>JAJHZJ010000188.1:8135121-8627205 GCA_023548195.1 Bettongia penicillata ogilbyi
ACTGACATCTTCAAAGGCTTTGACATCTGTCGGCCTTTGAACTACCATTAAAAAATATTATCCCATTTCCATTCTTTTATGCCCATTTTTTTAATTATAGCCCTTCTTTCAAGTTGGGGACATGGTTAGCTTAAATGATGCTGTCCTTTCGTTTTCAGCCACCCAGCTGTGGTTTGAATAAATTGATGTAGAATCAAAGGCGGGACTTTAAAGGAAAAAGGTTTGATGGACTTGGACTCCGAACCAGATGAGGTTTTATGATGAAAAGTGTTTAATCCCAGCACAGGCATTGCTTCTATCAGTTGAACAGTACAAAGCAATTCATATATATAGGTTCACGAGAAATGATTTATTTTTTTTTTTTAAACAGCACAGATCTCTTCAGGACTTGCAAATGTGGCATTAGCTAATATTCAGAGAGCTGATTTCCTTTCATCCACCAGAAGCTTATGATTAGAGTACAGTTCTCGAATTGGAAATGAGAGCTGCAACACAGATTTAAAGCTGTGCTGTCTGATTTGTATTCAGTATACATGTCACTGCGGGACAAGCTAGTCTAGGCCAAGCTGGTTCAGAAAAAAGGAAAGAAAGCCACAATTTTATCTTCCTAGATTTTGAGTAAAAGCATTGCCAGCTAATTAACACAGGAATCACCTGATTATGTTGTTCAGGTGTTTGGTAGATTGATATTTCCTAAAATTGAGGAAGTAAAATTTAACAATATATTGTATTACTTTTGTTGGATGACATTCTTCTTTCAGTCTTCCCCGTTGAAAGATATTGCAGTACAGAATAATTTAGTAAAAAACACCAAATAAATGCTTGATCGTGGTGATATGGATATTTAGACTAAGACAACATAATTTTTAAGTAATTTGTAAGATTATTGCTGTAAAATAATTATCCTTTGTTAATAATTTTGGTCATATAAAGCTATCGTTTATGTAAAAATAATGTTCAATATGCATTTTTAATAACAAAAATTTATACTAAATCAAGCTTTTAAGCAACTTGTGATAGGTTCTAATTTGTATCACTAGAGGGAATGCTCACAAATCACAGATCCGTTGGAGTATAAGAGTCAACTATAATTATAGATTTCAAAACATAAGCCTGTATGTGCTTTATCATAAAAATGATTTTAAACCTATTTTAATCATAGATTAATAGTATATTAAGCACTTAGAACATTTATTTGTAATAATATTGCATCTGCTTATGCTAAGACATTGTATTAGAAATTTGCTGATTGTTTTTAAGAATAATATTGGGAAATGCTAATGACCAGTATAAAGTTGGAGCAAATTCTATAGGGAAAGGAAGCAATAGCATACGAATATTTGGGGACTAGAATAGTTCCACTTAAAATCTACACAAATTAACTTGTTTTTCTCCTGCACCATCTCCTCATATACTAGGATGTTTCATTCTCTTATTCTGATTTCCTTTTTTCCCCTTGCTCCTATGAAAGAAGCACAAATATCTTCAAAATGCATGAAAATACTCAGCATCTTTTCTGTCCTTACCTAGTAGTTATATTTTGCACATTTCCTTGAATATAGTTCTAGAGACACATGCCAGCATTACAGTTCATTGAAAGAATTACTTCAAAGAAGTTTAGTATTTGTCAATATATTTCAATATTATGACTATGTTTTGAACAGTAGCACCAACCACATTAATCCCTGTGTCTCATATGCTTTATTGTATGTAACGCAAATTCTGTTTTTTTCCTCTTTTTTACATATATGTTCCTTTTTTCTTATTGAAATATCTCTATATTCAGTTGTATTTTTCTTTAATTATCCTAGGTCGTTTTGAATTCTAATATTTTTACTCCAAGAACTTTGCAAATTCCTAAAATTAATTTAAGTTGCAAATTTAATTGGAATTCCCAGTATTCTATCATCCAAATTCTTGATGAAAATATAATATGGAGACTTGTAAAAGTCTAGACTCAGAATTATTTCTTCTGAATTATCTATAAATCTGTTATCTAAAAAAGTCAGCCTCAAGACTAAATGATAACCACTTTGCAAGTATTACTGTCTTCACCAGCTCTTTAGCTGTTTCCTGCCTTCCTGTCTTAAGTTTCATGCTTTAAAATGGTTTATTCTCCCTTAATGTTAATTCCTTCCCTCCAAGGTTACCTGTGTTATCCTTTATATATGTCTTGTTTGTACATGATTGTTGACTCCCCTATTATATTATGAACTGCTTGAAGTCAGGGACTCTTTTTGCCTTTTGTTGCATCTCCATCCCTTAGTACAGTGCCTGGCACATAGTAAGCACTTTGTTAAGGGGTAAAATAGATAATCAGACACTCTTAACCACCCAGCCCACCATTTATTTGCAATTTTATTTTCAATGGGTAATTTCATGGCCATATTGGAAATATGAAAAGTAATCTGTGAACAAAACTTAAATATCTAGAGCCAGATTTCTTGAAGCATATTTGAAGTTTATAGTCAGTTCATCCATGAATCAATAGCTTTCTCTTTGTGTTTTGCTGTATGAGAGATATTCTTATTTGACCTGTGAGCTTCTCAAGTTTTATGCCAGTTAGTGCTCCAACCCCCATGAAGCAGAATTAGTGGGCCCCATTCAGAGGGCGACAGAAGTCAAATAACTTAATAGCTTTTCCCTTGTATAAATAAGAAAGTCCTATTTCTAACATAAACTGGTAATGTTTCATTAACTTTATGAGTATCTTAGGATTCTCAGGCAATGATGAGTGAGAAGATGAGGCATGGTTTATTTCCTCTGTTTCTGATTCTCTGCTCTGGTATCTTTGAAAATAAAATTGTTTGGGGATGTGAAGGGGAAAGTATTGGGAGAGGAAGAATAAATCTGGATTAGCCAGTGACTGACATAGTAATTTTATTATTCACTGCATAGGAATGAGGGGCCTCTTCTCATGGCCTTTGGCTGGGCTCTATGAGACATTTATCTGTGCATTCTTTGAACTTGTGGAACTTGTAACACACTGGAGAAAATAAAAGATGTCATTAAATTTTCACAGGAGCCGAATTTCTGAATTCTTAATTTTTGAGTCACTAAATTTTTAAACACTATATAAGTACAGTAATCAGGTTAACACTCACTGAGGGCCTTTGTTCAGTAATTCATATATTTGGGTCTTTGCATCTGTGAGATAAACTAGACAACAGTATAGGAGGCTAAAAAAGCTATCACGCTCTCTCAGAGTCAAGCTGAGCTTTCATGATGACTAGCTTTTGCTTTGTTCTTAACAACCATTCTGTCCTGGAATTTATCTAAACTTGCTTCTGACTATTGACACAGGCAATACTAAGCTTTAGAAGGGCAGACCTCTCCTTCAACCCTAATAAAGGACTTTGTACATACTATAGGTGTTTGCTATTATTTATTGAATTAGCTAGAACTCTATTATTTAACTGAGCTTAGGAGTATAATAGTTACTTCTCACCTAAATGCAGCCCCCCATCTTCTTGTTTCTTTTGAAATAGAAGAATTTTTTTATTAAGATGTTTTCTTTTCTCTTGGGCATATCTCTTTCATGGATCAAAATCATATTAGTCTTGCTAGGTGACATTCCTTCTTAGCCTCTTTTGATTATTACTGTATTGCCCAGTTCCCTCTGATCTACTGGGAGTAGGCAAATTGCTGGCATTTTTAAAGAATAATTTCCTTTAACATTTTTCTTCATACCAAAATTAAACTACAGATCCTTAATTTCCATAGTCATCTCATCCTTCCATACATATGTCAAGTTTTAAAGACTACTTTTTGAAAACGTCTTTCTCTACCATGTCCCTTTTATGTGTTGTCTTCTTCCATTAAAATGTCAGCTTCTTGGGAGCTGGGATGGTCTCCCTTTTTACCTGAATTCACATTTTCAGCACTGTGCCCAGCATGTAGTAAGTGCTTAATAAGTGCTTTTGCTGACTTGACCACCTACTACTTTGTCTCTTTTTAGGGTTCAGATTTCTCATTACTCCTTCCTGTGTTTTCCAAACTTTTTCTAGAAAAAGAATTTAATTTGTCAGGAATTTATTTCAAGAAACTAAGGCCATCATGTAGCTGAAAATTTCATGTCCTGCTTTTCCTTTTACTTTATGTAACTTAATGAAGGTGAAAACATTGTCTAGGATTCATGTCACATGGTGAAGGAAAGGAAGAAAGGGATGTTTTAATGAGGATTCACTTAATTTACTTAAAAAAATACACACCCTGAAGTTAGCATGTGAGGGGAAGATAGATTTAACTTCTAAAAGTTTACCTATTGTATAGCAATATATTACTTAGCTAATCAATTATAGTATGTTTTTATGGTATGTTTGCCAAGCCGGAGAGGAGAGAACAAAGTTGTTTTTTCCACTTTAGTCACGTAAGTTTAAATTTGATTACTTTATCAAAAATGATTTAGAACAAACATCTTAGCATTTTTCATGGTAAATAATTAGCTGGCATTTTTAACTGTTCATAGAGAACAATGTGATCGCCATGACGAGTTTCTTTTTTTTTACTTCAGTTTTCCCTAAGACACACACAAAATAACAAAATACCAAAAAAAAAAAATAATAATAACAAAAAAATTAACCTGAACAACTAGTGTTGAACTAATGATTTTTACAAGGGACAGACATTATAGGTTAGCAAAAGCTTCTCCTGATTCTATTAATATAATCGTATAATATTTGTTGCTCTTCTTATTATATTGTCAATTGTGTTTGTAATTTCCCTAATATTAAACTAACCCTCTATTCCTAGTAAAATGCAACCTGGTTACAGTCTGTAGTCTTTGTGATCAGACAGTGACTCAACATTATTAAATGCTTATTGTATACCAGACACTGTACTAAGTTCTGGAGATGCAAATAAATACAAAAAGGTGACCCTCAAAGGGCTCACATTCTATTAGAGAAGGTATTATATAAATAATTATTTATATATATATATATGTGTATATATATATATATATATACACATATATATATATATATATAAGACACAGAAAGTAATGGAAAGTTGATTTTGTTGTTGTATCTGTCCTTCATTGCTGACAAAGACCATGCCATCAGAGAAATGATAACACGACTTGCACTTGACTTTGTTTTGAGTGAGGGAGGGCTGTGCAGGTGAGGAAACATGCTATCCAATTCCAGAGTACAAGTGAAATATATTTTATTCTCTTTATTTCTTTTTCCTTTTTCAGGAGGAGTGTGGTAGTGTAGGAAAAGACATTGACATTTGTTTTACATGAATATATATCTGTAATAGGTTCTATTTTTTCTTGGTTTCTCAATGAGTAGGATACGGGAAAGGAGAGATTTTGGAACAGAAAGTAAAATAAAATTGAATTTAAATTTTTTTTTTAATTTTCAAGCACATTTTCATCCCTACAGTAAGAAAGAAAAATAAAAACCCAAAGATCAAGAATTCTTCACTAACAAATTGTGAAGTACCTCATAGGATAGGGATTCTATTCTGGTCATTGAAAAAATAAAAGTGTAACAAAAATTTAGCCCTTGACCTGGAGCTTCTTAGGAATTTCCCATAATCCTCATGAAATCCATGTTTTTAAATCTGGATCTGTTAACATCCCAATTCCTAATAGGGAACCTCTGAAAACAGAAGATTTAAGTCTTTTAAAAAAATACTTTATGATTCTATTGTGCAACCTTTTTTGAATTTTTGGTTAATATGCCACTTTTCTAATGGGGGTGAAGATCTAGCTGCTGAGAATTGATTGCAAATGGACTTTGGCTTTAGCACTGCCCTTTTTTGTTTTCTTTCTTTTAGGTTTTCCTTTGAGTAAAGAGATTCTATTGAAATTTGAAGCATATGGCTTCCAAATTAGAGTATGTTTGTCCATTTTGGTTTTCATGCTTATTTTATATATACTTATATTTCTGTAGGATAACAAACAGCTTGGTAGAATCTATAATAATTAATATTAAAGCCAGGGTGACATAATTTCAGGTAGGACAACTAGGAGACAAAGTAGATAGAGTGTTAGACCTGGAGTCTGGATGACCTGAATTCAAATTTGGTCTTGGATGCTTACTAGCTGTTTGACCTTAGGCAAGTCGCTTAACCCTGTTTGCCTCAGTTTCTTTATGTCTAAAATGAGGTGGAAGAGGAAATGGCAAATCACTCCAGTATCTTTACTAAGAAAATCCCCAAAGGGGTCATGAAGAGTTGGATATGGCTGAAAAATAAACAATAACCACAGCAATGACGACAAAAACATAGTTTCTATAAAAGGAAATCATGCCTAACTAATCTATTAGAGTTCTTTGAGTTTTAAAATATAATTATGTATTAAAGGGAACTAATAGGTATAATCTTTTTGTAGCTTCAAAACGTTTTTTGACAAGGTTCTGCAGGAAAAACTTTTTAAAAATTGACTCACTCTAGAACTGAGATAATTACTTGTCAATCATAAGGATCTAGGTTAGACTCTGGAGACAAAACATAGAAATAAACAGATCTCTGATTGGGAGTTATGAACTTTAGGATTCCCTAGGAATCCTACCTAGATTAATCCTATTTAATATTTTTATAATTTCAAATAGAGAGTTCTCCAAGTTCATTGATAGTACTATGCTCTTTCAAGTGCTGAAAAACCAATTTAGAGACAGCTTATTAAAAAAAAAAATGCTGGACATAAAATCAGGAAACCTGGCTTCTGCTACTCACTGTATAACCTTGGTAAGTCGCTTAATTGTTTAATTTGCAAAATGAAAATAATGTTTGCACTGTTTGTTCTACAGAGCTTTTTGTGAGGCAAGTACTTTGTAAACTCTAAAACACTGTGGTCTAATAGATAGAAGGCCAACCATGTTGTCTAGAAAAACTAGGTTCATCGGAGGCAAGTCATTTAATGTCTTGACGTTCCACTTATTTCTCTAAAACATGAGTTACTGATTACTTTATCTATGCTAGTAGGCAAACTTTGGGGGAATGGTTTTGTACCTGGAGTTCTCCACATTATAAAATCACCAGTCCAGGCCCCAAAAAATAAAATGGGGAAGATGCCACATTTTCAGTTTTAAATGACTTTAGTAAGTAACATTTATATTGCTGGAATAAGATCCTCCTCTACAACATACTAGACAAGTGTTTTAAAATTTTAAGTGAGAGAAAATCCATTGTCTCCAGGGGTGTTCCACTTCTGAATAGTGATGACTGTTTGGAAGTTTTGCCTCATATGAAGCCTAAAATTGTTTTTCTGCTCCTCCTGTGTATTGCTCTTATTCTGTTTGACCTCGAAGGGCAGAAATAAGTCTAATCCCTCTCTAATACAACGGTTATGCAGCAATTTGAAGACTGTTGTCTTCTCCAAGTTAAACTTTCCCATTTATTTAAATTAAACCTAATATTGCATTATCTCAAGACATTTCACTATCCTGGCTAACCTCCAATGAGAGTTTTCAAGCTTATCAATTATCAATTATTCAGCTTTCTAATACTTAGTTCCCAGAACTGAGCATAATACTCTGGATGTAATCTGTGTGACCCAGAGTACAACAGGGCTGTTGCCTTCCTAGTGCTGGAAACTCTCCATCTTAAATTCGCATTACCTTTCTAATTCAGAATTATGTAGATAAAGTGACCAAACTATCTATTCTCTTTGACCCAGCAATTCTACTGCCCAACATATACCTGAAGGAGGGCAGTGACAAAAAGCAAGGATTCATATACACCAAATTATTTAAAGCAGCTCTTTCCATGGGCTTACAAAGAACTGTAATGACAATAATATCCATCAATTGGAGAATGACTAAATAATACATTGTTGTGCATCTAAAGACATATAACAAAGTTTTGTCCCAAGGAAGAATTTTGAGAAGACATCTTCTCCTGCCCTTTACAAAGGTGGGGGTCCATGAATTTAGAATTCTGCATATACCATCATTTTTATGTGGTTTTTGGTTTTAATAATCTTTTGCCCTTTCTTTTTTAAAAATTCTGTTATAATGGATCAATCTGGGTAGGAGGGGAAGGTAAACATAGATGATAAAAGAAACAAAAGATATCAACAAAAATTTTTCTGAAAAAGTATTGCATTCTTTTTCTTGGCTACTGTAATCTCATTCTGACACATTGATTTTGAAACCCACTAAAACACTTAGACCTTTTTCAAATGACTTGCTGTCTAGTTATTCTTGCCTGTTTTTGTAGTTAAATTTTGAATCCAAAGGTAATTGTTAACATTTATCCCTATTAAATTTCATCTTATTAGTTTTGATCCAGTGTTCTAGCCTTTTGAGATTTTATGGGGAACCTCCTAATTGGCATTCAGCATATTAGCTATCCTATCAAATTTTCAGATTTTATAAATAGACTTTTTGTGTTTGTGTTCCAGTGTATTATCCCACTTTCTGATTCACTGCCCTTCAAAGGGAGACCTTTTCAGTAAAACTTGCTTCTCTGATGAACTCCTCGTTATTATTCCCAACAAAATTTACCTGCTTACCTTTAGGCTTTTTAATCTTGTCCCACTCACTGACCATGGATCTCTGTTTAAGTCCTCCTATATCTCATGGTAATTCATACATTTGATTGATTATCTCTGCATTGCCTCTTTCCATGGACCTTGAAAATTCTCACCCCTCTTCATGAATGGACACATATCGACACACACACACACACACACACACACACACACACACACATACACGATCATCAAGCTGTCTCAAATGGGAGAGCCCAGGATCAGTGATGCAGTTGCTCTATTGAGGTTAATAGTAATAGAAGGAAACTCTCTGAGGAGTTCAAGTTTTATTAAAGGTTTCTATTTGATCAGAATAGCTAGGGCCGTTTTTAGAAGTCCTGCCCCAGTAGAATCATCTTTAACTTGAGTCTTTTTGACCAAGCCTTGAAATCATTAGGCTCTATCTAATACTACCTCTATTCAGCCTCTTCATGCTTTAGATTTATGATCTTATCAATTATACACTTTCCACTTGTCAATTCATTCCACCCACCTTGTGTGAGTAAGAAAGCCCTAACTGATCTAATTGTTCTAGCCAATTTTGGCCAATGTGAATGTGCAGAAATGCAGATAAACTTCAATTCAGCAAAGTATTGTTCTTATTTTGTAGATGAAACAGAAGAAATAAAGGACTTGACTAAGATCCTACTTGGCTGAGATGCTAAATAATGAACCTGGCTATTCTGATCCAATGCTCTTTCAGTACAGTGATGCTTCTAATTGAATGAATAAATGAATGAATTCCCACCAGGCTGGCATTTTTCTTTCAGGAAGAGATTAGTATCATCTGAAATCTTCACTATCAAGGCAAACACATTTATAATCAGCACACCATGAATACAAATATGAGGATCTTGTGGTCTCTGAACTTTTTAGTCAACTATGTAACTTTAAAGAATAAAAGACAGTGAGGGGAGAGGGGATAGAGCCAAGATGGCAGAGTAGAAAGACAGACCTCCTCTAGCTTTCCCCCCATAGCCCATAAGATACCTGTAAAAAATGATTATAAACAAATTCTAGAGCAGCAGAAACCACACAATGACAGAGTAAAACAGATTTCCTGCCCAAGGCAGCCTGCAAGGCTGACAGGAAAGGTCTATCACACTGGGCTCGAAGCAGGGCGCAGCCCAGCCTTGACCACATAGCAAAGACAGACCTGGAGCAGGCTTCAGGGTGTGGAATCACTGGCAGCAGCTGTGGTTCCCAGATTTCTCAACCCACAAACACCAAAGACAGCCTCAAAGGTCAGTAAGAAAGCTCTTTCACCTGGGGGAGAGGTGAGCACACTCTAGCCCCAGCCCTGGCCCAGAACGACTGAAGCAGCAGCATCCACTTTTGGAACCCTAAGTCTAAAGACCCTAGGGGAATCAAGCAGCAAATCTGGGTTTTGGTCTGGAGTGACTGTCCTGACTTGAGGAAGAGTGCATGGTGGAGCTGGTGGTGGCTATGGAGAGGGAATCCTACTCACAGATCCTGGGCAGAAATGAGTGCTTGTGGTTGCTCACAGACCAGAGCACAGGGCAGGAGAGGAATAAACTCCTTTCTCTTGATTTTGCCACCTTGAAGAAACTGAGGACTTACAGATCCCTAGAGATATCTCAGAGAACAGCTGCACAAAACCTCTGAAGCCTAAGGTAGTATACTCTCCACTTGACAAAGTACTCAAAAGTCAAATAGCTGGCTGGGAAAATGCCCAAAAAAGGGAAAAAAATAAGATTGTAGAAGGTTGCTTTCTTGATGAACAGGTATTTCCTTCCATCCTTTTGAATGAGGAAGAACAAAGCATACCATCAGAGAAAGACATAAAACTCAAAGCTTCTGCACCCAAATCCTCCAAAAAAAAATATGCAGTGGTCTCAGGCCATGTAAGAGCGCAAAAAGAATTTTGAAAATCAAGTAAGAGATGTGAAGGAAAAATGGGAAGAGAAATAAGAGTGATGCATGAAAATTGTGAAAATTGAGTCAACAGCTTGCTAAAGGAGACCCCAAAAATACTGAAGAAAATAACATCTTTAAAAGCAGACTAACCCAAATGGCAAAAGAGGTCCAAAAAGCCAGTGAGGAGAAGAATACTTTAAAAAGCAGAATTAACCAAATGGAAAAGGAGGTTTGAAAGCTCACTGAAGAAAATAGTTCTTTAAAAATTAGAATGAAGCAGATGGAAGGTAATGACTTTATGAGAAACCAGGAAATTATAAAACAAAACCAAAAGAATGAAAAAATAGCAGACAATGTGAAATATCTCATTGGATAAACAACTGACCTGGAAAATAGATCCGGGAGAGATAATTTTCAAAATTATTGGTCTACCTGAACACCATAATCCAAAAAAGAAAGGCATAGGATTATAGGTCTATAACTGGAAGGGATCTCATAGACCAACTCGTCTGATCTCCTCCTCATACATATAAGTGGATTAAAACCTAGGGAAATTAGGAGCTTGCCCAAGATCACGGACAGTAACCATCAGAGTGGCATTTAAATCCAGACCTTCTGACTCAGATTTTTTTCATTGTACCACTTAAAGAATTTATCATTTCTACCTTTGTAGTCTCTCTTGTCTTTGCCTCTTCTTGCCTCATGCCTACTTCCATCCCCTCATGCTGAACTGATGTAATAACCTCCCGGTTGGTTACCCTGATTCTTCTCTACCAATGCCAGGTCCTTCTTTCCATTCAGCTATCCATTTAATATTCCTGAAAAGAAGTCTCCTCAAAATATTTGATGATCTTCCTTAACTACAAATTTGACTAGTCATCCACCATTCAGTAAGCTCCAGTAGCTCCTAGCTGCCTACAGGATCTGTTTGTTTTTTAAAGCCCTTCTTATTTTCCCCATTTATACTTTACCTTCCTCTGTTATTCTCCAGTTCAGTGACACTGGCTTCCTTGCTCTTCCTCAAACAAGATAAAACATCTCCTGACAACAGGCATTTTCGTTGCCTCCCCCATTGCCTGGAATTCTTTGCCTCCTCATATTCATCTTCTAGTGCCCCTCACTTTCTTTAGATCTCAGCTAATGTCCTGTCTTCTTCAAGAAAACTTTCCTGGTCCTCCTAAGCTTTAATACGTGCTTTAATAATTGTTGGCCAGCTTTTTGCTTTCCTTCTAATCTTGTTTGCATTGGTTTTGTTTATGTTAAATCTTTTTAATTTGATATGATGAAAATTGTCCTTTTTACATCTCTTGGTGCTCTCTGTTTCTTGTTTGGTCATATATTCTTCTCTTATCTGTGGATCTGACAGTTAAACTATTCTTCTTTTAATTTGCTTATGGTGTCACCTTTTATGTTTAAGTCATGTACCCATTTTGACCTTATCTTGGTATATGGTGTAAGATGTCAGTCTATACCAGGGGTAGGGAACCTGTGGCCTTCTTAAGACTAAGTTTTACAGAATAAATCCCGTTAATAAGGGGATTTGTTCTGTGAAGTTTGGATTCAGTCAGTGGGTCACCTGTGAGTTCCTACAGGGCCACATGTGGCCTTGAGGCTGCAGGTTCCCCACCCCTGGTCTATACCTAATTTCTGCCATACTGTTTTCAAGTTTTCTTAGCAGTTTTTGTTAAATCATGAGTTCTTGTCCCAAAAGCTAGTATATTTGGATATAGCAAATATTAGATTACTGTGGTCATTTCCTACTGAATCTTGTGTACCAAATCTATTCTACTGATTCTAAACTATGAAAGATATAAAATATTAAGGAGATAGGGAAGGGGTAGAGGATTAGGAAGGAATCTTCCTTGTCAACAAAGGTTACCTCAATATTCTTGGTCTCAGACACCTAATTCCCATAACTGTCCTGAGGATAAAATTCATGTGGCTGGGACTGAGGCTGACTCCTAACCCAGCTAACTGCTTTATGCTTACCCTGAAGTACACTATTTTATCTCATTTATGGGGAAAATCTGGAGAGTTTGGAAATTTCTGACCTATTCTGTTATTGTCCTGAAATCCTTCCCATATCTGACTTTTCTAAGATTCTCTTTATCTCCTTAACTTTTTTCTTATTTATTTTGTGGCTGGATTTATCTAGTTCTGAGAGGGGAGAATTGAGACTCTCCCATTTTTATAGTTTTGCTGTTTCCTCCTGTAACTTATTTGACTTCTCCTTTAGAAATTTGTATGCCATACCACGTGCTGCATATATGATTAGTATTGATGTTACTTCATTGTCTGTGGTACATTTTAGCACAATGTAGTTTCCTTCCATATCTCTTTTAATTAGATCTATTTTTATTTTTGCTTTGTCTGAGATCAGGATTGCTGCCCCTTTTATTTTTACTTCAGCTAAAGCATAATAGATTGTATCCAAACTTTTAACTTTACTTTGTGTGTGTCTCTCTACTTCAGATATGTTTCTTGTAAACATCATATTGTAGGATTCTGATCTGATTTTTAATACATTCTGTTATCTGCTTCCATTTTATTGGCAAGTTCATCCCATTCACATTTACAGTTATAATTATTAACTATGTATTTCCTTCTATCTCAGTTTTCCCATTTATTCTCATCTTCTTGTAGGCAATTCCTGTAAATAGAAGTTTCAAGAGAGACTATACAGGAGATTTAGGTGAATTCTAGTTCAACAAGGGCTCCTGGTATGGCAGCCACAGTTAGTCTACCCTGTCTTCAAATGAAGCTCTCAAGTTGTTTTGTTTTTTTTTTTTTGTATTTATTTTTATAAGCCTTCCCTTATTATTCTTGGTGGGATGAAGAGGGATTGAGATCTCCTGATAGTTGGAGAGTTTATGTGTCCCCTACCACTGCTTTTCTGATTAGTACAGAAAGACATCATTGATTTAGAACAGTATAATAGTTTCTAAATTCATTTTACCCCCTTGAAATATATATTGTATGATTTTTATAAAAGTTTCTTAAAACAATTCCTTTATCTGAACAGAAAGCAAATGATGTTTCCTAGAATTGTTTGTCATCATTTACACAAGTGCTTTTCTAACTTTTTTTATCATGATTCCCATCAGTAAAAAGTTTTTGAACACTCACCCCACTATTTATATATTTATTCATAAGTTATATGCATATATTACTATATAATACTGTTTATTATGCAATAAACAGAATTTTTTTAATAACCAAATACAAGTGAATTAATATATTATTCTAAAGTCAATAGTAGGCCATTAAAGTTTATTGAACAAGAGATGGGGGTATGAGGGTATAGAGATGGTGGAGGGTCAGGACACCTCAGGTGTTTTTGTCTCTGTGGATCCTCTGAGTCAGAATAGGCCATAAACCCCTAAAAGGGTTCAAGCATGCAAAGCTTCAGAAGATGAGAGGTTGGAGAGAACAGGGTGAAGAGTGGGATGGTGTAGTTAGATAGGGCAGGATGGAGCCCTTCTTCCTACTTGCCCCTAGATTAGTCACCCCCTAGAAGTCAAACCACAATCCCTTGAGTCTTTTCCACAGCCCATATTTTGATGATCACTAATGTAAACCATATGTAGAAACAGAATTTTTTGAAAAAAAAATTGAACCTTCATGTCTCCTAATCATACTTAATTCTTTCTTTCCTTTAACAAATATTTAAATGCCTATAATATCTGAGACATTGAATTCAGATTTTTCAATCATGTAAAAGAAATGAGGAGGAAAACTCATCTTTTCTGTCAAAGAAAGTTTGCATTTTTTTCTTGTTTTATTTTGTTTTATATTTTTTCCTTGGTAACTAAATAAACAGAAAAATGACTTCATAGCTGTATTGGGCAATCCTCACAGCATTTCATTGGTGAAATATAATCTGTAATCTAATCTAGACAAATCAGAAAGAATACATTGAGAAAAAAAAGTGGGAGAAAGGAAAAAAAAGAACCATGGTTTTAACAATATACAATTTCATAATAATTCTTTTCAATAAGCCTATATTTTTAAATGTTACATGTAGACATCACTAACCAAACCTAAATTTCTTTCTGTTGAAACATTGCTTGGTTTTGACATGCTACTGAGAGAGAAGAAAGGCTATAGAATGTAATAAAATATATACTGTAGTGTAACAACTTATATAATACAATATAATAAAAATGCAATCTCATGTAGGTAATATTTTCATGAATAAGAAATAAGTGCATCTCAACAAATCAGTTGCTTTGTTGCAACTTCATTTTGCATTTCTTAATCAGAACCTTATTGTAAGTTTGGAAACAATTGAACCAGTTGCAAACTCATTGATTAAAACTGAATTTACTTTTTAAATTTAAATTTGTAATTAAAGGAAAACTCTTCAGTTAACTGGTACATAAACCTCAGTTCAAAGTTCTTGTAAATACTAAAATACGAGGTTCCATTTATCAGTGAAGTTAAGTGGAAAGAGGACTGTACTAGTAGTGAGATGAGTGAAGTTCTAATCTAATTTCCATTTAATAGCTCTGTATGACTTTAAACATGTCAAATTACTCAAGCTTCAGTTTCCTCAGATATAAATATGGAAATAACACCTGCCCCACCCTCTCTATTATGGTTATTTGTATCAAGTTGGGTAATGAATGTGAAAACATTTTTTAAAAACCTTGAACTCTACACAAATGTAAGGTTTTAAAATTAATAAGGTTTCTATACTAATTAATTAGTTAAAATCAGGTGGGCATTGCCACTTTAATCATATCCATTCTTGTCAACCCTGGATCCAGTTTTTTTTTCTTTATTAATCATGAAATTGATATATAGTGAATATAACCTGTTTAAATTAACTTACTTTAAAAGAAAGAAAATATATTTGCACAAGTAAAATACTGTTAAGAAATGCTACTGGAAAAATAGTATGTATTTTCTACCTTAAAACTGGCAATTTGATAAAATTAGGAACTGTTTATCTTACCTTCTTATTGGTTAATTCTTAAATCTAGAATTATTAAGAAAAATGTAGGTTGTAGAGATATGATTCCATATCCATGGCAACATGTTTTTTTTTTCTGTTTCTAGCTTGCCAACACATTTGTTTTATAGATAACATCTTTTCGGATCTCAAAATAGAATAACTACTGATTTATTATTATTACTGCTTCCTAAATTGTTTAACTGATACTTTGAGGATAAGCTTTAGTCACATGTTAATGGATGTCCAGACTATAGGCAACACAGAGAAGGAGTTGCCAGATAAAGGATAGAACCAGGGAAGCTAATCACTTACAAAGGACTTGGAGTTTCCAAAACTTGGAAAGGTAAGTGTACTAAGAATCTAAACAAGGAAGACGAGTACTTCAAAGTACATAGTCATGAATGGAATTGCAAGATTGGAGGTCAGTGGAGAGATTGGGGTGATACACAGAAGCTGATGAGATCACCAAGTAAAGTAATATAAAGGGAGAAAAGAAGAGATCCCAAGAGACAGTCCTAAAGAACAATTACGGTTAAAGGTCATGATCTGGAGGAAGATCCAGCAAAGCAGCAGTCATATAGGTAGGAGGAGAACTAAGCAAGCAATTTGGAGAGAGCAGTTTCGTTGGAATGATAGGTCAGAAGCCAAATTATAAAGGGTTAAGAAAAGAAGAAAGTGAGTTTAGCTCCCATGGAAATAGCAGTTATTTCTCTTTTGGCCAGAAATTTTGAGGGTCTTCTACTCCCAGATTGATTTTTTTTTGACTAGATAAAGAGGCCATTCTCTGCCTCATTTCTTATTTAGCCTTAATCACTGAATGGGAGTTGCCTAGTCAGACTGAGACCTGGTAAAGATCTTAGCTTGAAAAGGCTAGGGTCTTCCACTGTATCTAGAGCCATCATTAGTCCTGATCTATACATCTTGCCACTGGACCTAGATGGCTACAGAGGAGAGCATGAGGCTTTGCACAGCCTTCCCTCACTTAAATGCAATTCACTCGTGTGTTATGGCATCACCTCCCTGATGTCATGGTCCTCTTCAAGAATGAAGGAAAACAACAGCAACAATTCTAAAGGACTAAAGAAATATAGGACTATATAGAAATGTAGTGGGGATGGAAGGATTAAATGAAGTTTTGTTTTTGTTTTTCAAGATATGGGAGCCAAAAGCATTCTTTAGGCAGTTGGAAATAGGCCAGGTGGGGGGAGAGGGAAGGAAGGAGAAAGAGGGAGAGAATATAAATGAAAGAGTAGGGATGACAGAGGGGACCATTTGTTAGAGGAGATGAGATAGAATGAGTAAATAGAAGGGTTAACTTTGGTAAGACATGAACTACCACTTTATCATATGAGACGAGGGTGAAGTAGAAGGCACCTGAGTGATAGGATATGAGGAAGGAGTTCACAGCAGATAACGTCATTTTTTTTCTCTGAAATGTGAGGCAAGGTTCTTAACTGAAAGAGTTGGGGAGAGTGGGAATTTTAAGGTGGAATTAAAAAATTTCGAAAAGCTACTGTGGAGAATGGAAGAATGAGTTGATAAGAGAGGTAAAGTAGGGTTGTCTAGCAGTAGTGAGGACCCAGTTGATGTTATGTAACATAAATTTGTAGTTGACCCAGTCAGGACAGTTGCAAGAATTTCTCCACTTTATTCAGCAGCACATGTATGGGATCAAAGAAATCTACAAATGGTGAGAGTGATCCAAAGCTGACGCTTGGTTGGGTGTAATTGATGATATAATGAGGGAGCTAGGGATTCAAGAGATGAAGACAATGTAGAATTGAATTGGTTTACCAAGGAGTCAAGATGAGAAGAAGAGGAGGGAGTTGCCAATGTAGAACTGAGCGGTCAAGGAATTGGAGGTCATGATGCAAATGAAATATATGATTATGTCAGGGAAGGAAGAGGGAGAGATAAAAAGCCAATAGGTTATAATCTACAAGTCACTGTCCATTAAAGAAGTACCTATTTGAATCTAACAAATTAGCATTTCATATTAAATAAGAGTGATCATAATGGACATCCTGTTTTATAGGTGATCTTTTTAAAAATAATAATTTTTATCTTTTGCTTTTATGTTGCCAAAATTTTCCTGTGTGTCCCTTCTCCTTCCACCTCCCAGAAAGCTTTACCTTATGACAAAGTACTTTCTTTAAAATAAAAAGAGGAAGACAAAATTTGTAAAACCAATCAATACACTGAAAAAATCTAATAATATATGCAATGTTTCACATTGTGGACTGCATACCTTTGCAAAATAGTACAGAAATGTCTTCTCCTGTCTCTGTTTTTTTAATTCAAGCTCATTCTTAATAATTTTATAATATTTTGGTTTAAATTATTGTTATTTCCATTTACATTGGAAATAATAGTCATTGTTAATTGCTTACTTTTTTTGTATTGGTCATGTTTTTCCATGCTTTTCTGTATTCATCATATTTGTCATTTCTTAATGCACAGTAATATTCCATTATATTCATGTACTGTAATTTGTTTAACCATTCCTCAGTTGATAAGTATCTATCTTGTTTATAGTTCTTTGCTACCAGAAAAAGTATTGCTATAAATATTTTCTTGGTTAACTCCCAAAGCTCTGTCCTGTGTCCTCTTCTCTTCTGCTTCTATACTACTTTAGCTGGTGATCTTATCCTTTCCCATGGATATAATTATTGCCTCTGTGCTGATAATTCTTAGATGTACTCATCTAAACTTAACTTCTCTGCTGACCTCCAGTCTTGTCCATTGGCACTGCATCTGCAATTGCGCATTTCTGACTGGATATACTCGACATCTAAAGCTCAACATGTCCAAAACTAAACTTATCTTTCCCTCCAAATCTACTCTAACTTTTCTCTTACTGTTGAGGATACTATTATCCCCCCAAACTCCCAGGCTCAAAATCTCGTTGTCATCCCCCATATCCAATTTGTTGTACGTCCTGTTGTTTCTACCTTTGTAACATCTTTTATTTATGTCTTTTTCTCTCCTCGTTACACGGCCACCAACTTAGTATAAACCCTTATCCCTCATGTCTGGACAATTGGTAGCCTTCTGGTTGGTTTTCCTGCTACAAGTTCTCCCTACTACAGTCCATCCACCACTTAGCTGTCAGGCTTCACAAGTCTAACCATATCACCTGCCATTTCAGCAAATGATCGTGGCTCCCTGTTACCTCCAGGGATCAAATATAAAATCCTGTTTACCTTCTAAATCCTTTCATAACCTAGCTCTTTCCTATCTTTCTACTGTTCTTGCACCTGACTTACCCCACCCCATGTACTTTGTAATCCAGTGACATTGACCTCTTTGTTATTATTTGTGTAGGATACTCCATCTTCTGACACCATGCATTTTCCCTGGCTGTTTCCTATCCCTGGAATTCTCTCCGCACACACACATCACTATCTTCTGGTTTCCCTAGATTCACATGAGGCTCTGCTAAAGTCTTACCTTCTACAAATACCTTTCCTAATCCTCCTTAATGCTAGCACCTTTTCTCAAATGATCATCCCCAGTATCCTGTATTTTTATCTTGTTTATACATAGTTGTTTTCATGTTATAAAACTCTCTCATTAGACTGAACTTCTTGAGAGAAAGGACTGGTTTTTTGACTTTCTTTGCAATCCCTGGGTTTAGCATAGTGCCTAACACATAATAAGTAATTTATAAAATGCTTGTTGACTTGACTTGGCATATAAGGAGTCTTTCTTTTTGTCAACAACCTATTTGGAACATATGCCTGCCAGGAGACTCTTGGGGTAAGAGTATTGGTCTTTGATTTACTTTATTTACGTAATTCCAAAATGCTTTCCAAAATGTTTGTACTAATTCATAATTCCACCAACAATGTATTAGTCTGTCTGATGTTTTCACAACAGCTATAACAGTGATTATTCCAGTATTTTGTCAACTTTGTCAATTTTCTGGGTGAAACCTCATGGTTGTTTTGCTTTGCATTTTTAGTATAACGATTTGGAGCATTCTTTCATATTGTTGACTATTTGTAATTCTTCCTTTGAGAACTGTACATATTTTTGGACCACTTTTCTATTGGGGAATTACTATTGATCTTGTATATATTTTGTTATTTTTTATATCTCAGTTTCTAATCACTTATATTTGATGCAAAGATTTTTCCTAGTTAACTTGTTTTCTTATCTTAGATGCATTAATTTTGCTTATGCAAAAGGTTTTCAGTTTTATAAAATCAAAATTAACTAATTTGTCTTTTATAATTGCCACCGTGTTTTGAATAAGAATCGTCTTCTGCTCATAGCTGTGAAAGTTTTATAATCTGCTTCTCTTCTAATTTTTTATAATATTTTTAATATTTAGCTTATGTAACTATTTTTGCATTTCTTGTAAAATGTGATTTAAGATGTTGGTCTAAGCCTAGCGAGACTGCTTTCTAGTTTTCCCAATAGTTTTTATCAAATAGAGAATTTTACCTAAGTAATTTTTAAGCACTGGTCACTGAGTTCCATTATTTCTGGTTCTCCCTTTTCTAATCATTTCAATTTATCTATTTCTCTATTTTTAACCAATGATAAATGCTTTGATGATTGGTGCTTTATATATAGTGTTGACAATTTGGGCGTGATGATGCATAACTGTGGTCCCTGCTGCTGGAGAGGCTCTTACTAGTGTTATCAATTGAGCTTGGGAATTCTGAGATGTAGTTAAGTTAAAGCCAATCAGATATATGCACCAGTCACATATATGGCATCAAGATGTTGGACTCCCAGGAGCAGATGACCACCAATCTGCCTGATGAGGTTACAAACCCACCCACGTGGGAATGGGTTAAAACTTCCTTGTTTGGTCAGTATTGAAATCTGGTCCATAAGTGGCTGTTACGGTAAGAGAGATATCCCACCTCAAAACAGAACAAAAATATGATGTGTTTTATCAGGTGTGAATTCAATTTCCTGTCTTGTAATGTTTATTTAGAAACAATAGTAATGTTTTAGATGTCATTTTACTCATCTTTTCCAGTAATTTTATTATATCTCCAAGTGATTTAACTACTTGTGATCTAGGTATTGAGTTGAACTTTATTTTTGCTCTTTGGTGGTCTTTTTTCCCTTATATTCACCTATCACTCATTTCTGACTCTTCCTTATTTGATGTTGAATTTATGCCCAAGGTTAGACATTATAGCTTCCTCAGCCTTTTCTTTTATTGAAGGATTTACTTTTAACTGGCCTCAGTCCCTGTCCCAAATGATTTCTGAAGTTACAGAACTAGGCCAATATGTGTCCCAGGAATGCAGGGCTGGTTCAGTATTAGGAAAACTATTAGCGTTGTCGACCATATCAATAACAAAACTAACAGAAACTACATGATTGTCTCAATAGATGCAGAAAAAGCTTTTTGACAAAATACAATACCCATTTCTATTAAAAACATTGGAGAGCATAGAAATAAAGGGAACTTTCCACAAAATAATGAGCAGTATCTACCTAAAACCTCTGCAAGCATTATATGCAATAGTGATAAGCTAGATACATTTCCAATAAGATTGGGGTGAAACAAGGATGTCCATTATGACCACTGTTATTCAATACGGTACGAGAAATGGTAACTGGAGTAAGATAAAGAAGTTGAAGGAATTAGAATAGGCAAAGAAGAAACTAAGTTATCACTCTTTGTAGATGATATGATGATATACTTAGAAAATTCCAGAGATTCAAGTAAAAAACTACTTGAAATAATAAACAACTTTGGCAAAGTTGCAGGTTACAAAATAAACTCACACAAATCTTCTGCATACCTATATATTAGTAACAAAGCCCAACAGCGAGAGATAGAAGGAGAAATCCCATTTAAAGCTAGGGTAGACACTAAAATATTTGGGAGTTTACCTGCCAAAACAAACCTAGGGACTATATGAATACAACCACAATACACTTGTCACAGAAATAAAGTCAGATCCAAGTAAGTGGAAAAACATCAGTTGCTCGTGGGTAGGCCAAGCTAATATAATAAAAATGACAATTTCACCTACATTAATTTACTTATTTAGTGCCATACCAGTTAAACTATCAGATAATTATTTTCTAGAGCTGGAAAAAATAGTATCATAATTCATCTGGAAGAACAAAAGGTCCAGAATATTAAAGGGACTAATGAAAAGAAATGCTAGGGAAAGTGACCTAACCTTACCAGATCTCAAATTATATTATAAAGCAGCAATTATCAAAACCACTTGCTACTGGCTAAGAAACAGAAAGGTAGACAAGTGCAATATGGTAGTACTCAAGACGCAGTAGACAATGAATATAACAATCTACTGGTTGATAAACCCAAGGACCCCAGCTTCTGGGATAAGAACTCACCGTTCGACAAAAATTGCTGAGAAAACTGGATAAAAGTGTGGTGAAAACTAGACATAGACCAATGCCTGACACTGCACACAAGAATAAAATCCAAATGGGTGTACTATGTAGGTAGAAAGACTGATACCATGGACAAATCAGTGGAGCATGGAATAGTATATTTATCAGATTTATGGAGAAGGGAAGAATTTTTGACTAAAGAAAGCATTATGAAATGCAAGATAGGTAATTTTGATTACATTAAACTGAAAAGTTTTTGCACAACCAAACCAAATGCAACCAAAATTCAGAGGGATGTAGAAAACTGGGGGGAAAATTTTACAGCTAATGTCAGTGATAAAGACCTCATTTCTAGAATATATAGAGAACTGAGTCAAATGTACAAAAATACAAATCATTCCCCAATTGATAAATGGTCAAAGGATATGAACAGGCAATTTTAAGAGGAAGAAATTAAAGATATCTATAATCATATGAAAAAATGCTCTAAATCACTTTTGATTAGAGAGATGCAAATCAAAACAACTCTGAGGTACCACATTACACCTATCAGATTGGCAAACATGACAAAACAGGAAGATGATAAATGTTGGCAAGGATGTGGGAGAGTTGTAACACTAATACACTGTTGTTGGAGCTGTGACCTGATGCAACCATTCTGGAGAACAATTTGGAACTGTGCTCAAAGGACTACAAAAATGTGCATATCCTTTGACCCAGCAATATCGCTTCTAGGACTGTATCCCCAAGAGATCGTAAAAATGGGAAAGGGTCCCACATACACAAAAATATTTACAGCAGCACTCTGTACTGGCAAAAAACTGGAAATCAAGGGGATGCCCATCAATTGGGGAATGGCTGAACAAATTATGGTATATGAATGTAATGAAATACTGTTGTGGTGTAAGAAATGATGAACAGGAAGACTTCAGAGAGGCCTGGCAAGTCTTATATGATCTGATGCTGACTGAAAGGAGCAGAACCAGGAGAACTTTGTGCATAGCAACGACCACAGTGTGAGAGAGTTTTTTCTGGTAGACTTGGAACTTCACTGCAATGCAAGGACTTAAAAAAATTCCCAATGGTCTTTTAAGGCAAAATGCCTTCCACGTCGAAAGAAAGAACTATGGTATTCAATCGCAGAATGTTGCAGATCAGTGTGTGTGTGTGTGTGTGTGTGTATTGCGTTTTGGTTTGTTAGATGATTTCTCCCACTCATTTTAATTCTTCAACACAGCGTGACTATAGTGAAAATGTATTTAATTAGGAATGTATGTGTAGAACCTATACAAAATTGTATGCCGTCTCAGGGAGGGAGAGGGGAGAAAGGAGGGAAGGAGAGGAAAATAATAATCTGAGTTATATGGCAGTTATTGTAGAACACTGAAAACAAATAAAATTAATTAAAAACAATCATAGTTTACCCATCCAAATATTTACTCCTCAAATAATTTCAATAAATTAACAATGATTTTCTGTTTATTTATATTTATACCTGATACACACACACACGCGCGTGCGCACACACACACACACACTGATAATCTATAAAAGAGGGCTTACAGTTATAAAATTAATGAAGTCCAAAAGTACCCCGTTCATTTAATGTATTTTACAATCTTCTTATATTAAAGACATGTAGCCCTATGTACATCTCTTTTGTATTGGGAAAATAACAAAACCATGTAAGACATGCTAACACCAACCATGTAACTATAAAATGTATAAATAGTGGTCAAATAAAGAACTTAAGCATCATGTGAATATTATGGATTTTCTGATCTGATCTGACAAAAAAGAGGTAGTGTTCAAGTGAAATACAAAAGAGAAGAGAAGCATGCTTCATTGTCTTGAATTTCTTCTAACATTTTTTTTCTTTTTTAGAGAGCTATATTACAGGGAATCAATTTCAGAGCTGAAAGATTCCTGTGAGAGAATTTGTCTGAAATGATCTTGACTTCTTAAGAGAACTTAATCAGTTTGGAATCTTTTTAATATGAATCACTTTAAGAACCACCCAAACAGCAGAATTCTGTATAACTGAAAGAAGTCTAAAATAGAGTTTGGACTTCGATCCACCCTTATTTCTTTTTAATGCCTATTTATACTGTTGCATAGTATAAAATCATGATTGCTGGTACTACCTTTTAAATTTTACCCAGAACAATAGTCAATTTTACCTCTGCCCCTTATTTTAACTCTGTATACTTGTACTACAAGTATGTTTCCTAAAAAAAAAAAAATACATACTTATTTTTGGCTTTTAAAATGCATTCTTCCATTTTATTAGTGAATTCATCCCATTCTTTTCACATTTGTTATTGTTGTGTATTTCCACCTATTTTGTCCTCTTTTCCTCTCATTCCCCACCTCATCTTTACAAAGAAGAAGGTGGTGAAATAGAATTTGATCATAATTTAAACAATCTTCCCACTTCACTGCCTAGGCATTTTGCACTTTTGGAGGGAAAGGTTGAGCCTTATTTTGCCCCGGTTTGTGTTCTCTTTGCTTCTTCCGCTGATTTCTCTCAGGATTGGGGAATGCATTCTTCAAGGAGCTTAGTGCTTGTACAAGCCAAGGACCTTGAAAGTTTTTGATATATCCCTGTCAGATTTAGAGCACAGTTTAACTGTTTACCCTAGTTTAGGTTTGGTTTATACAACCATAGACTTATCCTGGGTTGAAGTTCCACTAGACTACTGCTGGCCCAGCCCCTTCTCAGCTAACTAAAAGGTTTTTTGGGTTAAGAGTGACAGAATTTCTGGTGCTCCCTTAGTTTTTCCTGCACTGCTAAATGTAATACAGGTCCCAGCCCAAACTACTCCATGATCAAAGTTTCTCAGTAGTTGCTCTCTCCTGTTTCTATTCCTTTCCATGTACACAACCTGAGCCATCAACTGTTCTTGGTCACTGTGCAGCCATAGGTTTGTCACCCCCTAATATTGGATTCCTTCTCAGTTCACACTGGTTCTGTAACCCAACTCAGAGTTATAAAGTGACAGAGTTGGCAATTCATTCCTGTTCCTCTTTCCTACAAAATATGAGGCACATCCCTGCTGGAACCAGGAGCATTTCTTGCACTAACACATAGCCACTGGCCTCAGTTCAGTCCAGGTAGTAGAAGGTGCTACAGGGTACCTTGCTAGCTGCAATGTCCACAATGCCTGCACACCTCTGTCAATGGGGACCGAGGCTGATAAAATAACTCACTGTGATTTTTTCTTAGATAACAGTTCAGTGCTTGTGCTTTCTAGGTTTTTGTCAGAATTGTGGAGTGAACAGGGCTATGATACTTCTTTCAACTACAACCATCTTTACTTATCTTCCCAGGAATTTGGAGTAATGTCAATGAGGATGGGGATAAAAGAATAAGAAAAAAAAATGGTGGTATTTGTCTTCTAAATGGTTGTGTCATTAGTGTAGGGACAGGTCAAGAAATAGAAGAAGCTATGGTACTAATATTAGTTAGAAAATTATTATTGATGTGTAATAATAATGACGATGGTAAAGCTCACAGTCTCCCCAGGCTTTTGAGAGCAGAGACTATTTCACTTTTGTCTTTTTGTCACCAGCACAGTGCCTAGAACATAGTATAAGCATTTAATGCTTATTCATTGGTTGACTGATTGATTAACCTGAAATTTCAGCGATAAGTAGATCTCATGAAGGAATTCCCCTATAAATGCAGACTGGTAGCTTTTTAGACCAATTTTCAGTTTTCATTTCTTTAACTTATCTTTATCTCTTTAAGTTTTAATTTTCCTTCAATTTGGTGATTGAGTGCCAAATTTTTCTTTCTATTTGAAAAGGCTCATTTGGTTAAATTCGGTATGTATGAACATGACTAATGTGGAAATATGTTTTACATGAATGCACATGTATAATCTATATCAAATTGCCTACCATCTTAGGAAGGAAAGAGGGAAGGAGAAAAATTTGGAACTCAGAATTTTATAAAATAATGAATGTTAAAAATTGCCTCTCCATGTCATTGAAAAAAATACTGTTTAAAATTTTAAAAAAAATCTTTTTCAGGAATTTCAGATGTTTTAAAAAAAACAATTACTTTTAGAATTCTTTTATTTTTGAAGAAAAAATGAGAATAAAAACACATAAACAATATTCACCTTAAGTTTGTCTTGATTGGAACTGAAATTGTTTAGAAAGCCTACCATAGTAATTTGTGGTGTTTTTTCTAATAAATTATATTGAAAAATCAATACAGGAGTTTTGAGATATTTCATAAATGAAGCAGTATTTTTTCTTTAGTGTACAATTTGAGCCTCAACATTATATGCTTCTTAATTTAATTAGCCATTGTCAGTATCGCCTTTATATCATTTCAGATTTATACTCTGTAAAATCATCATCTTATTTAACTATAGTAGACTTCTGCTTGAAATCGACCAACCTTTTTTTCTCCTTTTCCCATGCTGTATTGATATACTTTATACTTGAGTTTAGAATCATATAAACCATTATGTTAAAACAAGGGGAACAGAAGGGACTGTTTTGCTGCACTTTATTTTTTTGGAAATATTTATCCCTAAATGTCTAGAACAGAAACAAATGGATAGAAATAATATTAGGCACATCTATGTGGCCATCTCCACTAGAAAATGAAAGGCAAAGTCATCAGTTTCAAATCATTTTAGCACAACAGTAGAACCAATTGCAAGGCTACATTATCTGCAGAGGCAAGCATGAAATGGATTACTCCACTATCCTTATACAACACATCGGTAGATCTATTCGGTTTGTTGAAGACAAGATGTCCTACAGTGCTTGTCATTTCCAATCTAGTAGATTCAAGTGGAAGTGTCTATATTTCTTCTGAAAATGATTGGATTCTTTAAGATACAAAATAATAAAATCAAAGATTTTAATTCTAAATTAAATTATATATTCTTTGTCATAGTTATGATAATGAAAATAAGGAAGTTTTTATAATTTTATTCTATGGTTCCTAATTCTCTAAATTCTAATCTTGATACTTCATGTTTTTATTGTTGCTGTCTACAATCTTGCCCTGGTTCCTATGTGGAGAAATTTTAATTTATTCCATATCTGTTGAAAAAAACATCATGTCCAATCTCATGATCACTCTGTTGATTCCTTCAGGAAGTTTTGGCAGAGTGTTGCCATACAAAATAGAAGAAATAAATTCAGGTTCTTAGTGCAATGATATGAATACTTGGGAGATTTCCTTAAGACTTAGTACATATTGCTAAAAGGTATAGGTGGAAGAGGGAAAGGAGAATGAGACAGCATTTCTACTTATCTTCATAATACTTAAGAAGAAATTTTTTCAGGAATGCTATTTCTAATAAGAGTCCCTCCCTTTGAAAAAATAGGTTATTTCTGATATGGAGGCTCAAGTTCATAAATTGAGAGAAGAGTTGATTCAAGTAAACTCTCAGCGGAAACAGCAGCTTGTAGAGCTTGGACTTCTTCGAGAAGAGGAAAAGCAACGAACAGCTAGAGACCATGAGACTATTGTGAACAAACTGAAGGCTGACTCAGAAAAGATGAAGTTAGAATTGAAAATGACACACGCAGCTGAAACAGAGTTAACATTGGAAAAGGTAAGCTATCCAAGTGAACTCACTGTTTAGAACTTTTGTATAAAAAGTCATAACTGTAAACCTTAGAGATAATATAAACTATTAACCTTTTCTTCCTTAGGAGATTCTTAATTTGTGATATTGTAATATATGAAGTAATTATGAACTAGAATTAAATTTCTTTTTACTATAATGTACTTTCATATTGAACAAATTCAGTACTTTGTCAATATTTTTAAGCTCTGCTAAAGTAATAATAATAGCTAGCAATTATATAGAACTTTAAGGTTTACAAAGCACTTTATAAACATCATCTACTTTAATCCTCACAATAACCCTAGAGATAGGTGGTATCATTTTTACAGATAAGGAAATTGAGGCAAATGGAGATCATTCAGCTGAATGCCTGAGGCCAGATTTGTTCTTAGGCCTTCCTGACTCCTAAGTTCAGTATTCTATCCACTGCACTACATGTCAATGTCAGTTTATTCATCCTTTGTTGCCAAAGACCATGCCATCAGAGCAATAATGATATGACTTGCACTTGACTTTGTTTTGAGAGAGCGAGGGCTAACTGCACTACATAGTTGCCTACAGGAGGCTTCTTCTTGGTGTTCACCCAGATTGGATGAGAGCAGGTTTGTATTTTTTTTTCCTACTCTCTAATTTATGCCTTATTTCCCCACTTGGAGTTATTCCAGGAAAACTTTCTTGAATGACGTTTAGGCTTGACTCTCACCTATATAGGGTTTTCCCCAAGGGGATTGAGTCTCATCTAGAAAAGTTACTTAATGTACAAAATAGTAGATAAAAGATATAGAATAGCTATGTATTTTCTCTACTACCAAAAGTAAAATATATTCATGTGTTTATTGATGAATGAACCAGTAACCCTTCGTTTCAATTATTTTCATCTGAGTGGTCAATAAATAAAACATGAACCACTTTGTAGAACCACCAATTAATTCACTTTCACCTTAGGTCTGTATTGTTCTACTCACTACAGGTCAGTATGTTCTGGTAAACATGCATGGCTCATCCTGGTGTCAGTGGACATCTGCTTTGAGAAGAATATAGCTATAGGAAGCATCTCTTCCTCCCAACACTCAGATCTCTCCATGACTCTGAACTTTTCCAGCTCATGAGGTAGTCACAGTCTGGAAACATTCATCTTAGGAGTGCTATTCAATCACCTTTTCTCGATAAAGAAATATAAAGAAAAAGAGGAAGCAAGAGACTTGAGATCCAATCTCAGGCTTACCAGGAGACATACATACACACACACACACACACACACACACACACACACACACACACACACTTTTCCTAGAAGATCTGTGCTACTGTAATTGTTGCTACTGGGGAAGGGGCAGGAAAAAAAGAGACCTCCACAATTTTGTGGAAGTTGAAGGAAGAGCTAGTAGGGTCTGACATATTTGAATTAAGAAAGTGAGAGAAAGCAGTTATTTCTTTTTTTAAATCTGCTGATTGAGTGGTAGCTCCTGTGTTCTTTACACAGCTCCCTCCCCCCCTTAAACAGGAACCAAGGTACCAAATAGAAGCTTCTGACTACATATGGGAATTATGAAGGTACCAGAGCACAAATTTCAACATAAGTGACCTGAACTCAGGACCCATAAGAAGGAAGAACACATTCAGCTCCAGCACTCCAGTCAGAAACAATTGTCATTGTTTAGCTTACATAGGATATACACAGTATCATTTAGGGACTACTTTGTGGGAATTAAAAACTACTTTTCCAAATTCGATTTCAAGATACCTTAACCTTCTGGATCATAAATATAAACTTAGAATTAACTAGTAAGAGTGTGTGTGTGTGTGTGTGTGTGTGTGTGTGTGTGTATAACTAAAATGTCCTTGTTATAAAATCATTTTAAGCCACAGGAGAGGATGCTATGCACTAGGCCTTATTATTAATTCTATCTTATCTGTGTATTACCAATCTTATTATATCCCTATTACTAGCAGCTGAGATCCTTTAAATTTCTCTTTCTAGATTAATTTCCCTGTGATTCAAACTGGTTCTATGCCAAATCAAGAGGAATTTTTTTCCTTTTTAATTTTATTGAAATTTTTACAATATATTTATTTATGAATAGATGGTTCCCTTTTCCACTTCCCAAAGAGCCATCTCTTTTAACAAAGAATATAAAGGAAAAAAGTAGTTAGCAAAACTAACTGCAATATCAACCAAGTCTGGCAAAATATGCATTGCTCTGCCCCAGTAGTCCTCTGTGTCTGTTATGAAGGGAAGGAAGTGTATTTTCTTCTCTCTTTACGGATAAATTTGGTCATTATTATTATTACTACGTAGCATTTAATGTCAAGGTTCTGATTGCATTTCCTCACTAGTTTCTTCTTGAAATCCATGCCAGCTGCCTCCCAGGCTCGTTCTCTTTATGTTTTGCAAGTAACCACACTAGTACCATATTCTGTCTTCCATGATTTCTGCATTTTACCACTTCTTTCTTTTAAATTAATTAATTTATTTTTAGTTTTAAATATTCATTTATACAAGACTTTGAGTTCCAAATTTTCTCCTTCTCTTTCCCTTCCCTCCCACTCCCATATGGCATGCATTCTGATTACCCCTTCCCCCAATCTACCCTCCCTTTTATCTCTACTCCATCCCTTTCCTCCTTACTTTCTTATAGGGCAAGAAAAATTTCTATACCCCATTGCCTATATATTTTGTTTCCCAGTTGAATATAAAAACAATTTTTTAACATTTGTTTTTAAAACTTTGAGTTCCAAATTCTCTTCCTTCTTTACTTCCCACCCACCCTCATTGAGAAGGCAAACAAATCAATATAGGTTACACATGTGTAGTTAAGAGGAAAACTCCCATAATAGTCATATTATGAAAGACTAAGTATATCTCCCTCCATCCTATCCCAAAGCCCTGGAGCAGCTAGGTGGTGCTGTGTATAGAGCACCAGTGCAGGAGTCAGCAGGACCTGAGTTAAAATCTCACCTCAGACACTTGATCTTGGGCAAGTCACTTAACCCCAATTTCCTCATCCTGGGTCATTTCCAGTCATCCTGATGAACATCTGGTCACTGAATTCAGATGGCTCTGGAGGAGAAGTAAGGCTGGTGACTAGCACAACCCTCCCTCATTCAAAACAAAGTCAAGGGCAAGTCATGTCATTATGTCTCTGATGACAAGGTCTTCTTTGGGAACAAAGGATGAACACAAACATCCCAACCCCCATTACTTCTATTTTCAACTTTGACCCTGTACTTTTTCAAAAGTGTTTGCTTCTGACTATCCCCTTCCCCAATCTGCCCTCCCTTCTATCATCCCCCTATCCTCATACCCCTCCTCCTTTCTTTCCTGTAGGGTAAGATTGTATGTTATTCCTGTATGTTATTCCCTCCTTAAGCCAAATCCAATGAAAGTAAGGTTCACTCATTCTCTTACCCCCTCCTTCCCCTCCATTATAAAACCTTATTATTGCCTCTTTTATGTGAAATAATTTACCTCATTCTATTTCTCCCTTTCTTCTTCTCCCAATATATTCCTCTCTCACCCCTTAATTTTATTTTTAGATATCATCCTTTCATATTCAACTCACCTGGTACCCTCTAACAATCTATCTGTCTGTCTGTCTATCTATCTGTCATTTTCTCCAGCAACCCTAATACTAAGCAAGGTCTCATGAATTACAAATATCATCTTTCCATGTAGGAATGTAAACAATTTAACTTTAAAAGGCCCTTACAATTTCTCTTTCCTGTTTACATTTTCATGCTTCTCTTGATTCTTGTATCTGAAAGTCAGATTTTCTCTTCAGCTCTGGTTTTTTCATCAAGAATTCTTGAAAGTCCTCCACTTCATTGAAATTCCACTTTTTCCTCTGAAGTATTATACTCAGTTTTCTGAGTAGGTGATTCTTGGTTTTAATCCTACCTCCTCTAACCTGCAGAATATCATATTCCAAGACCTTCAATCCCTTAATGTAGAAGCTGTTAGATGTTGTGTTATCCTGATTGTTTTTCCACAATACTTGAATTGTTTCTTTCTGGCTGCTTGCAATATTTTCTCCTTGACTTGGGAACTCTGGAATTTGACTACAATGTTCCTAAGAGTTTTCCTTTGGGGATCTCTTTCAGGAGCTGATCGGTGCTTCTTTCAACTTCTATTTTACCATCTGGTTCTAGAATATTAGAGTAGTTTTCCTTGATAATTTCTTGAAAGATGATGTCTGAGCTTTATTTTTGATCATAACTTTCAGGTAGTCCAATAATTTTTAAATGATCTTTTCTGGATCTGTTTTCCAGGTTTTTCCAGTGAGATATTTTACATTGTCTTTTATTTTTTCATTCCTTTGGTTATGTTTTATAATTTCTTTATTTCTCATAAGTCATTAGTTTCTATTTATTCCATTCTAATTTTTAAGGAATTATTTTCTTCAGCGAGCTTTTGGACCTCCTTTTCCATTTGGCCAAATCTGTTTTTTAAAGCATTTTTCTCCTCATTGACTTTTTGGACCTCTTTTGCCATTTGGGTTAGTCTATTTCTTAAAGTGTTATTTTCTTCAATATTTTTCTGGGTCTCCTTTAGCAAGCTGTTGACTCGTTTTTCATGATTTTCTTGCATCACTCTCATTTCTCTTCCTGATTTTTACTCTAGTTCTCTTACTTGATTTTCAAAAATTTTTTTGAGCTCTTCCATGGCCTGAGATCAATTTAATATTTTTCTTGGAGGATTTGGATGTAGGAGTTTTGACTTTGTATTCTTTTGGTTGTATGTTTTGACCTTTGTCACCAAAGTAACATTCTATATTCTGCCTTTTTTTTCCCCTGTCTGCTCATCTTCCCAGTCAAATAGTTGACTTTCTAAGTCTTTGTCAAAGCAAGTTTCTGCTTCCAGTGGGAGTGGGTGTAGGGGTAGGTATACAGTCCCAGGCTTCAGGATTTTTTTATCAGCTGCTTTATCCTCAACTGTCTGTGGGCTCAGAACTCTGGAAGCTGCTTCTGCTGCTGCCTCTATCTGCACTGCCTCCTTTTCTGCCCTGAGGCTGGGGCCAGACCTCAACAGGATTACACCCCTCCCCTAGTCAGGTCCCACAGAGGTTTTCCACTGACCTTCTATGGTTTCTTTGGAATTTGTGAGTTGAGATGTCTGGAAACTTCCACAGCTGTCAGTGATTCCATTTCCTGAGGCCTGCTCCACCCTCTCTGTGCTGGCACACCAGACTGTTCTTCATTCTGCTCCTAGCCCAGTGCAACGGACACTGCCCATGTAAAGGCTGTCCTGGACTGGAGATTTGCCTCACTCTGTCACTTGTGGGTTCTGCAGCTCTAGAATTTGTTTATAGTCACTTTTTATAGGTATTTGCAGGGATTTGGGGGGCAGACATCAAGCATGTTCCTGCTTTTAGTCTGCCATCTTGGCTTTGCTCCCCCTACATTTTACCACTTCTAAACCTCCTTTATGCTAAATACCTACATTCCTGAACTTCCTTGTGTTTTCTGTTGCTATCAATATCCTCTCTTGGTAACGCTAACAGTGACTGCTCTTCATGTCCCTGTTATTGTACATCTGGCCCATTTTTACCATCAGCTAAAGTTTGGTTATGACAGACTTTTTGGTTTCTTTTTTTTTTTTTAATTTTTTTTTTATTTTCAGTGTTCTACAATCACTAGCATATAACTTAGATTTTTTTTCCTTCTCTCTCCCCCATGCATCCCCCCTGCCTCCCCAAGATGACATACAATTTTTTATAGATTCTACACAGATATTCCTATTAAATACATTTTCACCATAGTCATGATGTATATAAGAATTTAAATGAATGGGATAAATCATATAACAAACCAACATGTAACACAAAAGAAAATGATCTGCCACGTTCTGCAATTGAATTCCATAGTTCTTTCTCTGGCTATGGAAGGCATTTTGTCTTAAAAGACCATTGGGAATTTTTTAAGTCCTTGCATTGCAGTGAAGTTGCAAGTCTACCAGAAAAAACTCTTTCACATTGTGGTCATTGCACCAAGTTCTCCTGGTTCTGCTCCTTTCACTCAGCATCAGATCATATAAGTGTTTCCAGGCCTCTCTGAAGTCTTCCTGTTCATCATTTCTTATAGCACAATAGTATTCCATTACATTCATATACCATAATTCATTTAGCCATTCCCCAGGACTCTCTGTCCTGTTCATCATTTCTTATAGCACGATAGTATTCCATTACAGTCATATACCGTAATTTATTTAGCCATTCCCCAGTTGATTGATTTCCAGTTTTTGGCCACCACAAAGAGTGCTGCTAAGGATATTTTTGTACATGTGAGACCCTTTCCCATTTTTATGATCTCTTTGAGATACAGTCCTAGAAGTAGTATTGCTGGATCAAATGGTATGCACATTCTTGTAGCCCTTTGGGCATAGTTCCAAATTGTTCTCCAGAATAGTTGGATCAGGCACAGCTCCAACAACAGTGTATTAGTGTTCCAGCTCTCCCACATCTTCTCTGATATTTATCATCTTCCTATTTTGTCATGAAGCCAATCTGATAAATGTGATGCTAACCAATCTGATAAGTGTTATGTGATACCTCAGAGTTGTTTTGATTTGCATCTCTCTAATCAGTGGTGATTTAGAGCATTTTTTATATGACTATAGATATTTTTAATTTCTTCCTCTGAAAACTGCCTGTTCATATCCTTTGACAATTTATCAATTGGGAAATGACTTGTATTTTTGTACATTTGACTCAGTTCTCTGTATATTTTAGAAATGAGGCCTTTATCATAAACACTAGTTGCAGAAATTCTTTCCCATTTTTCTGCATCCCTACAAATTTTGGTTGCATTATGTTTGGTTGTGCAAAAACTTTTCAGTTTAATGTAATCATAATTATCCATCTTGCAGTTCATAATGCTTTCTGTCTCTTCTTTAGTGAAAAATCCTTCCCTTCTCCATACCTCTGATAAATACATTATTCCTTGCTCCACTAATTTATTTGTAGTATCAATCTTTATACCTAGATCATGTACCTTAAGTACTTTATTCTTGTGATGTAATTTACAATTTTCTGCTTCCTCCTTTTCACATCTCCTGTCACACCCTCTTTGCATGCTTAAATCACATTTTTATCATCACATCATTTACTTTATACCTGCTCCCTGTTTCTGTGTATATCCCTTTTATATTTCATAATAGATGTACAATCTCAAGATTAACAAGTATCATCTTCCCTTATTGATAGGTCAACAGTTTGCCCAAATTGAGTAACAATTTTTTTCCCTCTGTTTACCTTTTTATGCCTCTCTTGAAACCTGTGTTTGAAGATCCAATTTTCTATTGAGTTCTGGCCTTTTTGTCAGGAAGGTCTGAAAATCCCTTAATTCACTGAATGTCTATCTCCTTGCCTGAAATGTAATACTGAACTTTGCTGGGTAATTGATCCTTGAGTGTAATCCCAGTTCCATTTCCTTATGCAATATCGTATTCCAATTCCTTTGATCTTTTAATGTAGAAGCTGCAAGGTCCTGTGTGATTCTAACTGTAGCTCTTTGATATTTGAGTAGTTTTTTTCTGGCTCCCTGTAGTATTTTCTCCTTCACTTGATAGTTCTGGAATTTGGCAACATTTCTTGGGGTTTTTAGTTTGGTATCTATCCCTTTTGGGAGATGAACAGTGGATTTTCTTGATTACCATTTTGCCCTCTGGATCTAGCATTTCTGGACAGTTTTCCTTGATGATTTCTTGGAAGATATTGTCCAGAATCCTTTTTTTTCATCATGGCTTTCTGGTAAGCCAATAATTTTTAAATTTTCTGTCCTGTTCTGGGCAGTTTTCCTTGATGATTTCTTGGAAGATATTGTCCAGAATCCTTTTTTTTCATCATGGCTTTCTGGTAAGCCAATAATTTTTAAATTTTCTGTCCTGGATCTATTTTCTAAGTCAATTGTTTTTCCAATTAGATATTTTACATTTTCTTCTGTCTTTTCATTCTTTAGATTTTGTTTGACTGATTCTTGATGTCTCATAGAGTCATTAGCTTCTACTTGTCCAATTCTAATTTTCATCAAATTGTTTTCTTCAGTTAATTTTTGCATCTCCTTTTCCATCTGTCCACTTATTCCTCTTAAGGAATTATTTTCTCCAGTTAGTTTTTGTACTTCCTTTTCCATTTGTTCAATTTTCCTTTTCAAAGAGCTGTTCTTTTCAGTGAATCCTTTTTTCATACTTTTAAAATCATTGGACATTTTTTCTTCTATTTCTTTCCTCAGCTCTTCCAAGAGTGCTCTTTGTGCATGGGAGAAGTTCATAGTCCCTTCTGAAGTTTCATATGGGAGTGCAGTCTCAATACTGACCCTTTTGGTATTCGTGTTTTGATCCTTGTCTCCAGAGAAAGATTCTATGGTCTTTTCCTTCTTGCTTTACTTCTTCTTACTCGTGCTGATGATGCTTTATGTATTGTGGCCTCTGGTCCTTTCAGCTAGAAGGTAGAGAACCTGGTGCTGAGATGTCTGATGTAAGAAATCAAAGGGCAAGTGTGTTTTTGTTTTTGTTTTGTGTTTTCCTTGGATTAGCCCTGGAGCTAGGTTTTTAAGTGTGGGGGAGGGATAGTCTAGTCATGGGAGATCTCAGCTAAAGTAGAGCAAAGACATGCTCAGAACTTCGTGATCCTGGCTGCCTTATTGTCTTCCCCTGGAGTCATGAGGCACCTGAGTCCTGGTGTGAGGCTTCTCTCAGTTGATTTGCTGAGGTGGGGATGTCTGGGACAGCTCCAGTCTGCCACAGTAAGAGAAATCCTCTTTAGTTATTTTCCTAGCCTCAGGTACTACGAGACTGTTTGCCCCTTCTGTTGATCCTACGGACCCAGAATTTTTCTGGAGAAGTATTTTCTGGCTCTTTGAAGTCAACAAGAGGAGGGGAGAGAGCATTTACCTCTCACTCCACCATTTTGGCTCCCAAAAGTTCAAGTAGGTGACTTACAGATGTTTATTCTGCGGGTTGATAGTCTCAGGACCAGCTGCTGATACCCGGGGCTTAGCAGCTCTCATTCGCTCAGCTCCTCTTGTCTTCTGCCCTGGGCTGCCACTCTGCTGTTCTGTTGTGCTACCACTGCCTCCTGCCTCCCTGGGGCTTTCCTGTTTGGCCATGCTGTGGCGGGTACGTACTGTGCTGTGTGCTGTATGCTCCTCCACCTCTGTGGGACAGATCCTTCCCGTTGACCTTCTAGTCTGTCCTGGGCTGCAAATCTGCCATAGTCTGCCTCCCATTGGATTCTGCACCTCCAAAATTTGGTCAGATTCTCTTTTTAGAGGTATCTGAAGGAGGTTGTCTAAGATCTTAGACAAAAGTGAGTAGTTGCTCTCACTCCATTATCTTGGTTTGGCTTTTTCTTAACATGGAGTATAAATAGCAGATTATCTAGGAAAGAGTCAGAAGAAGTAACAGGCTATACCTATGTAATGATGAAGAAAATTGAAAAACTACAGAACTAGTTACAGAAATTTGATACCAGTTAATATAGAGGAAATAATAGTAAACACTCAATAACACTTAAAGACTTTACATGATTTTCACATAGAAAGATAATTGGTGTTTATCATAATGATCCTGTATCATAAAATGTTTAATTCTATTTAAAATACTCTATTTAATAAGATTGTACTTGCATGTTTAATGATTATTCATCTACTTTAATCTGTCTGTCTATATTCATCCTTCATTTTTGAAGAAGACCATGACATCAGAGAAATGATGACATGACTTGCACTCGACTTTGTTTTGAGTGAGGGAGGGCTGTTCAGGGTTACCAATCTCACTTTCTCCTCCTGAGCCATCTGGGTCCAGTATCCATATATTTATCAGGATGACTGGAGATGGCCCAGGATGTAAAGGGAGACCTTGGTCTTTTTAGTGTGGCCTTTTCAGGTACTCACTTAGAGGGAGTGATTTGATGAACAAAAGAAAAAATAACTAAATCAACAGAAACTGTTACTAGTGATAATCACTCTAATCCAGTCATTAAGTAGAACTTGGGCAGGGACCCATTGTGTTGTCCAGCCCATGGGCTTCAGAATGCACTGGATTTAAGGTTTAAGGTTACAATAAAATATATAACAGCTAGGTGGTGCAGTAGATGGAGTATTGGACCTGAAGTCTGGAAGACCTATGTTCCTGAGTTCAAATTTGGCCTCAGACACTGCTGTGTGACCCTCAGCAATTCCCTTAATTCTGTTATGGGTTATGAGGAAACCTCAGTTTCCTTATCTGTTAAATGAGCTAGAGAAGAAATGGCAAATACTCTAGTATCTTTGCCAAGAAAACTGCAAATGAGGTCTAGAAGAGTCTGACTTGACTGAAACAACTGAACAGCAACTACAGCAAACACACATTAAAATTTTGTAGAATTCCATAGTAAGTAGAATTTCCATAGAAATGATTTAAATATCTGCTAAATTTACTTTATAGGATATTCCTTGCTTATACCAGATAAATTAAGACTCATTGTTTAATGGATGTGAGGAACGGCTTTGCCATTTAATAAGCATTATAGTGTTCATAAATGGAAGGAAACTTGGAGGTCATCCAGTCTATCCCCTTCATTATTCACATGCGGCAACTAATGTCCAGAAATAGGAAGCTAATTCATTCATTCATTCAATAATTTGATCAGTAATCATTTATTGCCAATTTCATTTAGACAATGCCCTGTGCTAGGTTTTGAGAACAATGCAAAAGTGAATAAAGCATAATACCTACCCCCTAAGTAGTGGGCAAAAAAATATAATGTAGGATATAAATTAAATTCATCCACAATTTTTCTCAAACTAACGTATTGTATAAAGGAAGTTAAATCTATATAAAATATGAATGTCTGTCCAGGTGGCACAGTGTACTAGACTTGGAGTCAGGAAGATGTGAAGTCAGTAGCTTGTGACCCTGGGTAAGTCACTTAATCTTTATTTGTCTCAGCTTCCTCATCTCTAAAATGAGTATAGTAATAGGATATACCTGAAAGAGGTATAGTGAGGATCAAATGACATAACATAAGTAAAGCACTTTTGCAAAGTTAAAACACTATATAAATGCTGTCATCATATGAGTACTACCATGTACTTCATCTTCTATAAGTTCTAATCCAGTGTCTCACTGTGGTATTGTAGTGACCCTGGATTCTCAAAATATACTGCAGCATCTCCAATTGGTAGTTCTACCAACTTAATAAGGCTTGTAATATATGTATGTGGTACAAAATCCAGCATAACTAGGTTTAGAGAAGTTCATAAAAAGATGTGCCCCTGAAAACAAAAAGTAAATAAATTCAAAATGATAAATAAATAAAATTACTAATCACTAATCACAGCAGAGGGCAAAGTCATTCTCAAACCTCACCTCCCCCAACCAGGGCCTTTTCATTCTCAACTATCACAATGTGTCAGTTGTCCTGTGTTCTAACACTTCTGACATGACCCCACTCACTCACTTCCTCCCATTTCTGATCCACCCTTCCTGTTCCACCTCTTCAGCAAGCTCCTCTCATCACATGTGACCCAGGCTTCCAGATCATATGGGCCTATTAAGTAATGAGAAAGATCTTTCCATTTAAATCACTATTACATTTGGCCCCAAGATCTTTCCTATTCATTACAAAGGTCAGTGGGGCAACTGGTATTACAAGCACCCCATCATTCCCACTCAACAAATGGAGCTCAAAATCTTGGGGTAAGGGGCGAAGGTCTCTTCTCCTACAACTGCTTCCTGCAGAGATTGGATGTAGAGCCGCCCCTGCCCCAAGAGGTCCCATTTGAGAGATCAGTTCTTTTGCTGGCATCTGGAGTTTGGTCAGCTTCAGGCCTGGAGATGACTCATCACCCTCATGGATAGGAAGTGACATTGGACTTAAGTGATCAGACATCTGCAGGTGGAGGGTACTAAGCCTATTGGAAACAAATGTGGCAAACAAATTTAACAGATGGAAAAATAAGAAATAAACAAAATAACCAGAAGCAGGATAGATATAGGATCAGCTGTGGTTCTGGAGTCCATAAACCCACTATCACAGCTTCATTCATGGTAAAATAGATGAGTTAAGGGTACAATTTGGTAATCATCTTCTCCTGAATAAACAACAGTTACAGTATTACCTTTCCCATGTGCTATAATTTCCACAGCCTTTGGAACGTCATCTGGCTTCTGTTTTACTCATGGTTTAGCTCCCAATTTTATTCTAGCAGTAGAATCCAATCCTTTAGTTCCTCAGTTATTTCAGGAGGAGAGTAAGTTTTCACAAGTGGTCTTGTTTCACAAGAAATGATAATCACTTGAACTAGTCTATCATTTTTACAAACTGTATGGGTCCATCACCTACATTTTGGAATGTTACAATAATTTCTCCTTGATAATTAGAATCTGTCACTCCAGCTAATACATGTGTTCCTTGAACTGCTAATCCTGATTTAGGTAGTATCCATCCAAAATGATTTTTTGGGATTCTCATACATATTCCAGTAGGGATTGTTCTTATTTCTGTCCTATCCAACCAAAAGTCAATATTTGGGACCTTATGTGTTTGTTGTTTTCTAATTTGCATATTTGGGGCCATCATTCTAGCTAGAGGTATACTGCCTCTCAACAGTCTGTTATTCAAATTATGTAAAGCAATGAATAAATTATCTTTCCAATGTTGATAAGAATTATTAGAACTTAACTTCCTTATCTGTTCTTTCAATAATCCATTCATTCTTTCAATTAACTAAGATGCTTTGTGGCTAATATAGGATATATCTTTTCTTTTTTTTTTTTTTTTTTTTAAATTTATTTATTTATTTATTTATTTTACATTCATTTTCACAAATTTTTGGGTTCCAAATTTTCTCCCTTTTTCTCCCCTCCCCCACCCCAATACCCCAAGCAATCTAATTTTCCCTATCTCCAATCTGTCCTCTCTTCTGTCATCCCTCCCTTCCCTTGTCTCTATCTTCTCTTTTCTCCTGTAGGGCCAGATGACTTTCTATTCCTCATTAACTGTATGTCTTCTTTCCTAGTTGCAACAGCAATACTAAACAATTGTTCCTAAAACTTTGAGTTCCAAATTCTCCCCATCCCTCCCTCCCCACCCATTCCCTTTGGTACGGCAGGCAATTCATTATAGGCCATATCTGTGTAGCTTTGCAAATGACCTTCCTGATAGTCGTGTTGTGTAAGACTAACTGAATTGCCATCCCTCCTCACCTGCCCCTCATTGTTTCTCTTTGATCCTGTCCCTCCCCAAGTGTTGACTTTCAATTACTCCCTCCTCCCTTTGCCCTCCCTTCCATCATCCCCCCCCAATATCTCCTTCTCCCCCGCTTTCTTATACTGTAAGATAGGTTTTCATACCAAAATGAGTGTGCATTTCACTCCTTCGTTTAGTCAAATGTGATGAGGGTAAACTTTTGTTTGTTTGTTTGTTTGTTTTTTTTTTTTCTTCAGCTCTCCTCTTTTTCCCTCCACTAAAAACATCTCCTACTTGCCTCTTAAATGACATATAGTTACCCCCTTCCATTTCTCCCTCTTTCCTCTCACTACATTTCTCTCTCATCATTTACCTTAATTCCTTTTAAGGTATGGTCCCATCCTATTCAGTTCAATCTGTGCTCTCTGTCTCTGCATGTGAATGCATGTGTGTATGTGTGTGCATGCATGTACATGTGTATGTGTGGTCCCACCAACCACCCAGATACTGAAAAGTTTTAAGAGTTAGAAATATTGTCCTTCCATGTATGAATGCAAACAGTTCATTTCTGGTAAGTCCCTTAATACTTCTCCTTGCTGTTTACTTTTGCATGCTTCCTCTCATTCTTGTGTTTGAAAGTCAAATTTTCTTTTCAGCTCTGGTTTTTTCATCAAGAATGATTGAAAGTCCTCTGTTTCATTGAAAGACCATATTTTCCCTTGAAATATTATACTCAGTTTAGCCGGGTAGGTGATTCTTGGTTTGAGTCCTAGTTCCTTTGCCTTCTGGAATATCCTATTCCACGCCCTTCGATCCCTTAATGTAGAAGCTGCTAGATCTTGGGTTATCCTGATTGTATTACCACAGTACTGGAATTGTTTGTTTCTGGCTGCTTGCAAGATTTTTTCCTTGAGCTGGGAGTTCTGGAATTTGGCCACAATGTTCCTAGGAGTTTCTCTTTTTGGATCTCTTTCAGGTGGTGATCGATGGATTCTTTCAATACTTATTTTGCCCTCTGGTTCTAGAATGTCAGGGCAGTTTTCCTTGATAATTTCATGCAAGACGATGTCTAGGCTCTTTTTTTGATCATGGCTTTCAGGTAGTCCCATAATTTTTAAGTTGTCTCTCCTTGATCTATTTTCCAGGTCAGTTGTTTTTCCCATGAGATATTTCACATTCTCTTCCATTTTATTGTTCTTTTGGTTTTGTTTGGTGATTTCTTGGTTTCTCATAAAATCATTAGACTCCATCTGTTCCATTCTAATTTTGAGAGAACTATTAAATTCAGTGAGCTTTTGAGCCTCTTTTTCCATTTGGCTCATTCTGCTTTTGAATGCATTCTTCTCCTCATTGGCTTTTTGAACCTCTTTTGCCAATTGAGTGAGCCTATTTTTCAAGGTGTTAATTTCCTCAGCATTTTTTTGGGTCTCCTTTACCAAGATATTGACCTTTTTTTCATACTCTTCTTGCATCTTTGTCATTTCTTTTCCCAGTCTTTCCTCCACCTGTCTAACTTGCTTTTCAAAATCCTTTTTAAGCTCTTCCAAGGCCTGAGCCCACCCAACACCCCCCTGGGGTGTCTGGGGTACTGAGGCCCCGCCCTCCACATCTTTCCCTGATGGGAAAAATACGTTCTCGTCCTCCCCATCTGATCCGAAGGTTGGGATCATTTGCCTTTGTTGGAAAAAACTCTCTAAAGTCTTATTTTTCTTCCCCTTTCTAGGCATTTTCCCAGCCAGTTACTTGACCTCTGAGATTCCCTTCCACCCCCGCCTGGATCCGCCCAGCCAGCGCCTGGCCTCTGAGATTCAAATGGGCTTTTCTCCTGCTGGCTGTCAATCAGTGAGCTTTAGTTCAGGTGCTGGGGCGGGGCCAGGGCTGTCTCCGAGACTCTGATCCCTCGGGGGGCTTTATGCAGCGACTCTCAAGAATGGAGCGGGTGGGGGCGGGGTGGGGGGCCCGCCTCCCAATCTCAGCTCCCCTGGGGGTCCCGAGCAGAAACCTTCAGCAACAGAGCGGGCTGGGGGCAGGGCCGTCTCTCAGGCTCAGCTCCGTCAGGTTTTATGCGGGGAATCTTCTGTAATGAAGATCCTGCCTGCTGCTGGGGGATTCCTGAGTCCCGGGCCGCTGCCGCCTCAGCCGCCGCCCACGCCTCTGCCTCCGCCGCTTCCTGCCCCCGTCCCTGCCGCCGCCGCTTCCTCCCGAGGGGGCCCGAGTCACAGACGCCCTGCTTCCCCTCTCCTTCAGCCCGGCCTCTCTCACTGACCTGCTTCTGTGGACGGAGGGACTTTCCCGGCTGCTTCAGCTTCCGTCTCTGAAGCCTGCTCCGATCCGCTTCTCTGAGGCCTCGGCCAGGGCAGCGCTGGGGGTCGGGTTTACTCTCCGGGGCGCGCCGGACCCTGGGGACGGGTCTTGAGGGCTCCCTGGGACGGAAATCTCCTCCACTCTGCCTCTGCACACCTTGCACTCACCCAGAATCTATGGGGGACTCTTTCTACACCAATTCCATGGGCTTTGGTTTCGGAGCTCGTAAACGTGCGTCCTTCTACTCCGCCATCTTGGCTCCGCCTATATCTTTTCTATGTTGTTTAATACATATTCTTCATTTCATTACCTTTGAAATGTGACCCATTGTCACTTTGAATCTGCATTGGGCTTCCATAATATAGACTTATGATATCTAAGGTTTTACAGGTGTTTTTCTCGGTCACATTCTTATGGGGACAAGTCACTAGTATACCAGACTAGGTGTCAACACAAGTACATATAAATTTGAATCCTTTATCTTGGGGTGAGGGTCCAATATAATCTATTTGCCAGATTTGGGCTAGTACTCCTCCCCTTGCTATCTCTCCAGTTACTACCCAAGGAACAGTTCATCCTTTTTCCAACTGACACATATAACTTTCTTCAGCTACTTGTTTTAACGATGAATGAGTGATGTTAATACCTCGGTCCTGTGACCAGTGCTGTGTGGCCTGGACTCTAATTGTCCAGTCATTTGATGGACCCATTTTGCTGGTACTGGAGCATCAGTTGGTGTCAGAGTAGGGAAAATATATTGAGTAGCAATCTTTGCTAGTCAATCAGCAGGTGCATTCTACTCACATTCTGGTGTGGTGAGAGCCACATGAGCATCAACATGAAAAACTGACAAATTAGTAACCAAAGACATGTCCCATATATCTTCCCATAATTTTTACCCCAGACTTGTTTGCCATGAATTTTCCAATTTTGATTTTTCCACATGGGCATTCATGTCGCTAACCCATTAGCTACCTCCCATGAATCAGTAAATGTATGACCCTGTCCTCCTTGTTCTGTTTTGATAGGTTGGTATACTGCCATAAGTTCAGCATATTGACTATTTCTACCTATCCCAGTGCTTTCCAAAGTCCGCCTAGTACATGAATTATAGGGTACTGCTTTCCAGTGTCTTTTGTGGTCCAAATATTTTACTGTCCCATCAGTAAACTATGCATGTCTCTTTTGTTCTTCAGTTAATGCGTCATATCACTCATTCCATTTTACCAAGGACTGTAACAACTGTTGCTTTGGTTCAGATGGAGTACCATTTCCCTTAGTATCTATGTTTGCTATAGATTCATGTGAAGCAGAAACTCCACTTTTGTCTCTTTTAGATCTATTTTGAATATGCCATTTTCATTTAATTATGCTAGCTTCCTGTGCATGTCCAATTCTGTGATAAGCTGGCATACTTATTACTCAGGTCATAATTGGCATTCCAGGCCTTGGTATTACCTCATGGCCTAAAGTCAGCTGTTTAGTCTCTACCAAAGTCCAATATGCAGCTAACAATTGCTTTTCAAAAGGGATATGTTGAATTTCAGATGAAGGGAGTTTCCTAGACCAAAATCCTAAGGGCACATTTTGGCTTTGTTGTTTTTTCCATAAACTCCAGTTTGCATATTCATCCAGTACAGTCACTTGTAATTCCACTGTTGCATAGGCCATAAATCTAGGGCCAATTGAATAGCTGCCTTAGCTTCATCAAAAGCTTTGGTATGCTCAAGTCCCCAGTCGAATTCATATTTTTCCCTAGTAATTTTATATAAAGATTTCAAAATTTGTCCTACATGTGGTATGTGATGTCGCAAATATCCAAATAATCCTATAAACTTTTGGGCCTCTTTCTTATTGGTGGGGATAGGAAAATTCTGAATCTTTTGTTGAACTTGTGGAAGAATCTCTTGCAACCCCTGATTCCATTGTATACCCAAAAACGTTATGATTTGAGCTGGCCCTTGAATCTTTGCATGGTTAATTTCCCACCTTTTGCTTTTCATATGCTCGATTAAGAGAGTCAAACTCTTCTCCACTTCGTCTACAGTTTTACCCTGTATCATAATATCATCTGTGTAGTTGGTAAGCTATATACCAGGTAGATTTAATTCATCCAAATGTTCAGCCACAATCCTATGACAAATAGTAGGGCTATGCAGATATCCTTGTGACAAGCATGTAAAAGTGTATTGTCAGGTCTACCAAGTGAAAGCAGATTGGTCCCATTATTTTGAATCTATTGGAATAGTAAAGAAAGCATTGGCTAAATCAATTACTGTGTACCAAGTCCCATCATGTTTGTGGATTTTTTCTGTTAAGGTAATGGTATCTGAAACAGCAGCATACAAGGGAAGAATGACTTTATTCAGTTGTCTCTGATCCACTGTCATCCTCCATGTCCCATTTGACTTTTGTACTGGCCAGACAGGATTATTCCACTGTGTAGTTGTGGGGACTAACACTCCTGCTTCAACGTATTTCTTTATAGTATTGGTAATCTCATCTTGTCCACCTGGCACACAATACTGCTTTAAAGTAATCACTTCAGAAGGTTCAGGTAAAGTGGGTCCATTTTCATTTTACCCACTAAAACTGTATTAATTCCTATCTTCCTTACTGCAGACTTGTATCTCCCCTCAGATAAATTTAAAGTCATACCTCTCAATATCTCTATTCCAATGGTTACAATTACCACAGTATATTCTTTCTTAGGTAATTGTCCAATTTTCATTGTTAGATTAACTTGTCTGGCTGATATTTCAGCCCTTCCCAATCCTGTGATGGTGATAGGAGTTCCCTGTTTAAACTTATCAGGGTTTCCCTGTATAAGGGAGGCCTCCACTCCATTATCTATTAATGCCCTGGTTACAGTATTTGATCCATTTTTCCAATATATGGTCAAAATGATAAAGAGTCGAATCCCATCTGTATGTTTCTTTAATCTGAGCTGGGACTTGGCCAACTTCCTATTCTCCCTGACGGTGTGACAAACTTGAATACAAGGGTTCAGGAGGATTTGTAGGGGCAGCTCTTACTTCTCTGTTTCATCTAGTATCAAGTCCCTTTTCTCGGTACATTCTATATAGTTCATTAGTTGGAATACCATCTATGCTTCTGAAATCTACCCCTGATTTCGAGCAGTAAACAATTCTCTCCTTGTCAATTTTTTCTGATTTTGAATCCGCTGGCTATTTACTCTTCTCTAACAATGTTGTCTTTTCCCCAATCTCCTAAGTCACCCAACTGTGAAATCTTGTGTAGTATCCTCTGAAAGAGAGGGTCCTATTTCTCCAGTTATTAGAGTCAAAATCAAATGTTTGTAAGTAGGAGGAGCCATCTTCACTATTATATTCCTATGGTAAACTGCAAAGGGAGAATCATAGTATGCATCTGCATTTCCAAGCACTATGGCAGTCTTCATTACCTCCTCCTTTAATTTTCTTATACAGTCACTAAATGAATACCAGTGCCTGTCTCCACTAGGCCACATAGAGTCAGTAGGATACTGTCTACTGCAGCGTTCTACAGCCAAAGCTAATAGATTAGTTGTATTGTTGCCTCCTTGCATATTGTAATCTCTAAATTTTGCTGTACAAAAGAATTCTAATACCTATAGATGTCAGGAAGTCTACAGGATCAATAGCTATTTCTCCAGCTCCATCAGCCCTGATTCTTGCCATTCAAGAGATTAACAATTCTCCCATCCTTTGGGTGAATTTACTCAAAATTTCTATGACCTCCTGCTGAGTAAAATCCTCAATTATTTCCCTAAACACTGAGTTACCTCCTTGGTTCTCCTGTTTCTGCCTCACTGTTGGATGTACTTCTGACTGAGAAACTTCTTCCTCTAAAATTATTTCACTTCCTTTGTCACAGTGGCAACTAGGCTGGGTCTGTACAAAGGTCAAGTGTGCATTTCTTTTGTTAGCCTTCAGCTTCTTCTGAGCTGAATGAAGAGCCTTTCCTTCCACCTGAGGACCCCCCTGCCCCCAATTGTTCTTGTTTTCTTTTTCCAACTGAATTTTTTCCTTAAGCATCTCATTTCCAATGTCTCCTACTTACCCTTGCCAACTCCTTCTGTGGTCTTATTGGTACTCCTTGCAAACACCTTTCCAAATCTCCAGGTTCCCTCTCCTGTAACCTCTCTTCCCAGTTTTTGCAGGGTTCAGGGCTTTTAACCCACTCCTTTGCTAGTGAGGAAAATGGTAAATTCTCCCATCCTGGGATATTAATGTCTTCCTCTAAATCATTTCTGCCTCCAAATAAAGATTTTTTACTTTGCGACCCTGTTTGTGAAAGCATATGTATCACCAAGGCATACTCACAGCACTGATGGTGACTATGAATATGCCAACACAGTTCTCAATCACAAAATATAAAGGACTCTCCATATAGAAAGCAGAAGAAAAACATTTATTTAAACATCAGAAAGCCAAATGCCAGAACCAGAAAGCAAAATTCATCATGATGACCAAGAAGTTAATAAACATGATCACAGCAGAGGGCAAAGCTATTCTCAAACCTCTCCTCTCTCAGCCTGGGCCTTCTCACTCTCAACTGTCACAATGTGTCAGTTCACCTGTGTTCTAACTCGCTTCCTCCTGGTTTCGCTCCACCCTTCCTGCTGTACCACTTTAGCAAGCTTCTCCCACCATGTATGACCCAGGCTTCTAAATCATATGGGCCTATTAATTAATGATAAATTTCTTTCCATTTAAGTTACTATTACAGGAAGACAGCTGCTGGTGCACAAGCTCAGGAGACAGGAGATGAGCACTGCAATGAGAGAGGAATGGAAAGCACAGTGTTGTCTAGAGTGGAGCGAGTAATAGATACAAAGACAGCTTGGGGCCAAGTTGTTATATAGGGTTATTTAACTAAAAAGAGAAATTTATGTTTTATTAGAAAAGCAAAAATAAATATTCAAAATATAGAGATAAACAGGGAAATCATGTTTAAATATTCCAGGGACAATGGAAATACCAGCACTACATGTATAAAAATATATCTGCGTTAGTGTACCATCTAAATTCATAAAGATACTGAATTACTACAAGATACAAATAATGGAATTAATTATAGAATATTTCTAATGTTCCTTTCTCAGAACTGTCTAAATCTAACAACAAGGAAAACAAAAAGGAAAATGTAGCTGAAAAAATTGTTGGAAGAGTTAGATCTGGGGAAAAAAAACTTTACAAATTTTTTGAATGGGCATATTAAAGAATATACCTTTAATATGCTTTTTTTACATTTGTTTTTTATTTTTTTAATATAAATTTATTTATTTAATATTTTACATTCATTTCCACAAAATTTTGGGTTCCAAATTTTCTCCCCTTTTATCTCCTCCCCCCACCCCAATACACTGAGCATTCTCATTTTCCCTATCACCAATCTGCCCTCTCTTCTATCATCCCTCCCTTCTCTTGTCCCCATCTTCTCTTTTGCCCTGTAGGGCCCGATGACTTTCCATTCCCCTCTAACTGTATTTCTTATTTCCTAGTAGCAAGAACAATACTAAACAGTTGTTCCTAAAACTTTGAGTTCCAAATTCTCCCCATCCCTCCCTCCCCACCCATTCCCTTTGGGAAGGCAGGCAATTCAATATAGGCCCTATCTGTGTAGTTTTGCAAATGATTTCGATAATAGTCGTGTTATGTAAGACTAACTCTATTTCCCTCCATCCTATCCTGCCCCCCACTGTTTCTATTTTGTCTTTTGATCCTGTCCCCCCCGAGTGTTGACTTCAAATTGCTCCCTCCTCCCATTGCCCTCCCTTCCATCATCCCCCCCACCCTGCTTATCTCCTCCCCCACTTTCCTGTATTTGTAAGATAGGTTTTCATACCAAAATGAGTGTGCATTTTATTAATTCCTTTAGTCGAATGTGATGAGCATAAACTTCTTGGTTTTTTCTCAGCTCTCCTCTTTTTTCCTCCACCAAAAAGTCTCCTGCTTGCCTCTTGAATGAGATACAATTTACCCCATTCCATTTCCCCCTCTTTCCTCCCACTGCATTTCTCTCTTACCATTTACCTTAATTTCTTTTAAGATATGGTCCCATCCTGTTCAATTCACTCTGTGCTCTCTGTCTCTGTATGTGTGTGCATGTGTGTGTGTGTGCGTGCACATGTGTACATGTGTGTGTGTATGTGTGTGTGTGGTCCCACCAACTACTCAGATACTGAAAAGTTTTAAGAGTTACAAATATTGTCTTTCCATGTAGGAATGTAAACAGTTCACTTTTGGTAAGTCCCTTATGACTTCTCTTTGCTGTTTACTTTTTCATGCTTCTTCTCATTCTTGTGTTTGAAAGTCAAATTTCCTTTTCAGCTCTGGTCTTTTCATCAAGAATGCTTGAAAGCCCTCTGTTTCGTTGAAAGACCATATTTTCGGGGGCGGAGCCAAGATGGCGGAGTAGAAGGACGCACGTTTACGAGCTCCGAAACCAAAGCACATAGAATTAATGTAAAAAGAGTCCCCCATAACTTCTCGGTGAATACAAGGTGTGCAGAAGCAGAGTGGAAGAGATTTCTGTTCAAGGGAGCCCTGAAAACCCGTCCCCAGGGTCCGGCGCGCCCCGGAAAGTAAACCCGACCCCCAGCGCTGCCCTGGCCGAGGCCCCAGAGAAGCTGATCCGAGCAGGCTTCAGAGACGGAGGCTCCAGCAGCCGGGAAAGTCCCTCCACCCACAGAAGCAGGTCAGTGAGAGAGGCTGGGCTGAAGGAGAGGGGAAGCCGGGGCATCTCCGTGACTCGGGCCCCCTGGGGAGGAAGCGGCTGCGGCAGGGACGGGGGCAGGAAGCGGCGGAGGCAGAGGTGTGGGCGGCGGCTGAGGCGGCAGCGGCCCAGGACTCAGGAATCCCCCAGCGGCAGGCAGGATCTTCAATACGGAAGATTCCCGCATAAAACCTGACGGAGCTGAGCCTGGGAGACGGCCCAGCCCCCGCCCCGCTCTGTTGCTGAAGGCTTCTGCTCGGTACCCCCAGGGGAGCTGAGATTGGGAGGCGGGCCCCCCCACCCCGCCCCCACCCGCTCCATTCCTGAAAGTCTCTGCATAAAGCCCCCGAGGGATCAGAGTTTCGCAGGCAGCCCTGGCCCCACCCCAGCACCTGAACTAAAGCTCACTGATTGACAGCCAGCAGGAGGAAAGCCCATTTAAATCTCAGAGGCCAAGCACTAGCTTGACGGATCCAGGCGGGGGGTGGAAAGGAATCTCAGAAGTCAAGTAACTGGCTGGGAAAATGCCTAGAAAAGGGAAGAAAAATAAGACTTTAGAGAGTTTTTTCCAACAAATGCAAATGATCCCGACCTTCGGATCTGACGAAGATGAGGACGTATTCTTGCCATCAGGGAAAGACGTGGAGGGTGGGGCCTCACTACCCAGACACCCCAGGGGGGTGGTGGGTGGGCTCAGGCCCTGGAAGAGCTCAAAAAGGATTTTGAAAAGCAAGTTAGACAGGTGGAAGAAAAACAGGGAAGAGAAATGTCAGAGATGCAACAAAAGTATGAAAAACAGGTCAATACCTTGGTAAAGGAGACCCAAAAAAATGCTGAGGAAATTAACACCTTGAAAAATAGGCTCACCCAATTGGCAAAGGAGGTTCAAAAAGCCAATGAGGAGACGAATGCTTTCAAAAGCAGAATGAGCCAAATGGAAAAAGAGGCACAAAAGCTCACTGAATTTAATAGTTCTCTCAAAATTAGAATGGAACAGATGGAGTCTAATGACTTTATGAGAAACCAAGAAATCACCAAACAAAACCAAAAGAACGAAAAAATGGAAGAGAATGTGAAATATCTCATGGGAAAAACAACTGACCTGGAAAATAGATCCAGGAGAGACAATTTAAAAATTATGGGACTACCTGAAAGTCATGATCAAAAAAAGAGCCTAGACATCATCTTCCATGAAATTATCAAGGAAAACTGCCCTGACATTCTAGAACCAGAGGGCAAAATAAGTATTGAAAGAATCCATCGATCACCACCTGAAAGAGATCCAAAAAGAGAAACTCCTAGGAACATTGTGGCCAAATTCCAGAACTCCCAGCTCAAGGAAAAAATCTTACAAGCAGCTAGAAAGAAACAATTCCAGTACTGTGGAAATACAATCAGGATAACCCAAGATCTAGCAGCTTCTACATTAAGGGATCGAAGGGAGTGGAATAGGATATTCCAGAAGGCAAAGGAACTAGGACTCAAACCAAGAATCACCTACCCAGCTAAACTGAGTATAATACTTCAAGGGAAAATATGGTCTTTCAATGAAACAGAGGACTTTTAATCATTCTTGATGAAAAAACCAGAGCTGAAAAGAAAATTTGACTTTCAAACACAAGAATGAGAAGAAGCATGAAAAAGTAAACAGCAAAGAGAAGTCTTAAGGGACTTACCATGAGTGAACTGTTTACATTCCTACATGGAAAGACAAAATTTGTAACTCTTAAAACTTTTCAGTATCTGGGTAGTTGGTGGGACCACACATACACATGTACACGCATGCACACACATACACACATGCACACACATACAGAGATAGAGAGCACAGATTGAACTGAATAGGATGGGACCATACCTTAAAAGAAACTAGGGTAAATGGTGAGAGAGAAATGTAGGGGGAGGGAAAGGGAAGGGGGTAACTATATGTCATTTAAGAGGCAGGTAGGAGTTTTTCTTAGTGGAGGGAAAAAGAGGAGAGCTGAGAAAAAAAAAAGAAGTTTACCCTCATCACATTTGACTAAACGAAGGAGTGAAATGCACACTCATTTTGGTATGAAAACCTATCCTACAGTATAAGAAAGAGGTATTGCAAGGGGGGGGGGGATGATGGGAAGGGAGGGCAAAGGGAGGAGGGAGCAATTTGAAGTCAACACTTGGGGAGGGACAGGATCAAAAGACAGAAGAGAAACAATGAGGGGCAGGTTAGGAGGGATGGTAATCCAGTTAATCTTACACAACACGACTATCAGGGAGGTCATTGGCAAAACTACACAGATATGGCCTATATTGAATTGCCTGCTGTCCCAAAGGGAATGGGTGGGGAGGGAGGGATGAGGAGAATTTGGAACTCAAAATTTTAGGAACAACTGTTTAATATTGTTGTTGTAACTAGGAAAGAAGACATACAGTTAAGGAGGAATAGAAAGTCATCTGGCCCTACAGGAGAAAAGAGAAGATGGAGACAAGAGAAGGGAGAGATGACAGAAGAGAGGGCAGATTGGAGATAGGGAAAATTAGATTGCTTGGGGTATTGGGGTGGGGGGAGGGGATAAAAGGGGAGAAAATTTGGAACCCAAAAATTTGTGAAAATGAATGTAAAAAATTAAATAAATAAAGAAAAAGATTTACAAAAAAAAAAAAAAAAAAAGAAAGACCATATTTTCCCCTGAAGTATTATACTCAGTTTTGCTGGGTAGGTGATTCTTTGTTTGAGTCCTAGTTCCTTTGCCTTCTGGAATATCCTATTCCACGCCCGTCGATCCCTTAATGTAGAAGCTGCTAGATCTTGGGTTATCCTGATTGTATTTCCACAGTACTGGAATTATTTCTTTCTAGCTGCTTGCAAGATTTTCTCCTTGACCTGGGAATTCTGGAATTTGGCCACAATGTTCCTAGGAGTTTCTCTTTTTGGATCTCTTTCAGGCGGTGATCGATGGATTCCTTCAATACTTATTTTGCCCTCTGGTTCTAGAATCTCAGGGCAGTTTTCCTCGATAATGTCATGGAAGATGATGTCTAGGCTCCTTTTTTGATCATGACTTTCAGGTAGTCCCATAATTTTTAAATTGTCTCTCCTGGATCTATTTTCCAGGTCACTTGTTTTTCCAATGAGGTATTTCACATTCTCTTCCATTTTTTCATTCTTTTGGTTTTGTTTTGTGATTTCTTGGTTTCTCAGAAAGTCATTAGCCTCCATCTGTTCCATTCTAATTTTGAGAGAACTATTTTCTTCATTGAGCTTTTGAACCTCTTTTTCCATTTGGCTCATTCTGCTTTTGAAAGCATTCTTCTCCTCATTGGCTTTTTGAACCTCTTTTGCCAATTGAGTGAGCCTATTCTTCAAGGTGTTATTTTCTTCAGCAATTTTTTGGGTCTCCTTTAGCAAGGTATTGACCCATTTTTCATGCTTTTCTTTCATCTCTCTCATTTCTCTTCCCAGTTTTTCCTCTACCTGTCTAACTTGATTTTCAAAATCCTTTTTGAGCTCTTCCATGGCCTGAGCCCACTGGACATCCACCTGGGATGTCTGGGATAGAGAGGCCCTGACCTCCACGTCTTTCCCTGATGGTAAGAATTGTTCCTCATCATCAGAATTGAAAGGTGGGAACATCTGTCCCCCAAGAAAGTAGCTTTCTATGGTCTTATTTTTCTTCCCTTTTCTGGGCATTTCCCCAGCCAGTTACTTGACTTCTGAGATTCCTTTCCACCCCTGCCTAGATCCGCCCAGCTAGTGCTTGGGGTCTGAGATTCAAATGGGCTTTCCTCAGCAGGCGGGGCTGCTATTCAATGTGAGCTTAAGTTCTGGTGCTTGGGTGGGGGCAGGGCTGCCTCCCAGGCTCAGTTCCCTCAGGGGCTTTATGCAGCGACCTTCAGTAATGGAGTGGGTGGGGGCAGGGCCGTCTCCCAGGCTCAGTTCCCTCAGGGGCTTTATGCAGAGACCTTCAGTAATGGAGCGGGTGGGGGCAGGGCCGTCTCCCAGGCTCAGTCCCCTCAGGGGTTTTATGCAGAGACCTTTGGTAATGGCCCTGTAGTTCTGCCTGCTGCTCGGGGAGTTCCGGGGAGCCACTGCTGCCTCTGCCGCTGCCTCCCAAGCGGGCCGGAGTCACGGAGACACCCCGCTCCCCTCTTGGCCAGCCCAGAAGTCTCTCTCACTGACCTGTAGCACCTGTGGGTGGCAGGACCTTCGCAGCCACCAGAGATTCTGTCCCTGAAGCCTGCTCAGATCTGCTCCTCTGGGGCCGCGCGGCCAGAGCAGCTCAGAGGTGGGCTCGGCTGTCCAGAGCGCGACAGACCCCTAGGGATGGCTCTTCAGGGCTCTCTGGAACGGAGATCTTTTCCACTGTGTTTCTGCGTGCCTTGCAGTGTTCCAGAATTTGTGGGGAGTTCTTTTTGCAGGAAATATATGGGCTGTGGGTTTGGAGCTAGCATACGTGAGTCTTTCTACTCCGCCATCTTGGCTCCTCCTTATATCCATTTTTTGATGTTAGACTGACCAGTTAAAAGACAAATAAGGTTTTATTTATCAGATATAAACTAAAATTGAAGGAATATTTTATAGTATTTGAATATTGAGCGCACTACTGAAGCTTAGCATGAAAAGATGTGGAGGCAGTACTAGCTTTTGCCATTTAATTACTGTTATCTTACACGAGTCATTTAACCTCAGTGAGCTTCATTGTCCTGAGTAATATAATGGGAAAAGAACAGGACTTTGAATCAGGAAGATCTAGGTTTTGAAACCGCCTGCAAAACTGACTATCTTAGTGACCCTAAGGAAATCATTTAACGACCCTAAGCTTCAGGTTCCTCATCTCTGCATGGAGATGCCTTTCCTTGAACCATAAAGCACTATAGATGTGTTTATTATTATCCATTGGTTGTATTGGAAATCCCTTTTAAACTCAAACATTGTATATTTTTCTAAAAATATTTTATTTCATTTAGTCATCTATATTGTTGCTGTATATTTTATTGAATGTTGTAAGTTAAATCCAACAAGGTGCTAATTATTAGATGCATCAGAAAATTACTAAGTGAGCTGTACATACTGTCTTCAGTTAGAGCACAATGATTATTAATTTCATCAATGGGTGACTTATTTTACAGGATTGATTTCACTGTACTTATGATAAAACTGCTGGTTAACTAGGTGTAAAATACTATATGAAACATAAATATTGTAGAATTTACCACATATTACCAAAAATAAGGAAATGCCATATTTCTGAATGTATGGAGATATAAATTTTGGCTAACTCCTGTTTGCAAGGTATTTTCTTGGCAAGAAAAATGGACATTCAATTTCAAAGTATGCCTTTAACAGATGAACAAAAATTGCAAAAAATTTTACAGGAAGCCACCTTGGAAAGTTCAAAATATTTGCAAGGTATTTTCTTGGCAAGAAAAATGGACATTCAATTTCAAAGCATGCCTTTAACAGATGAACAAAAATTGCAAAAAATTTTACAGGAAGCCACCTTGGAAAGTTCAAAATACCTCATGAAACAACATTATCTTTGTAGTGTAAGTGTGGAAATATGCACCTACATTTCTTATGCTATTGTTGAATGGGAGTTCTTTAACTGAATTTTTTGTGATCTGTTAAGAATTTTATATTCTTTCTCTCTCTCCCTCTTCCTTCCCCCCTGTCTCTCTGCCTGTCTCTCTGTCTGTCTGAATATATGTGTGTGTGTGTGTGTGTGTGTATGGGTATACACACAGAGATTTCTTTTTATTCAGTTTATATATATATCTTTTGTTTTTTATATTGCCTAGATTTTCTTCAATATCCTCCATTCTTTTTCACAGTTATCCCCTATAACAAAAGCTTTTCTTTAAAGGAAGAAAGAAAGAAGAGGAAAAAACAAGCAAAAATGATCAATGCAATGAAAATAATCTATGTTATTCACAACGTTTCATAATTATGAACATTTCTGTAACTAGAATCCATGTTTCTACTTCATTTTCTCTCCCTCTCTTCTTAATCCTCCATCATCTGACTTCCAGTCTCATTATTCAACTGAAAGTGCTCTCTCTAAAATTACAGATCTTTTAGTTGCCAAGTCTAATGGCTTTTCTCAATCCTTATGCATCTTTACCTTTCTTCAGCCTTTGATACTGTCCTTTGCTTTCTTCTCCTTGATATACTCTTGTCTCTAGGTTTTCAAGGGTCTGTCCTGGGCTGGTTTTTCTCATACCTATTTGTTCTTTCTCAGTCTTCTTTGCTAGAATGTCTTCCAAGTTGTATCTGATAACCCTTATTTCTCTATCCTGGGTCCTCTTCTCTATTTACACTATTTTGTTTGATCTCCTCAGCTCTCATGGATCTAAGTATCATCTCTATGCAAAAGATTCTCAGGTCTTTTTATCTGACCTTAACATTTCTCCTGACCATCACTCTTGCATCTCTTACTGCTCATTGGGTATGTCAAATTGGGTGTACTGTAGACATTGATAACTCAACATTTCCAAAATTATATTCATTGTCTTTCACCCACAAAAGTTTCCCTCTTTCCAACTTCTCTGTTGTGGTAAAATTTGCCCACATCCTTCTGATCACTAAGGCTCACAATTCATGTCTTCCTGGCCTCCCTTCAATGTCCCTCCCCCAGTATTCAATAAATTGACAAGTCCTGTTGATTCTTAATAACATCTCTCATATACATTCTTTTTATTGCTTTGACACTGCCACTCTGATACAGGACTTCACCTCACATTTGGATTATTATATCTTCTGATTGGTATCCTTACCTCAAGTCTCAATCAGTGTGCCCTCCCCACTCAGGTTGCAAATTGAACTTCCTAAAGGGAAAATCTGATCATGTCGCCCTCCATATTCACTTAATTATAGCATTCTCCATTTTCTACAGGATCAAATGTAAAATCCTCTGGTTTTTGTATGCACATATACATATATATATAAATATACATATATATGTAAATATACACAGATACGTATACATATGTGTGTATATATGCATATATACACATACACACATTTACACACATAACTGTTTGCATATTGTCCCTCCCATTAAACTATGAGCTCCTTCATAGCAGGAACTATTTTCTGCCTTGCTTTGTATCCCCAGTACTTGGTATAATGCCTATTTAATAGGTGTTTAATAAATGTTTGTGGACTTCATGTTTGTATTTGTATTAGTTGTCTATATATCTTAAATCCAGTTTATGGCTACTCTTTTTGTCCTAGATGCATTAATTTTACGTAAAAGTTTTTTAATTTGATGTAATCAAAATTTTCTGTCTTGTCTTTTATAATTGCTTTTATCCCTGGTGTATTTCAGAATTAATTCACTACCTAAAGCTATGAAAGGCTTGTTATCTGCTTCTCTTTAATTTTTTAATGGTATTATCTTTCTCAGCTTGCCATATTTTTACTGAATATTATAGTTCTTTTTTCAGTCATCGTTAGTGTATTTACTCAGCTTGTGACTGCATGTTCAACTCTAAGGAACCTGGATTATATCTTAACAAAGGATTTAATTTTATATTCTTCAAATAAATTATAAAATAAAGATTAGATATAGAGTCAGACCCATAATCTCTCCACACCAATATTTGTTCACTGACACTGAATTAGAAGGTAGTTTGTCAGATATCAGATTGTTTTTTGTGCTATGTCAATTTCTGGAATGTTAAAAATATGCCCCTACTCCCACTTTCCCTTTTGCCATTAAGTATTTACAAATACAAATACTTACATATACATGCGATGTATATAACACAGTAACAATAGTTATTATAAGGATATGTCTTAGGAAGTTTATAATTAAATTTGGGATAAAAAACTAACACATATGAATACTATAAAGTAGAAAATAGCATTTTTTGTTGTTCAGTGGTTTCAGTCATGTCCAACTCTTTGTGACTCCATTTGGGGTTTTCTTGGCAAAATACTGGAGTAGTTTACCATTTCTTCCCAAGCACATTTTACAGATGAGGAAACTGAGGCAGACAGAATTAAATGACTTACCTAGAGTCATACAGTTAGTAAGTATCTGATGCCAGCTTTGAATTCAGGAAGATGAGTCTTCCTAACTCAGACTCAGCACTATCCACTGACCCACCTAGCTGCATTGAGAATAGCGTGTATGTAAACAGCACAGTATCTAATCAAATTCTACCTTGTGGAATATGAACTAATTGCTGAGAATTCTGAGAAAATATTAAGTAAGTCAGATTAATCAGAATATATTTTCTACTTGAGAGTTTATGTATCTTGACAGAAGAACACATTACTGCTGCATTATCATTTAATCCGAACTCTCCACTGGATTCTAAACCCTACCAAAAATCTTCTGATGTCTCTGGAACTCAGGAATATGCAAAATTATTTTAGATCTAGTAAAAATATATTAAAATATTATATTCATATTCAATAAATATTTGAGTGCCTACCTTGTTAGGCACTAGAAATAGGATCATTTTGCTCTCAGTAGACTGAGTCAAAATAAGGCACATTGCTTTTAGATCATCTGGGAAGTGGACTGAACTAACAAAAGAACTTTGTAACATGGCAATTCCATAATAGGACAATGAGATGATTCCATCTGAAAGTCTGTTACTAGTTTTAAAATGCTATAGCAATGGGGCAGAGTCCTATAGCATTTCTACCTTCAGATAATCTGGGATTTCCAAAGGCTCTGATAATAGAGCCCAACCTTTACTGCGTTCAGGGTAATACTCAAGGCACTTGGGATACAAAGCAAGGAAAGAAGGAAACAAGTAATCCAACTGTCATCCTTGACTCCTGGCTATCTTGGTCTTACCTCACCACTTTCCCCCCAACCATTAAGCTATTGCCAAAGCCTGCCAGTTTCACTTTTGCATCATCTCTCTAACTGGCCTTCTTTCCTCTGACACTGCCACCACTCTGATGCACCTTATGCCTTTATTACTGCAGTAACCTTCTGGTGGGTCCACCCCACTCTCCTGACTCCATTCTCCACCGCCTAAATTGATTTCCCCTAAAGCCATGTCTGGTATCACCCCATCGATCCCTACTAAACACACTCCTGTGGTTTTCTTTTACCTCCAAGAGCAAGTACTAAATGCTCTGCTTTTACTTTTACTTTGCTTAGTACTGGTTTTCAAAGCCCTTCATAAATTAACCCCTTACTGTCTTTCCAGTCTTCTTAAACCTTTACTCCTTACCTCTTACTTTTCGATCCAGTGACACTGGCCTCTTGTCTTTTGTACAGGAACAAGATCTTCTATCTTTCTGGAGAGACTAGGCATTTTCTCCAGTTCTCCCTGGAATGCTTTTCCTGCTTCTGTCTACCTGTTGACTTCTATATGACTTCCTTTAAGTACTAACTAAAATTCCATAATTTTTACAAAGCCTGTCCTAATTTCTCATAATTCTAGTGCCTTCCCTCTGTTAATTATTTCCCATTTATCCTGTATATAGTTTTTATTAATTTGTTGTCTCTCCCATTAGATTGTGAACTCCTTGAGGGCAGGGACTGTCTTTTGCCTCTATTTGATTGTGTAGGGCTTAGCACAGTTTCTATAACATGATAGGTGTTTAACAGTTTTTTTTAATTGACTGATTATGAACTGCTTACTACATGCCAGGCACTGTGCTAAATGCTGAGGATTCAGATATAAGCAAAAAGAAAGATGATAGCCCCTGATCTCAAGGAGGTTACATTTTCATGGATAAAAATGATACAATCCCTGCCCCAAAGATGCTTGTATTTTCTCATGTTCACTTTTACCCCTGAAAATGTTCTTTTTTTACAGCTAAACTATGGAGTAAAGTATTTTGATCAATGATCCAGTTGTAGAGATTATTAGAGAACTCCCAAATCCAAACTTTCCAAAAAGAGAAACACGGTTTGAAACATGTTGTAGTAAATAGAGACCTTTTCATCACTTCTGTAGCTAGACTTAGCACAGTGTTGTTAGTTCTGAAGGAAAGCCTTCCCTTAAAAAAAAAAAAGTCAGTCAGCACTATAGCTGCTCCTTTACACCAAGGGCTCAGATGAAGGGAAGAGAGCTAGACCATATAATATAGTAGCATTGAATGAGGAGTCAGAAGACCTTAAATTAGCTTTCCATATTATTCAGTCTTCCTACAAACATAAATATGGAGTTGGAGCCATTTTTAATGATGAAACATTTCATAGAGATTTCAGTTTTAACTGTTTTAAAGAAAACTATGATTACTCCATAATTTTTCAACTGTAAATTAATGTCTGCTCTGCTAATTAGTATTTACATTTATTGTGAATGAATGCAGATTTGGAGTTTTCCTTTAAAGGATATCTCATGCTTAAATTTAGGCAGTTTTCTTAACTTTGTCCTCCTATCATGTTATTCTCTCATTTTTATTGACGTCAGAAATAATTTTTTTTAATTTATTTGTTTTTTGCATTTATTTAAAGTTTTCAACATTCATTTCCACAAAATTTTGAGTTCCAAATTTTCTCCCCATCTCTCCACTGCCCCTCCCCAAAGTGCTGAGCATTCTAATTACCCCTACCACCAGTCTGCCCTCCCTTCTAACATCCCTCCCTTCCCTTATCTCTATCTTCTCTTTGTCCTGTAGGGCAAGATAAATTTCTATACCCTATTACCTGTATTTCTCATTTCTCAGTTGTATGCAGAAACAATACTCAACATTTGTTCCTAAAACTTTTGAGTTCCAACTTCTCTTCCTTCCTCCCTCCCTCCCTATCCCCACTGAGAAGCTAAGCAATTCAGTATAGGCTATATATGAGTAGTTTTGCAAATGACTTCCATAACAGTCATGTTGTATAAGACTAACTGTATTTCCCTCCATCCTATTGTACCCCCCATTTCTTCTGTTCTCTCTTTTGACCTTATCCGTGCCCAAGAGTGTTGACTTCTAATTGCTCACTCCTCTCATTACCCTCCCTTCCATCATCCCCCCCCCACCCTGCTTATCTCCTTCTCCCCCACTTTCCTATATTGTAAGATAAGTTTTCCTGAGTGCATTTTATTCCTTCCTTGAGTCAAATTGATGAGAGTAAGCTTCACATTTTCCCTATCACCTCCTGCCTTTTTCCCTCCATTGAAAAGTCTTTTTCTTGCCTCTTTTATGAGAGATAATTTACCCCATTCCATGTCTCCCTTTCTTCTCCCAATATATTCCTCTCTCACCCCTTAATTTAATTTTTTTAGGTATGATCCCTTCCTATTCAACTCACCCTGTACTCTCTCTCTATTTCTGTGTGTGTGAGTGTGTATGTTTGTGTGTGTGTGTGTGTGTGTATAATCCCACCAGCTACTCAGACGCTGAAAAAAATTTCAAGAGTTACAAATATTGTCTTTCCATGTAGGAATGTAAGCAGTTCAACTTTAGTAAGTCTCTTATGATTTCTCTTTCCTGTCCTTTTCATCCTTCTCTTGATTGTTGTGTTTGCAAGTCAGATTTTCTTGTCAGCTCTGATCTTTTCATCAAGAATGCTTGAAAGCCCTCTATTTCATTGAAAGACTATTTTTTCCTCTGAAGTATTACACTCAGTTTTGCTGGGTAGGTGATTCTTGATTTGAGTCCTAGTTCCTTTGACTTCTGGAATATCCTATTCCACGCCCTTCAATCCCTTAATGTAGAAGCTGCTAGATCTTGTGTTATCCTGATTGTATTTCCACAATACTTAAATTGTTTCTTTCTAGCTGCTTGTAATATTTTCTCCTTGACCTATTAACTCTCCTCCACTCCATTGTTCTGCTTCTGCTTCTCTATAATTTGTTGAGAGTCTTTGTTTACAGGCATTTTATAGGCTGTGAGAGAAGAGGTAGTGTATGTGCATCTTTCTACTCTGCCATCTTAGCTTGCACCCCACCCCCCAGAAATAATTTTTAAAGGTACTTTTAAAAATAAATGAATGGTTGTTGAATTTATGGCCAATCCAGCATATTATGATTACTATGGACAAAAGCAAGTGTTCTAAAGTAACTTTCTTACTGGATATGATGTTGTACACACCTATATTTACCTTGTTACTATTGAGGCTGAGGCTGACCCATATCATGAGCTTGGGAGTTCTGAGGAACAATAGGCGTAGCACATTTTGGTATACATACTAAAGTTTAACATTAATATAGTGAGACCCCAGGATTTAGTGGTCACTGGTTTGCCTAAGGTGGGGCAAACCATGTGACAGTAAAAACTAAGCATGGCAAAGCTCCCTTCCTGATCATAATGGCTTCAGCCCTGTGAGTAGCCCTTGCATTTCCAGCCTAGGTGATGCAGTAATAACAAATTTGAAAAAAAACATTATTAATCAGTTAATTTTAAAAATCACAACCTTGCAATATCAAAATATGTAAATAAAATGTTCCTTTTTAAAAAGGTGAGAAAAATGTGAATTTTTTTTGAAGATCTATGAAAATGCTATATATGCTTAATTATAATATGATAATAAACGCTTTGATTATGGTTTATGTATTTTGGGTCCAGAAGGTTTTTTTTTGCAAATTATTAAGTTCTGTCAGCTGCTTGGCTGCCATATAAAGATACAGTAAATCACATTATATTTTGTCATGGATTACACAGGAATAAATTTGGGAATAGAGATCAAAGTATTTTCACAATCATATCTAAATATAGGGGGGATGTTTAACTTGTAGAAAATTTGATTTAGGTGAAACTGTTGCGGTTCTTGTGTGAATTTAAATGAAACTGGATGTTTGGTTGAAAATGAGTGAGTTAAAAATATCAAAATCAGTTTTATGTGTGTTAAGTTCATAATATTCTGACAATGTTAGGGTCTGGTAAAATTACATCTACGTATTTTAATTGTTTTCATGATTAAGTAAACACTATCACATTCTACTTGGGATTTTTCTGGATTTCCCAATGGAAAGGCACTGGCAATATTGTCCTCTGGCTCTGTGGAACTATTTTATTGTTTTTGTTTTGTTTTGTGAGCCTTTTGTTTCATTTAAAATGAGTAAAATTAATCCAGGGTAAACTTGTTAAGCTATATTGATTACTTTAGCTCTTGGTTGTCATTAGATTTGTTCAAACTTTCAGTTAGCACTATTTACTTATTTGGAACAGCAAATCCCAGTTTATTTAATTGGATTATGTCCCAGTATTTTCTCCCACTACATTGTCCTCCATTTTAAAATAAAATAAAATGCATTATAAATGTGTCTTTTAGTATTTGCCTTTAATGATATTCTCATAAATTAAAGTTGGGCACAGAGGTTGTGAAGTTAGCCATCTATTGTTTGTAATATTTGGATATAGGATCTTAGATTTAGAGCTGAAAGGGACCTCAGAGATCATGTCAAATTTGGTAGCACAATGGATTGAGTGTTAGACTTGAAGTCAGATGGAGTGAGTTTGCATTCTCTCTCAGAAACTCACTAGCTCTGTGACCCTGAGCACTGTGAAATGGAGATAATAACAGCACCTGCCTCACAGAGTTATTCTAAGGATTAAATGAGATGATATTTGTAAAGGCCTTTGCAAATATTAAAATGGTATATAAATTCTAGCTGTTATTATTTTACCAGTGAGAAAAACGGGCCCCATGAGGTAACTGATATAGAGACACACTTTTCCCTTTTAGATTCTCTTGCAGTAATTAGAAATTTTATTATTAAGATAAATTGATCTTGGGTTAGTGCCTAAATGGAAATTCTGGGACCATCCAGTCAAAGGAAGAGGCTGACGGAATGTATGAGCAGGTGGAGAGGGTTGCAAGGAGAGAGGTCTGAAGTGTGAATTCCAGGATTGGAGTGATTGTCCAGGATGAAGAGGTTTTTGGGGATTGTCAAGGCCTGGAATTCTACTTAATGAGACATGATAATATTCTATCACATTTGTATAACACAATTTTTCAGGCCATTCCTTAATTGATAGATGCATTTCTAATTCTTTGCCACTACAAAAAAGATTTTCCATAAAAATTATTGTGCATATGTATCCTTTTCCTTTTTCTTTGGTTTCTTTGGGATGTAGATCTGCTAGGTCGAAGAGTAGATGCAGGTTCATTAGGGCATAGTTCCAAATTGCTTTCTGGAATGACCAGGCCAATTCATAGCTCCCCTAACAGTGCATACAGTACAGTATTTTACTGTAACCCCGCCAACATTTGTTATTATCCCCTTTTGCCAACTTTGCTAATCTAATGGGTTTGAGGTAGAACATCAGAGTTCTGCTAATTTTCATTTCTGTAATTATTAATAGAGTGCCAGACTATTCTTACTTCCTAGCTTCATAGCTCTAATTTTCGTATCTTTTACCTTCTCTAAATTGTCAATGGCTCTCTATTTTTATCCAAATCAATTTATGGCTGTAGCTTATCTTTCCAGTAATATCTCCTAAGACTCACCTATATATTTGCGGAATCTCAGGCTCACAATGATTTCTCAGAAGCCATGTAATCTAACCTTTTTGTAAATAAAATACTTTCTATCCTACCTCATAAGTAGATACTCAGCCTTTTCTTAAAAGATCCATAGTGAGGCAAATCTATAACCTTCAGAGCCAGCCTGTTACATTTTTGAATATCTCTTAATTATTAAGGAAGTCTTCCTTATATGCAGACTAAATCTCTTGCTTTACAGGCTCTACCAGCTATTTCTCCTGCTCCTAGTTCTGCCTTCTGGAAGAAAGTAGAACAAGTCTAATCCCTCTTCCATACATTTTAGGGTGCATTTAGGGTCTTTCAAATACTCCATGTTCCAACCAATATGAAGTATTTAGTATTCTCTAAAACCTCTTTTCCTGCCTTTCTGCTTTTGCTCATGCTATTCATTCCCTTCACCTAAAATAGTTTTTTCCCCTATCTCTACTGGTCTATTGACCAGTTAACATGCTGTTTCCCCTATCTCTACTGGTCTATTGACCAGTTAACATGCTGTTTCTTTCATAGAACTTTCCCTGATCTCTCTAGCTAGAAGTAATCTCCCAGACCCCAGATGAAGTCTCAGTGTTCCCAGGGGTGGGGAACTTGCAGCTTCAAGGTCACATGTGGCCCTCTAGGTTCTTGGGTGTGACCTTTTGACTGAGTCCAAGTTTTACATAATAAATTATTTTATTAAGAGGATTTGTTCTGTGAAATTTGGATTCAGTCAAAATGCCACATTTGAGGACCTAAGGGACCACATGTGGCCTCGAGGTCAGAGGTTCCCCACCCCTGGTTTGTCACTCATGTTGTGCTAAGATATATTTATAGTAATTTGACTATTCCTTATTCTTCTTTTCCTCCATTAGTATGTAAACTCCTTGAGAGCAGGGAGTTTCAGCTTTGTATCTATCTCATGCACCTTATGTTGGGACATTGCATGTAGTTGACACTTAGTAAATATTTGTCAAATTGGATTGAATTGTCATATTTTAACTTTGATGATAATAATGCTAGTCCACATTAAGGCTTTAAGAAGCACTTTTTTCCTAACAACCCAGTGAAGTATTATTATAATTATCCTAAGCTGTCCCTCACCTCAGTTAAATTAATATCCTTAAGGGAAGAAAATTTATGTTACTCTGTTTTGTATTTTCTGCATTACCTTTTAATGTACCTTTCCCATAATATGACAAATATTTTTGAATGAGTGAAAGAATGAATGCATATGAGCCATTTTCATGCTGAATTGCATACATGTTAGGCTGCTTACTAGGAACTGAGTTATTCTTGATGGAGTTTTTAACCCTGAAATTCCCTTTTATTTTATATAAAATGCTTTGCAAGTCTTAAAGCATTATAAATATTATATAATATTAGTTACTGATTTTGCTCTTTACTAAAATTGTTTTTTTTCATTTTTAATGATTAGCTAAGTATACTATCTTTAATGGATATGATTGAAAGAAGAATCTCTCTCAATATAGGAAATCAAAAGAATAATGGGCATGAACCTAAGAGTATAATGGTTAGAAAAGAAACTTCTGACCCCTTGAATTATTACAGAAGAATTTATTTAAGCCAACCACAATCACAAAACCAACCTGCAGTTATGGGCTAATCTAGGCCATATTTTGTCAGAGGGATTCTGTATAGATTAATATTTAATTTATATGGTACAGGACAAATTTACCATAGTAAAGATAGTCCTAGAATATTTGTCAAATATACATTTTTATATTTAATGTACTGTTATACAGTTTCCAAGTTTAATGGTGTATGTGATCAAAGAATTAAATCTAAAAAACAATCCTCACTATGCATTGCATATTATAGATTTAGAGACTGTCAAATAGAGAAAACAAATCCATTGTTCATGGAAGATTCTCTCTTTGAATTCTTAGTAAACCTATTATGTCATCTTCCAATGAATATGTTGTTATTTCATAGGATTAGATTGTCAATTATTTGTTTCATTTCTCTTTTTTCTCAAATTGGAAAAATATTTTAAAAGTTAGTAGATATTGATAGTTATTGATTAGAGAAATACAAATTAAAACAACCTTGAGATGTCATTTTACATTTATTAGATTCACTGAAATTATGGAAGATGAAAGCAAGAAATGTGGGAGGGGTATGGAAAAATTGGAACACTAATTCACTGTTGGTGGAACTGTGAATCAATCCAACCATTTTTGGGAGCAGTCTGGAATTATGCCCAAAGAGTTATTAAACTACCTATACCTTTTAACCTAGCAATACCATTTTCAAAGATGGTTAGGAGAAAAGGAAAAGAACCTATATATTCTAAAATATTTATACTAGCTCTTTTTGTGGTGACAAACAAGTGGAAATTGTGGGGGTGTTCATCGGTTGGGAACTGGCTGAATAAGTTGTGGCATATGGTTGTGATGGAATACTACTACTGTGATATAAGAAATGATGAGCTCAGTGACCTAAGAAAAGCATGGAAAGACCTGCAGAAAATAATGAAGAGTGAAAGCAGAACCGAGAAAACATTGTTTACAGTAACAGCAAAAATGTTTTAAAACAATTTTGAGTGACAAAGTCGTTTTGGCTATTACAAATACCCAAATTGTTTACAAGGAACCTATGAAGGAAGATACTATCTGCAGTCAGAGAAAGAAATGATAAATAGAAGTATGTATGAAATGATTTTACATGTGTATGGTGTGTAAATACATAGATTTTTGTGTCTAATTGTAGGTATCTCTAGAGTGAGGGAGAGAAGAAAAAGAAGAAATTCACATGATAAATTTGTCATATATTTAAAAGGAATAGCAAGTTGTACATAATAGATTTGCAGTTTCATGGGCAAGCATCTTTTTTATTGTTCTACTATGCTATGGAAATGCTTGTTTTATTTCATAAATTAAAAATAGAATAAACACAATTAAAAAAATAAAAGTAAGTTAGTAGATAAAAAGGACAGTAGTTGCATAATTTGTGAATATGCTGTCACATTGTGGTATCTGAATTTCCAGTTCAAAATATGCTAGTAATATATTTTAGTTAGTATTTGGATATTGAATAATTTTAATAATCTTTTATCTCATATGATATATTTGGATTAAATAACTGTCTTTAAGCAGTTGGTTACTTTTTATAAGCTACATTTGGTTAAATATACAAATTAGGGCTGTTCTGCTCATCTGAAATATTTTAAAAGATAATGTGAAATGTATATTAACATATTCAATAACATCATTTACTAGATATAGCAATAATTTTCCCTTGAAAGATGTCCAGTTATTCAGTATTAGGTTTTGGTGCAGAGTATAATACTATTAAAATATTGCAGAAGGTGGGAGTTTCATTTATATTTTACATATTATATATGTGTACATATATGCATATATATCATAATTGCTTTCATTTACATTTTTCTCTGATATTAAATCCTTTGCTACACATCAGAGGATATTTGCTTTTTCCCTAGAGCAAATTAAATAGAAATTTCTATTCTCTTTCTTTCCTTTTTAAAGTTTGCATTTCTACCCAACAAATTAATAAACTTCAATTTGTGTGACCATTTCCTCAGAGAGCTCATATGCATGCAAGTTTTTTAAACATGAATATTTCTTAATTCTTTACTCAGCCTGAAAAATTTACTTTATAGGTTTAAGTGAATGGATAGAGATTATCTATTCATTAATGTTATGTTTTTCAACACAGTGCCTGGTGAGTCATTGATAGATTGTGTGCCATGGGAGATAGCTTCTCATAATAATTATTGGAAACGCACAAATAAGTAATTCTTTACTCCATTTTAGGGAATAGATATTTTGACTATCCCATTGTTACTTCTTCATATGATCCTATGATTATACATTTTAAATTATCTAAACTTAGAGGGTGATAGCTGTGTGATACTTTACCAGCTCAGGCCCTCAGACAAAAGTGTCAGATTCTAACTTGCTGTTCAATATTCTGAGTCAAGTATAGTAAAACTTCTCTTGATACTCATCGTAAATATGACCAACAAGATGGCAGATTAGTCATTTTTAGACCCTTTCAGCATTTTTATCCTTCCCCCCAAAAAATGGGTGGGAAATTATACAATAGATATAAAGCAATTATACTGGAAGTCAAAGGACAAAGAAGAAAGAATCCTAGGTTAAATACTTATGAACTAACACCAGAATACTCAAATCCTTGAGGTGTTCTCTCAGAACTCCTTCCTCACCAGTCTCTACAAGTGGGAAACAAGTTAATTCAGTCTTTTACTTGGGTCCCTGCTAAAGTGATTCTGTTGAAACATCCTTTCCCTTCCACCCACTCCCATCCCCTGCCTTATCCTGAGATGGATGGAGGAAAAAGCTGAAAACATGCTGCCTTCTGACTGAGGAAAGGAACTACCTAAGTTAGGGACTTTCAGGGTTCCAGGGTCTTTGCCTAGAGCACCCTTCTAACTTCCCTTCATCTCACAAAAAGCTTCAGGTACTGATTTAACCCAACCACAGAAGGAAAGGAGGAGAGTTAAGGGAGAAACTGGGGTAAGGCAGTTAGCATGTGTGACTATGCTGGATCTGAAGGAAAGGAGACTTATACCCAGCAAAGGCCCATCTTCTCCCCTGGAGGGTGTTTAGGAGAAGGACAGAGGCCACTGAACCCTAAAACTCCCTTCAAGAAGACTCAAACTGCCTGTCCTTGAGAGTACATTCCAGAGATATACATACGAAAAAGGCAGTGACATCAAATATTCCAACAGGAAAACTCAATAAAAGCCTGAGGCACAAGCAGATAAATTAACAGAAAGGATCCCAAAAATCAGAAGAAAGAGTGATTAGTGAATCTTCAAAGTTCAGAAGCTCAAATAAACTAATGGCTATTTGAGTAGAAGCAACAGGCTTTGGTGCCTCATTGAATCTCTGGGGCAAGGGAGAGAGAGCTTTGAAGGAAATGCCAAAATTATGAACATAAGGCAACTGAAGAGGGATGGTGCCTTCGAAAGATATGGGGAAATCTGGAAGAAGGGAGAACACTGAGGGAGAGGGGATGATAAGTTCAAGTTTTGACATATTGAATCTGAGATCTTTCTGAGATATCCAGTATATTGGACAATTGATGACATGGAACTGAAAGCTCAGGAAACAGCCTGTAACAGCCACATTACCACAGCAATTTCATTAGACCAATAGAAGCTGATGTGCTCATTGAATAAGAGTGTAGAAAGGAAAGAGAAGAAGGCACAGGACAGAGCTGTGGGAAATACTCAGCAGTTGTGGGATATACTGTAAATGGTGATCAAACAAATGTGGCTGAAGAGGAGATATTAGACTGGTAAGAAAATCAGGGGTCATGAAAACTTGGTGCAGAAAGAGTATCCAGAAAAGGGATAATAAAGTATCAGATGCCACAGAAAAGTCCAGAATTAGTATGAATAGGATTTGGAAAAGATCATTATCTTGTCAATTAAGAAATCAGTAATTTTGAAGAATGCAGTTTCAGTTGAGAAATGATGTCAGAAGCTAAATTACTAATTGTTGAGAAGTGAGTGAGAGTAGAGACAAGTGTAAATAAATTTTTCTTAGGTATCCAAAAAAAGAAAAATACAGGGAAATAGCTTGAGACTACAGTAGAGTCTAGTAAAGGGATTTGCTTTTTTGTTTTGTTTTTAAGAAAAGGAAAGGCTTGGGTATTTATGAAAACAGTAGAAAGAAAATCAGTAGATATATGGAGAGGCTTAAGTTTTAAGAAGGAGGAAACTGAAATTACCATTTACAAGAAGAGGGAAGGGAATGGTATTATAGATATGTGTAAAGATATTGGTCTTGGCTAGAAGAAAGGCTACCTCACCATCAGATACTGAAGGAAAGAGGGGATAAGGAGAGGAAAGGAAATCAGGGAATATTGAGACAATGAGAAAAGGAGAAGAGAGATCTCCTCTTGAATGGCCTCAGTTTTCTGTACAGTAAGAGTTTGGTTGGTGGTTGTCCTTCATTCTCTAAGAGGACCAAAATGATATCACTGTGATGGGGTTAAAATACAATGTGTATTTTAACTGATCAGACCACTGTGAGCTTGGAAGGTTCTGCCACAGGTGGGACACAAATAGTGCGTATGAACATTGGGAGTGGAGAAGTAGAGGTAATGTTTTTAGCCAAGAGGAAGTTTACAAGAATTTAGTAGACAAGAGGGAGTTTGGCTTAGATTTTGTAAGGACTGAGATATAGCATCTTATAGGGAGGAATAAAAGAATTTCCTTACGTCAGGCAAAGGTGTAGTTGAATTTAAATAATAAGAACTTTTAACGTAACCCTGTCAGCACAGTTGTGGACTTCCTACAGCTTCCAATAGCATGTGTGTAGGCCCTGAGGTGCCCAATCAGGAGAGTAATACATGACTAGATTTGACCAGGATGAAGAGCAATAGGACAAAGACCCGAAGGCTTCAAGAATAAAGTTTCCATTTGAATTTATTTGCTATCGCAACAAAATTGAAAGGGAGGAAAATAAAGTCAAAGAAGTAGTAATAGCTTCAGAAAATACTGAGAAATACAGAAAACACAAAGAAAAGAGTTAAACTGGTTGAAGACTTAATATCATCTTAAATGATTGTGACAAGGAACAAGTGGTAGAAATAACCACTATGTGAAAGGCAATGATAATTATGAGACAAAATACCATAATTTCTAGTATGGAAGTAAAGCAGTCTTAGAGGAAAAAATATATCCCTAAAACATATATTAAGAAAGAAGATGGCAGGGTAGAATAATTCACATATGCTAGCTCGGAACCCAGAGCCCGTAAAATACCTGTAAAGAAGAACTCCCAACAAATTCTAGAGCAGCAGAAGCCACACAACAATGGAGTGGAGGAGATTTCTGTTCCAGAGAGCCCTGAAAAACTGACACCAAAGGTCCGTTTCACACTGGACCCAGAGCAGAGCCCAGCCCTGCATTGGCCGCGCTGCACCGAGGGGAGCAGATCTGAGCAGGCTTCAGAGACAGAATCTCCAGTGGCCTCAAAGTTCCCTCCACCCACAGGCACGATGGTCAGTGAGAGAGCCTGTTTGGCTGGCCGAGAGGGTAGCAGGGTGTCGCCATAACTCAGGCCCCCTCGGGAGGCAGCAGTGGAGGCAGCAGCAGACAGGGGCTCCCAAAGCAGGCAGGAGTTCTTATCCATTATTGAAGGTCTCTTCACATAAACTGAGGAAACTGAGCCCTGGGCGGTGGCCCTGCCCACACCCAAGCACCTGAACTTAATCTCACACTGAATAGCAGCCCTGCCCACACCTGAGCACCTGAATTTAATCTTACACTGAATAGCAGCCCTGCCCCTGCTGAAAGCCCTGAGGCTGGGAAGCAGCATTTGAATCTCAGACCCCAAGCACTAGCTGGGCAGATCTGGAGGCAAGGTGGATGTGGAAAGGAATCTCAGAAGTCAAGTAACTGGCTGGGAAAATGCCCAGAAAAGGGAAAAAAAATAAGACCATAGAAGGTTACTTTCCTGGTGAACAGATATCTCCTCCCTTCCTTTCTGATGAAGAAGAACAATGCTTACCATCAGGGAAAGACATAGAAGTCAAGGCCTCTGTACCCCAAACACCCGAAATAGATATCCAATGGGCTCAGGTCATGGAACAGCTCAAAAAGGATTTTGAAAATCAAGTTAGACAGGTGGAGGAAAAACTGGGAAGAGAAATGAGAGAGATGAAAGAAAAGCATGAAAAACGGGTCAATACCTTGCTAAAGGAGACCCAAAAAAATACTGAAGAAAATAACACCTTGAAAAATAGGCTCACTCAATTGGCAAAAGAGATTCAAAAAGCCAATGAGGAGAAGAATGCTTTCAAAAGCAGAATTAGACAAATGGAAAAAGAGGTTCAAAAGCTCACTGAAGAAAATAGTTCTCTCAAAATTAGAATGGAACAGATGGAGTCTAATGACTTTCTGAGAAACCAAGAAATCACCAAACAAAACCAAAAGAATGAAAAAATGGAAGAGAATGTGAAATATCTCATTGGAAAAACAACTGACCTGGAAAATAGATCCAGGAGAGACAATTTAACAATTATGGGACTACCTGAAAGTCATGATCAGAAGAAGAGCCTAGACATCATCTTCCATGAAATTATCAAGGAAAACTGCCCTGAGATTCTAGAACCAGAGGGCAAAATAAGTATTGAAGGAATCCATCGATCACCGCCTGAAAGAGATCCAAAAAGAGAAACTCCTAGGAACATTGTGGCCAAATTCCAGAATTCCCAGGTCAAGGAGAAAAATATTGCAAGCAGCTAGAAAGAAACATTTCCAGTATTGTGGAAATACAATCAGGATAACACAAGATCTAGCAGCTTCTACAATAAGGGATGGAAGGGCATGGAATAGGATATTCCAGAAGTCAAAGGAACTAGGACTCAAACCAAGAATCACCTACCCAGCAAAACTGAGTATAATACTTCAGGGGAAAATATGGTCTTTCAAGGAAACAGAGGACTTTCAAGCATTCTTAATGAAAAGACCAGAGCTGAAAAGAAAATTTGACTTTCAAACACAAGAATGAGAAGAAGCATGAAAAGGTAAACAGCAAAGAGAAGTCATAAGGGACGTACTAAAGTTGAACTGTTTACATTCCTACATGAAAAGACAATATTTGTAACTCTTGAAACTCTTCAGTATCTGGGTAGTTGGTGGGATTACACACATACACACACACACACACACACACACACACACAGACACACACATGCAAGCACACACAGAGACAGCCCAGAGTGAATTGAATAGGATGGAATAATATCTTTAAAAAATGAAGTTCAGTGGTGAGAGAGAATTGTATTGGGAGGAGAGAGGGAGAAATGGAATGGGGCATATTATCTCTCATAGAAGAGACAGGCAGGAGACTTTTTAGTGAAGGGAAAAAGAGAGGAGATGAGAGAAAAACAAGAAGTTTACTCTCATCACATCCCACTAAAAGAAGGAATAAAATGCACACTCATTTTAATATGGAAACCTATCTTACAATACAGAAAAGTGGGGGAGAAGGGGATAAGCAGGGTGGAGGGGATGATGGAAGGGAGGGCAATGGGAGGAGGGAGCAATTTGAAGTCAACACTCTTGGGGAGGGACAGGATCAAAAGAGAGAATAGAAGCAATGGGGGGCAGGATAGGATGGTGGGAAATATAGTTAGTCTTACACAACACGACTATTATCGAAGTCATTTGCAAAACTATACAGATAGGGCCTATATTGAATTGCCTGCCCTCCCAAAGGAAATGGGTGGGGAGGGAGGGATGGGGAGAAGTTGGAACTCAAAGTTTTAGGAACAACGGTTGAGTATTGTTCTTGCTACTAGGAAATAAGAAATACAGTTAATGGGGAATAGAAAGTTATCTGGCCCTACAGGACAAAAGAGAAGATAGGGACAAGGGAAGGGAAGGATGATAGAAGAGAGGGCAGATTGGTGATAGGGGAAATTAGAATGTTCGGTGTATTGGGGTGGGAGGAGGGGACAAGTGGGGAGAAAATTTGGAACCCAAAATTTTGTGAAAATGAATGTAAAAAGTTAAATAAATAAATTTATAAAAAAAAATAAGAAAATAAGAAAGCAAAACATTCATGTATTGATAGCGCAGTTCAAAAAAATTAGAACACTAACACAAAATAAGCTAAAAAAGAGAAATCCCAAATACTTGAGGAGAAACCACCAATTTGGAAGCAAAAATACTACAAAACTAACAAAAACTAAAGCTTGGTTCTTTGAAAATACTAACGAAAATTATAAATCTTTGGTCAACCAAATTTAAAAAAAGATGAAAATCAAATCAGTAAAATAAAAATTATTGAAGTGAAATCTCAAGAGATACAAAAGAAATAAAAATTATTGTCAGAACCTAATGTACATAATGATATTGCTACAAAACAAAAATAAGACATTTAAATACCTATTAGGAAGCTAATTTAATTCTAATGTCTAAACCAGGGAAAGAAAAACAAAATGAACTATAGACCACTATCACTAATGACTATCAACTTAAAAATGTAAATATCATAACAAAAAGACTATAACAATTTATCTGCCCCAAATGACTATAATCAATTTAGAATTATATAATGTTTTAAGACTAATTCAAGGTTAGAAATACAGTTAAAAAAACATGGTAACAATAAAAATATTGAAACCCACATAACTATTTTAGTAGATGGAAAACTAGTCTTTAGTGAGATAAAGTATTCATTTATGCTTTCTATAAAATCCCACAAAATGTAGGTATACTAAGATCTTTACAAGATAATAAATATCTCTCACCCCAAAAGGTAGCAATGTGTGTAGTTGGGGAAAATTTTTCCAATAAATATATGTGTGTGTGTATTTGTCCTTCGTTGCCAAAGAAGACCATGCCATCAGAGAACTAATGACTTGACTTGCACTTGACTTTGTTTTGAATGAGGGAGGGCCGTGCAGGTCACCAGCCTCACTTTTCCTCCAGAGCCATCTAAATCCAGTGAGCAGATATTCATCAGGATGACTGGAGATGACGGAGGATGAGGCAATTGGGGTTAAGTGACTTGTCCAAGGTCACACAGCTAGTGAGTGTCAAGTGTCTGAGGTGAGATTTGAACTCAGGTCCTCCTGACTCCTGCAGAAAGACAAAATAAATAACTTCACTGATGATATGATGATTTACTTAAAAATACTAGTGAATCAACAAAGAAACTTGTTGAGACAATAGGTCCAGTAAAAGAAAAGGTCATAAAATAAACCCACACAAATCAGTACCATTTCCTATCTAGTAGGGAATAATAGGGAGAGGAATCTCAGAAAAAATTACTACAAAATGCATGAAATATCTGGTAATCAATCTATGAAAGGAATTCAATACCTGTAAAATTATAATCACAAAATGTTCCTTAAGGAAATAAAATACAAAATAAATAATTGGGGTTATATTCAGTGCTTGTATCAGAGCCAAATCAATAATAAATATGATAATACTACCAAAATTAATTAATAGCTACTAATTAAAATACCAAGAAGATGCTTTATAGGGCTAGGTAAAGTGATAACAGAAATCATTTGGAGGGACGTAAAATCTATAATATCAAGACAAATAAGAGAGAAAAAGTAGAAATGGGGTTGAGTTTGGGAATAGCACTTCCAGGCCCCAGACTATATTATAAAACAATAATCATAAAAACTAGTACTGAATATTCTTCATAAGTACTCATTCAGATTATGAAAATAAGAGTTGAAATTTTTTTCGAATCAGATATTGATCAGTTTGGTTTTGTGTAGATAGAGGAGACAGCTTCCAATGAGGTTTTTTTATATTATCAGTAATAGGTGACACAGACTAAATGTCTCAAATGTTTTTCTTTTTCCCATTTTGTTTCCAGATTAAGCAGTAACAATTGACTCAGCATTCACAGAATCACACTGCTAAGTTTATATTGATACAATTAATTTTCCAGAACTCAGTCAACACTGAGGACATAAAATTGAATATCATAATTGTAGAACCACTATTTCATACTTTTCTGCTAAAAATCCATGCTATTTTCTGTGGTTTAAATGCAAATAAATATATTTCTTAACTATGATATATAAAACTATAGATTTGACCATTTATGTTTTTTAATTAAAACTAATTTACTTTTTCCTTTTTGATGTGTAAAGAAGTTAATGTCAGTCACCATGTTAATATTCATACTTAATATTTTTTATTTGTTACATCATTATCATGGTTTGCCTTATCTATCCTTGAATTTGGTTAGTGGACAAAGTATACTAACCTCCAGTATCACCATGTTCAAAAGGTTAGGCACCTGGTGAAGGGCACATTTAGAAAAGAAAGAAAACCTATAAACCTTCATTGGTTCAGTAATCTCTTTGTTTTCCCGGTGTTCTCTGTCTCATAATTTACCATTCTTGATTTCTGCTTCCCATTTTGATTCCTGATACTAAATTTGAATTTCAGACTCTAATTATGTAAATTTCTATTTTGTTCTTTTGACTTGGGACACTGTCTGGGATCTGGTTTTTTTGTATTACTGAAATAAGATGGTTAGCTTTCTATCTTCTGACTCTTTTTGCATCCCTGAAATTAGTCTTCATTACTGTGCTTCCTGGCATCTGTGTACTGATTCTTGCCCAAGTATTCCAACCATCTTTGTTGCAAATTTATCTGAATATACTGGGAAGCAGCATGGTGCAGTGAAAAAGCACTGGAGGATCCATTAAACTAGTAGATTAAAATATTACTTTTGCCTAGATTTTAGCAAAGCTTTTGATAAGATATTGCATGCTGTTCTTGTAAGATGGAGAGATGGAGAGTAAAGGATAATACAATCACATTGATTCAGAAGTTAATCCATAGACGAAGGAATAGTTATTCTTGTTTCAATGTTTATGTGACTGGAAGTCTACAGTGATTTATCTAAGGTAGTTTTGGTTGGCCTAGTGCTATTTAACATTTTTCTCAAAGATTTCAATAAAATTATTGATGGCATGCTTATTACATTTGCAGATAATGCAAAGCAGAAGGTGACAGCTAACACTGACAGATTAGAACATTAAACTGAATCTTATAAAGTGAAAATCATTGTGGATAAATGTAAATTCTTGCATTTGTCTGCCAAAAAACTCCCTTAAGTATTAAAAATAGTGGAGTTAGATAGCAATTCTGAAAAAAAGATCTTGAGTTTATAGTAGAACTCAATGTGAGTACAGTAAACTCGCTGTGAGTTCACAATGTGAGGTTGAAGTCAAAAAGCTAATGCCATCTTGGAAGACATTAAGAAGGGAAGAGCGTTCAGGATCCAGATGGTGGTAGTCTCTCTGTTTTCTACCAACATCAGACCTCGTCTGGAGTACTGTGTTTAGTTCTGGACCCCACAGTTTAAGCTAAAGAGTAGCCAAAGGAGAGTAACTATGATGGTAAAGAGTCTTGTGGCCATGTCATAAAAGAATCAGATAAACATTTAGCATGAAAAAGAGGAAACTCCGGAGAGACATACTTTTACCTCCAGGTATTTGCAGAGCTGTTCCATGAGAGACAGATTATATTTGTTCTCTTTGACCTTAAAAGAGCAAAACCAGAAATGGCAGTGGCATAGATGTAAATATATAGGTTTGTTAGAAAAAACTAATCATTAGAGCCATTCAGAAGCTGAATAGAATGCTTCAAGGGATGATAATGTTTCTTCTCCATTAAGGTCTTCAAGAAGAGCCTGGATTTGATATTTTATAGTAAGGTATGTTATAGTAGAGATTCTGTGGACATGAGTTGTACTAGCTGGCTTTGTAAGCACCCTTCTAGAGCTCAAGTTCTGTGATTCTTTGAAATCAAACTCTATGACCTAGCGTAAGTCGCTTACCCTCCCTGGCCCTGACAGTTGCAGTAGATGGCCTATCATGTCTCCTTCCACTCTAAGTTTATGAGTCTGTGATCTTGTCAGAGCCTTCCCTCCTGACACCTTTGTACCTTTAGGAAGTTGCATGCCCTAGTACAATGTTGACTATTGGACTTTTTCTTATGGTCAATTAAAATGATTTTATTTTGTCTTTTGCATGTAGGTATATATGTGCATGAGTACACATGTATATATGCATATGTAACTTCTTACGGATATGTGCCACAGCATCTAAAATGAGTATATGTGCTTGAAAATAGTTGTATTTATTTTTAAATGTTCTGTAATTCAAAGTGGTCTTCCCTGAAAGAACTTATAGTCTTATAAGAGAAACAACATACAAACAAATATATAAAAAAGCAAGTTGTATCTAGGAACAATTAACAGATTAATTAAATAATTAAAATAATTAACAGAAGGAAGGCACTAGAATTAAGAAGTCTTCCAGTAAAAAAATGAACTTTTAACTGGGATTTTTTTAAATATAAAAGAGATGTTACTTCACATTGTCAGCTTTCATGTTGTTAGTCAATCTTCATTTATCATTTATAAATATAAATGACTTCATTTTATTTTAGATCAAGTCAACAAGCATTTATTAAACACTTTTACTATGTGTTACTAAGTTCCAGGAATGGAAAGACAAACAGAAAAAGAGATAACCCCTACTCTCTGTGAGCTTAGATTCTAATGGTAGCATTGAGGAAGAGTTGTAAAAGGCAGCAGTAGGACCTGAAAAGGAATTAAGATATGATGGGCCTGGGCACTTTCCTTAAAATGCAGGTTCTGGAAGGGATTGACCAATCAGAGGAAGAGGCTGCAGGTATGCTTTCCAGGTGAGGAGGCTGCTGTGACATGGTCAGTGGTGGAGCTTGGAGAGGAAGGAAAATGACTTAGGATTTTTCCTTACAATGTAAGTTCTAATATAGGTGTTAATTTCTAGGTGTTTGTTTAACTGATAAGAAAAACCTAAAACATAGTAAAGATTACATGTCAAACATATTTTAATGAAATACTCCTGACTCCGAGGACCCTGGTGAGAAAATGAACTTATAAAGTAAAGAGATTGATGAGTCAATCAGAAATCTTGTGAATTCTGAATTCTGTAGTCAGTCCTTAATTAACTAACCAATTAAATGTGTTGACATGAAAATCATAATTGTATGTATTTATATAGCATCTTAAGACCTGTAAACTGCTTTCCTCTCCACAGTCTTATGAATGCAAAACTGTGTTGCTCTTCTAATTGCTCTTGTCCTCTAGAGTCAAATACAAATTACTATTTTGTGGCATTTAGAGCCCTTGACAGCCTGATCCCAACCTCCCTCCCCAATCTTATTATATCTTATTCTCCATCATTTGCCCTATGAGACAGCCAGACTTTCCTTATTGTCCCTCATACATGATATTCCTTCTTTGTTTCTCTGTTTTCATGCAGCTTGTACCCCATTCTGCTTTAGTTCTGCCTCTTAAAATCCTAGTTTTTTTTTTTTTCTGAGTTTAGCTCAGTATCATCTTTTACATGAGAATTTTCTTTGCCACATCCCAGGTGCTGGTATCCCATCCAAATTACCTTCCACTTTAAAAATAGATTTGTATATACTTAAATTTATATCTCTCATTTTTAGAATGTAAGATCCTTCAGGGCAGGGACAGTTTCATTTGTATCTTTGTTTTCCCAGCTCAAGATGATGTCTGACATGGTAGTTGTATAACAAACCCTTGATTGAGTGATCATTTTAGTCCTATAAATTTAAATTATATGAATACCAAGAAGCTTTAATATTAATTAATCTTTAAGTGATGGATACTAATTATTGCTGATAAGAATGCAGGGCAATAATCTATGACTTATTTTTTAATTGTCTTGGAATATTGATTACTTTGAAAGAAAACAAAAACCTGTACACAGAATATTCATGTTAAGGCTATTTTATTACAACTTCTGCTCTTGGAATTAATCATCTTTTATTGATACTATACCTGCCTCTATCTGGTAGGTGATCTTTCATTTTACATGTTCAAAGCAAAAACAAAATTAATTATGAGCAAAAAAACAAAGCTTTCCATTGTCTGCAAGGGGGAAAAAGTTGAAACATAAAAAAGGTGTGCTAATTTTTTTCTGAAGTTTCCCGAAAATCCATTGTCATATTGAAATAAAAATAAAGAAACTCAAGTTTAAATTGAAAAGTTTACTTTAATATCTGGGTATTCAAGTTTAAAAAATTATTATGTCTTGGAATTTGTTGATGATGGATTGCTACAAAATTACTCATATTTGAGGATTGAAACTAAGAATACACAACTAAATTTATACTGTTTAGGGGGTATCTCTCACAAATTTTCAAGTGATAGAAGTAAAAGAATTTTTATATGCAGGGTGCTCTAATATTTAGGATATTTGTTATGTTTCAGGTTTAGAGAAAAGTAAGATTATTTCTACTATAACTAAAAAAGAAGTCTTTTACAGACAAATCTGTACAATTTTATTTTGGCAAAATATATTTTTACCTATGTTGGACAGGACTGGCACAAAGATCCAATAGTCTGCCATTCAAGACATTTTCCTTTAGATAAGGACCTCTATTAAAAGTTTAGAAACCATTGAGGACAACAGTACATTGAGCCATTATGTATTATTAATAACTTTTGTTAATTAATTTGAGAACATTTTGATGGGAAATTATTGAAGACAGGATCTGACTCTAGGGTGCAAATCAGATAAAATCTGGCATAGGTTGAAGGTATTAGACAGTGGAGGGAACTGATTGCTTGAATTGGGATAGGAATTATACAAGGGAAAAAGCAATGTTCTGAAAATAGTGGTGTCAATTTAAAGATAGACTTTGCTTACTTAACAGTTTGTCTGAGGGTGTATTCCGGTTGTCATCATCTTTTCATTTTATGTCTCCATTTCCATATTTTAAAAGATACAGGCTATGTGGCCCTAGCTGTTAGTGACTTAGCACCAGTTACAAATTGCAGAAAGCCATATGCATCTGATAGAAATGACTTAGCAAAAGAAGAAAACACACAAAATATTGAAATGAAAGTTAGTATCAGTAATATATATTTGTGCCCCCACCAAAAATTCTACTTAAGGAAGTAAAGGAATTTTTTTATTACTTGTTCTTTAATAATAGAGAACATTATTTAATTTTATAAAATTATTGAAGAAAGTTAAGCTTATCCACACATTTTGATGGTGAATTAGTCATGAATTTTAAGCCAAGTTTTGTTAAAATGTTTGATAGATTATTTGCTTATCTCATTCCAACTTTTTTAAAATGCTTCTTTTTTCTTGGAAATGGGTATTAATTTTTATTTCGGAGCAAAATCATAGAAATACTCTAGAATCAGATAATATTACAGTTTGACAGATTTTTTTTTGTTCTTCATTTTCTTTCATTTTTTTTCAAAGACTGATATAATTCTGTTCAATGATAACTAGCAAGCTTTAACATGTACATTGCAGGGTATGTATATTATGTGATTTGGAGAGTTGTCTTTAGGAGCTTAGTTTCCGTTAGCCCCAGGAAAATAAAGAGTAAGTGCCCCTGTAATGAGAGCTTTCCTGTGCTAACGAACACTTGAACCTTCATATCTTTCAGAGAAAAGTAAAAACCTCAATAATATAAAAGTTAATTTTTAAGCCATTTCTAGTGATGAATGGCTCATTAGAGCTATCCTGCCTAGGTAATGCCGGCATCATATGAACTAAGACCAGCAAATTTCAAGATCAGTGAATGGCTTGAATTCATTCATCCAAAAGAAGCTAGATTTATTAAAGAGCTGTGATAGTTTATTATAGATATTAAGAAATTAAGCAGCTTCATGTACCCAGCAATTTTTTCTCTTTAGTAAGATAAAAAAATCTTTGCATACTTCATAGAATTATATTAATAAAGTTTATTAAATAATATAACATGTAAAAACATTCTTTTGAGCCATCTTTATAGAATTACTGTTTTAATAAGATAATTTTAGAAAGATGGACCAACATAGTAAACAGAAAATTGCTTAAAAATTGCTTTTATGAATTTATTAATGCCAGAAATAGAAATAAAGAAGAGATGGCTAAAAATAAGAAGGTGGATCAATGGAATAGAATAGACATATAATTTACAGCAAATAAACGTAGCCTTATATTTGACAAGTGTTAAGACTTAAAATTTTGGCATAAGAATTCAATATTTGATAAACATGTTTGGGAAAACTGGAAAACAGAATGACAGAAACTGGGCATTGACCAATGTCTTATGCCACTTACCTAGGTAAGGTCAAAATGGATGCATGATTTAGATATGAAAAGAGATTTTACAAGACAATTAGAACATGAAACATGTTACTTTTAAGAGTTATGGATATGTGAAAAATTTATGAATAAATACGAGAAAGCAAAACTAGTTGTAAAATAGATAATTTTGATTATATTAAATTAAAAAAAAGTTTTTTTTACAAATAAGACAAATGCAGCCAAGATTAGAAGGAAAGCAGAAAATTGGGGAGGAGTGTATTTATTGACAGCTTTTCAGATAACATTCTCATATCTCAAATATATAAAGAACTTTGTCAAAGAATACAGGTCATTCCCAATTTATCAAAGGATCAAAGAATATGGTTAAAAGATATGAACAGGCAATTTTCCAATAAAAAATGAAAATAATTTATGTCATATGAATATATGCTCTAAATTATTATTGATTAGAGAAATGTGAATTAAAACAACCTTGTGATATCATTTTACACCTATCAGTGGCTAAAATGATTGAAGGGGAAAGTAACAAATGTTGGAATGGATATAGAAAAACTGTCACACTACAGAACCTACCATTTTTTAGAGCACTCTGGAGTAATGCCTAAAGAGTTATTAAACTGACATATATCCTTTGACAGTGCAATACCACTCCTGGGTCTATTTCCAAAAATAATTATGGGAAAAGGAAATGAACATATATATTCTAAAATGCTTATAGCAGCTCTCTTTCTGGTCTCAAAGAACTGGAGATTGCAGCCCTGCCCATTGGAGAATGGCTAAACAAGTTGTGGTATATGATTGTGATGGAATACTACTACTGTGACATAAGAAGTGATGAGCTCAGTGATATTAGAAAAACACGAACAGACTTGCACAAAATACAGTGAAACAAGCAGAACCAAGAAAACATCGTATACACCAACAGCAAAAATTGTTTTAAAATAACTTTGAATAAACATTATTTTGACTATTATAAATACTCAAAAGACCTATGAAGGAAGATGTTATCTACATCCAAAGAAAGAGCTGATAAATAGAAGAACATAGAAAATATTTTTATGCACATATGCATACACACACCTGACTGCCCTCTGACCAAATTTCCTCTCATCTCTGCTCTAGCTCTCCCTCTTCCTGCTCCACCCCTTCAGCAAACTCCTCTCACCACAGGCTTCAGGTGACTCAAATTTATGTGACTTAGGCTTCCATGTGACTTAAGCAGGTCACATGGGCCTCTTAATGAGTGGGAAAAATCTTCTCATTTAAATTACCATTGCACATACAAAGGAAAAAGATATTAGAAAGCATACTCTGCCTAGGGAAGCAGTGTGATATGCTGCAACAGTACTTAGCCAGAGAAGTTAAAAAAAAAAAATGGGTGGAATCCCAATTTCCTCTAGATACATGACGCCAGTGTGCGGACTACACCAAGCCTGAGCAACCATTTGGGGCCAGTTTTCGACTCCCCAGAAGTCACTTGGGCCTGGGGCTGAAGCCAGTGAAAAGTGAATTCCTCCTACTGGGAGGCTGAGGTAGCCTTGAAGTCTAGCCCTAGGAGATCTACCATCAAAGGGAAAGGCATAAAAAACTGAGCCATAGGGGATCTAAAAAACAATAACAGCAACAATCTACCTTAAATTGCCAAATATTTCAAGAGCAAGAAAACACAATTAAAAAATCTTGAGTACAAACATATAAATCAATATAAAAGATATTATCCAACAACATGGCTCCAAGACCTCTAACAAGTGAAAACATCTCTGAATAAATATTGTAAGATAAAGGAAAATAAATCAAAACCTGAGAAGACAGAAGACCTTGTGGAGTCCCAAGAGAGTATAGAACCACAGCAGGATGTTTCTGAATGATTTAAGAGAGAAATAAAAATTGTGAAAGCAGAATTTATGTCCTGTATATCAGAAATAATTTTCAGAGTAAAGTATCTCAAATACACAGTGGTTAATCTCTCAAAAGAAAGAAAAGAGAGAACAGTTGATTGGGAATAAAAATACAAAGAAATGAAGGACAGCCTGGAAGAAGAAAAACAAAAAGTAGTAATATTAAAAGAACATATGATCTCTATGCAAACAAAATATATCTAACTTAAAGATAAGATGTAATGGGACAACAATTATAGATCAGTCAGAAGAACATAAAAATATAAAAAAAATTGAACTTCATAAAGCTTTCATAAAAAAATTAAAATACAAGAAAATTGCCTAGAACGCTTGACAACAGAAAATGAAATACCAATCAAAAGAATCCATAGATACCTCCCAAAAGAAAAAAACAAAAAGGATGGGGAAGCCTATGCTGAAAACTCCAAGATTCCTTGTGGTTAAATAGAGTAATTCCAATAACAGACAACAAATTCCACAAGTGACAAGGAGGAAGGTTTGGTTAAAAATTCAGATAACATAAACTGTTCTACATCTACCAGAAACCATGAAAGGAATGGATTAATGTATTCTGAAGAACAGAACAACCCAGGAGCATTCTCTAGAAATCTAAACCTAGTCATAAATGAAAAGATAGATGTTTGATAAAAGAGAGGGATCTGACATATTCCTACCAAAAAATCCATTTGTGAGTATATTATTTGCCTCTCAAACACTCCAGACACAAAAGGAAAGTAGATAAATTCTACTGTAATCCTATCAAGTATACAAAACAAATTAACCCATCTCTAGAAATTATTGAAAGGGAAATAAAAACTAAAAAGAAGTAAGCCTTGGAGTTAACAAAAGAACAGAGGGACCAAAAAATGAAAGCAGAACTTAAATGGAAGAAGTAATGGTAAAGGAACAGGCCTGAAACATCAGGAACTAAATCTTGAAATTCCCTGTCTATGAGTGAATCTGTGTTTTTGTGGGATTACACTACAGAGTAAGAAAACACATAAAAGGGAAGAGAAGAAAAAGAAGACAGAGGGGAAATGTGTGATGTACCCTTATTATGTCAGTGGTCAACAGTGAAAAGAAAGTAACTTGATTAGTTTCTCAGAAAGAAGAGAGGCCACTCTCTAGTGCATGAGGGGACAGAAATGAGGCTATATTGATTGAGTGGTGGTAGGGGTTCCTACTGAAGAATACTCCATGAGAAGAAATAAAAGAATTCTATAATGGGAGATGGGAATCTTAAAATAGATACAGTCAAAAGGTATTTGTACTTAGACCACTACCTCTGAGAAAAGGTTGTACCTTCATGGACAGAATCTTACTTTAGAAGAAGGAGAATCAGAGTTGCTGGAAAGTAGTTGACATCCAGAAGAGGAAGGTGTGAACTTCGGAGATCATTTCATCAGAAATAGGGGAAAAAAATCATTGGAAATGCAGAGACTACAAATAGACCACACAGTCAGAGAAAAAAGGAATGGAATATTTCTGTTGTGAAGCAATGTTTTCATGTTCTCTGTCTCTTGGAGGAATTAATAATTCTAAGAGTAGAATATAGTATAAAATAGAGGTGAGGGAGAGCAAGATCTACAAGATAAAACATAGAAATTGTTTAGAACAGGGACTCAAAATAAGTTCTTCAGAAGTTTTCATTCTATGAAGAATACAGAATGATAAGTAATAAATAAATTTTAAGGTCAATGAATCAGAAAATAAAAATTTAGAATAGATAGAAAGGGAAGAGAATTAACGAAGGGGAGTGAAATGCATACTGTTTTAGAATAAGATGCAGAAAATGAAAAAACTAAAAAAAGAAATTGATGGGAAGGAAAAGGGGGATTTAATAATTATTTAGCTAGATAAAAGGAAGAAAAAGGAATTAAGAAATAAAATTCCAAAATTAGGACAAGGAGTGACAAATGGAGGGGTTGGAGAATTCTTGAGGGTAGAGAAAAGAGAGACTACAAACAGAGTGGCTTCAGAAAGGGCCAAGGAGTGGTCGATATGGTGCTTGCTGCCCAACAACTCCAAAAGAAATGCCAGGGGTAGAACAAGAGGTCTGTACACAATACTTGTTTGTCTGACCAAGGCCTTTGGTATTGTCATTCATAAGGGCTTATGGAAAATTATGTCAAAACTTGGTTGCCTGGAGAAGTTCATCACTATTGTACTTCAGTTTCATGATGGCATGCTTGCCTGGGTTCAGGATAATGGACTATGCCCTCATGCTTTCCCAGTCACCAATGAAGTGAAACAAGTCTGTGTGCTTGCTCTGATGCTTTACATTAGCATTGTGTTTTCAGCAATATTGTCAGCCACCTTCAGTGTGGATGAGCATGGCATCAAGGTCAGTTACCTCATTGCTGGTAAATTCTTCAACTTGAAAAGCCTGCAAGCCAAGAAGAAAGTGGAGGAGTATTGGTGCAAATCTAAATGCATAAGGGAAATACTATCTAAACTACAAGGAGATTTCAATGTCCTTCTCTCTGTTTTGGTCAAACAGAAAGATAAAAGGGAAAAACATAAAATTGAACCAATTTCTGGAGAAACTAGAGCTAAAAAATTTCTGATGGGATTGCTAAAGAATTTACATATTTCTCAACTGCATATGGAACTTTTACAAAAATTCATCATGTATTAAAGAACAGTGTACATATATATGTGTGTGTGTGTGTGTATGTATGTGTACACACAGATGTATAAGGCAGTAATGGCAAATATATCCTCTATAGATCAGAATGCAATAAAAGGAGAAATCAGTTCAGAGAGCACAAACAAAAGACCTAGACCTAAATGGAGACTTAGTGATGAAATACTAAATCACATGTGGGTCAAAAACAAAGCATAGAAATAATAGTTCTGTAAAAGAAAATTGTAATGATTAAATAATATACCAAGATTTTTGGAATGCAACTTAAAAAGTCCACAAGGGAAAAATTACATGCCTTAAAATCAAATAGCAAAATTAAAAAGGAAATTATTAATGAATTGACTATACATCATATAAAACTTTAACGCCTACAAACAAACACAAAGTGAGCACAAAAGAGGAGCTATTGAATATTAAAAGAAATAGATAAACTAGAAACAAAAAAAAAACCCCTATAAAAATAAAACTAAAAACGATTTCTTTGAAATAGCCAAGAAAGGAAGCAAACAAGCATTTATTAAACATCTACTATAAACCAAATATTGTACTGAATACTTCACAAATATTATCTCATTTGATCCTCCCAACAGTCATAGGAAGTAGGTGCTATTATTATCTTCATTTTACAGTTGAAGAAACTGAGGCAAACAGGTTAAATGACTTGTCCAGGGTTACACAGCTAATAAGAATCTGTGACCAGATTTGAACTCAGTTCTTCCTGACTCAAACCTAGTGCTATATTCACTGCAAATTAATAAGCAAAATTGACAAAGCTTTAGTCAACCTTATTAAAGAGTATGGAAAATCAAATCAAAACAAAACTGGAAGAAATAAAAATAATTAGCTGAACCTAATATTTATTTATATGCTAATATGCTAACAAAAGAAATATAGTAATACCTCCAAAATTTAAAATACTCTAACAAAAGACCAAATAGAGACCTCAAATAATCCTATCTTAGAAAAAAAAAGTAGAAGTCACTGTAAAGGGTAATGGGGAGTATAAAAGGGAGAACTTTTTGATCTGAGGGATCACAAGGGGGAATTCTGTTAAACTTTTAAAGATAATATAAATACTACACAAATTATTCTCAAAAATGAGAAATAGTGCACTCTACCAGATTATAAATAGAAAGAACAGCTATAAAAACCATGAAAAGTGAATCTTGTAAAAAAAAAGTGTTTTTAAAATTATACCTCTCTAAGAAAATACCACCATCTCACTCCTTTGCAGAGGTACAAGGTCTGTGGGTATTGAACATTGCATATATTTTTCAGATTTCTTCAGTGTATCATGGTCTTTATTCTTTTTTCTTTTTTTCTTTTTATTTAAAAATATTTAATTTAGGAGCTATCTCTCTAGATGGGAAAAAGAAGAGAAACCGGGAGAAATTTCAGTTTTGTAAAAAAAAAGAAGAATCAATAAAAGTTCTTTTTAAATGAACAAAGAGGGAGAGCTGAGATGGTCACCCTCTTTTGTATGCACATTTAATTCCAGCTCATCAGCTCTTAATTCATCATTTCTTTTCATTCCTCAGCCAATTTTGGATAGCTCTTCATAATCACTTAGCACTTATCTAGAAGCAGACTCATCTTAATCTTGCATGTAGCCATTTGGATTGGAACACACAAGGAATATCATTGCAGGCTCCATGGAAGTGACCACTGTAGGCCAGTCACCCTTCCCCTTTGCATATTAACTGGCAAGAGTAATGGCATTTTCTCAAACGATTATCTTCTTGATCTCTTTGCAGCATTTGTCTCTATCCTAGGACTTCTCATATTTTTTTTTTTTGGTCCCTTACTGATCTTCCCTTTTCCCATGGGTTAAATGATCATTTTCATGAAAGTTATGCCCAGTTGTACATACCCAACCCTAATCTTTTCCCTGAGTTCCAGTCCTGCATCATGAACTGCCTTTCAAAGATCTTGAATTGGTTGTGTTATAGGCATCTCAAATTCAGTGCAGAACTTATTGTCTTTCCTGCCTCACCACCCCCCAAATAAATCTCTCTTCTAAATCTCCCTGTTACTATCAACATCCTTTCAGCCACTTAAATTTGCAATCTTGGTGTCCTCTTCAACTCCCCACTCTCATTTATCCCATATATCAAGTCAGGTGCAAAACCTTGTCATTTCTATCTTCAATATGTCTATTGTTTCTAACTCTGCTGTATCTGTCATGAAGTCTATGGGGCAGCTAGGTAGTGCAGTGGATAGAGCACTAGTGCAGAAGTCAGGAGGACCTGAATTCAAATCTCACCTCTGATACTTGATACTCACTGTGTGACCTTGGGCAAGTCACTTAACCCCAATTGCCTCTTCCTGGGTCATCTCCAGTCATGCTGATGATTATCTGGTCACTGGATTCAGATGGGGCTGGAGGAGAAGTGAAGCTGATGACCCGCACAGCCCTTCCTCACTCAAAACAAAGTCAAGTGCAAGTCATGTCATCATTCCTCTGATGGCATGGTCTTCTTCAGCAATGAAGGACGAACACACACACACAGGATCTATAGGGTTTTCAGGGAGGACTAGCACCTCTGATGTGAGGGCTTGCCAACACCTTTTCAGGAGTGCTTATACATATTTGGTGTCCACTTTTAATCAAGCTCTCCCCTGTGGCTCCAAGAAGCTGCATGCACGGTGGCCACACCCACTAAAACTGCCTTGGTGGACAGGCTAAATCAGACTGGAGGTAACCAACAGGCTACAGGCCCATCAGTGAGTAAGGGGGATATTTATCCCAAGCAAGTGAAGACTTCCCCCAATGGAATAGATGAATGAGAAAAATTTGCTCCATCAGCCATGAAAGTAGCTGAAATAGGTGCTATGGAATGCTGCAAGCTTAGTCAGATATCAGAGACACCAAGGTCATATGCTGAATCCCAAGCGATTACCAGTTATTCTGACTTTTGTCTTGCCACTGGACTTCAGTGACTGTGGAAGACAGAGTGAGGCTGACAAGTTTGTACCACTCTGCCTTACTTAAATCCAATTCAGTCACAAGTCAAGAAATCATCCTATGAAGTCAGTGGTCCTCTTTGAAATAAAGGATGAACAGTGTCTATTATATACATCTTATGTCTACTCAGACAGCCATCACCTGTTTCAGGTTAAGATTACCTCTTGCCAGTACTATTCCAGTGGTCTCCTACTTGGTCTCCCTTCCTGAAGTCTTCCCCTACTCTAATCCATCCTCCACACAGCTGAAGTGATTGTCCTAAAGTAATGATCTGTCCATGTAACCCCTCTGCTCAATAAACTCCAACAACTTTCTGTCCACTAGGATCAATTGTTAACTCATTTTGACATTTAAAGCTTTTGCCTCCTATTACTTCTTTTCTTTGAAGTAATCTTACATTTTATTCCTTTCCATGTGATCTTTAGTCCACTCATAGTAGCCTACTTGCTGTTCCACACATTGCATCCTGGGCTTTCTCCAGTCATCCTGATGAATATCTGGTGACTGGATCCATATGGCTCAGGAGGAGAAAGTGAGACTGGTGACCTTTCACAGCCCTCCCTCATTCAAAACAGTCAAGGGCAAGTCATGTCATCATTTCTCTGATGTCATGGTCTTCTTTGAAAACGAAGGGATGAACACAGACAGACATGATGTTTCATCTCCCATCTCTCTACCTATATACTGATTGTCCTCCAAACCTGGAATGCTCTTCCTCTTCAGCTGCCTTTTGAAGATCTTGAACTAGTTGCACTATAGGCATATCAAATGCAAACAAAGCAGTCCTTACCTTCCTCTCCCACCATCCTTATAGCCACTTAGGCTTCACTCAATACTCATATTGATTGATTCTATCAGTGCAGCACTATGTGTAACTATCTTGTTCTTTGGTGTTTTATCAACCCACTTCTTTTTCTAATCATACATATCCTTGGTTGTATTTTATACCATTTATTCCAAGCAGTCATCATTGGTAATATTCTATAGCCTACTCACTATATTCTTTGTGGAGTTCAATTCAGAGCAAGTGTCTGCATATTAAATTTTCAGATTATACCAAACAAGGAAAGATAGCTAAGACACTGGATGACAAAGTCAGGAATCTGCAAACTCTTGAAAGGCTATTACATTGAACTAAATCTAAAGTGATGAAATTGAAAAGGAATCAATGTAAATTTTTATACATGGGTTAAAATAAAACAGATTGACAATACTAGAAGAAGGAGACATTGTTAGAGACCAGTTCTTCTGGAATAGATCTAAATATTTCAGTGGACTATAACCTCAGTATAAATCCATTTAGAAGCCAAGAAAGCTAATGCACTCTTGGGCTACATTGAGAAAGCATAGTGATGAAGACTAGGAAAATGATAACGCAGTATACACTGCCCTGGCAGACCATGTCTATATTTAGTTTTAGATGCTATGTTTAGGAAATAAGTTGTTAAACTGGAAAGTGTCCAGAGGAAGGAAACTGGGGCCTGAATATCATACTTTATAAGGATCTTTTGAAAAAAACTGATGATGTCAAACATGGAGAAGACTTAAGACTTAGTAGCTGTCTCCCAACTATTTTACATGCTGACATTTCAAGGAGGTGTTAAACTTGTTCTTCTTGGCCCCAAAGGACAGAACCCTAATTCATACATGAAACAATGCATGAAAGTTAGAAAGAGGCAAATTTAGATTTGATAAAAGTAAAAATTGCCTAACAAATAAACCTACCTTCAACTGAAAGGTTGTGCCAGAGAGAAATAAGGGTTACATACCTGTTGAAATTCTTGAAACTAATATTGAATGACTGCTCTTGGGGTGTGCTATAGAGAAAGTTTTTCCAATTATACTTTGGCCTAGATGGACTCTTTCCACCTCTCTAACTTAATGATTATAAAAAATGAATTGAATTGAATTGAAATATGTATGGATAGTGCATCTTCCATTGCCCTTAAAGGCACCTGAAATTCTGACTCTTCTAAAAATACTAGGTCCCATGATTTTTACTCAAGTAGCATGCTTTTTCCCCTTAAATATTTCAGAAGAGTTAATAACTCAAATACTTATTAAACACATACAACTTGAACTGAACTATTCTAAACACTGGAGATATAAAACTAAAAAGATATAATCTTTGCCTTCAGGCAGTATGTAATCTATTTGGAAAACTTGGGACAGATATATAAAAGGATAGATAATAATCCAATCACATGCTTAGTATCAAATGAATAGTACAATAGTCAGCACTATAGAAAATCAAAGGAGAAATCTCTTGGGAGTAGGGTGGGGCTGGTTGTATAATTTTGTAGTTATATTCCATGGTTTCAGCATTCAGTTTATTTGATTTAGGCATTTTGTTGATTTTTAAACATTAAATCAAAAAGCAAGTATCACATTTCTGCTATTATTTGAATATTTTAATGTCTTTTTATCTTCAAACTAGGGTGAAAGTCTATTAAACTTCCTCATCAAAATTTTTCCAAATCTCTCTATTTTCACTCTTTTGATATTAATACCTTTTCCCATTTGCTTCTTTGCAATTTTTCTTTTCTCTCTTTCACACTTTCAGTATGTCTATTTCTCTCTCTTTTTCTCTTTCTAGCCACAGAATTTGCATGATTTTCTAATAATTGGCAGCAAAGGTGCAATTTTTTTTTTGCCTTTTAAGTGATGAATACTTGGCTACAGATCAAAGACAAACCCTGTGGTTTTTGTGGCTGCCACAAACGGGCGTTGTACTTGGCAGCAATCCCAGCTGCCTAGTGATAGGCATGTCAAGAGGATGCCAAGCATATAGGTCAGCAGTGAAGTGTCTGGACGTGTTCTTCAGCTAAGCTAATCTGGTTTCCTTTTGTATTTCTGTGTGTTTGTGTGTTTCAGGCCAATAGCAGGTTGAAGCAGATTGAGAAAGAATATAGTCAGAAGTTTGCCAAATCCTCACAGGTAAGCAAAATTTAAAAAAAAAATTGCACAGTAGTGCCTTTGCTTTTGACAGTTAAAATTGATTCCAGAATACTTCCCTTATATGTTTCATGGGCCAATGTCATTGTTCACTTATTTTTACTGGAGATGCAAACAATCAAAATAAGTTTCTTATTTTAAATGTCATAAAAAAGCCTGAAAATTAAACATGCCAGTCCAATAATTCCTTTTAATATCTTTATTCATATCTTTGGGTATCTTGTGAAACCAGCCAGGGCACTTCAGCAGCCAAGGCTGTGGCATATTTCACAAGAGAGGTTACACACAACTTCGTCTTTGGATGATATCATATGGTGCTTCTTCTGAACTTTGACACATTTTGTTGAATTTTATGACTGCTTCTCAGTAAAATCTAGAAGGTAAAACAAATATCAGTTACATCAATAACTCATCAACAAACTCAGGAGGCAGTGGGTACAGTGGGAAAAATCACTGGCTTTGATTTCAGAAGAACAAGATTCAGGTCCATCATCTGACAGTTACTACCTATAACCTTAAACAAGTGCCTTGAATAAAGTCCCTAAATGGCCTTTGAGGGCCCTTCCTACTATATATCAATGATCCTTTTAGAGAACAAAAAATGTAACTAGTGTTTGACATTAAATCATTATTTATCTGTTATCATTCAATTATTTACAATTTGTTTATTCATTTTAAGGTGAGTCAGTGATAGAGATTCCCAAGGAGAATATAGGAATCTTGTCTCCTTACCACTAGATAAGTTAGTATTCTATAACAGTTTGACCTAAATATAACTGTATAGAGAACCAATTGTATGTGTATATTTTAAAAAGCAACAGTGAAGCATAAGGCAAAGTAAGTAGCTAGAAATAGACTTGGAGTCAACAAATAAATGTGTACAAATTCCACCTCTGACATTAGTTGTTTGACCATAAACAAGTCCCAAGCCTCAGGGTTGCAATCTGTAATGGTGGAAAGAATTTTCACACCAGTTAAACCATGGGTGCTTGGCATAGTAACATTTTTCTTAAGATGGATAGTTAAGATCAATTTCCCTAGCCAAAATAATTGAAGTAAACAAAAAACAGCTGTGGTAGCCTCTCTTTCAGAAACTATGAGCAGAAACCTTTGTTTTCATTAAATCTGGGTGCTAAAAGATAGCAATTGAACACAAATGTACCCATAGAGCCACTACCTTTTTGAGAAATTATTTTGAGACATTGTTTATTGTATATATATGTAACATATATATATATATATAAAGGTTAATGTATATATAAAGTTGGAAAGCTTCGTATTCAACTTGGTTTCTTTTTTCTTTTCTTAGAAAATGTCATAATTAAGATTTTTAGAGCAACCAATCCAACTCATTTATCAAAAAAAAATCAAATAATGAAATTTCTTTAAGTCTACAGCTTGATCTTTAAAATGTATATTTTATGGCAGTCATTGCAATTTGGGAAATCATATACTCTTAGAATGATGATATAAAAGTTTTATTTCTTGTGTTTATACAAATAAGTGATTATGTCTTGATTGCCAATGTTCAAATATTTCCCTGAAAATATTTTTGGGGAAATTATATCTTTTTACAAACAATGAAAAAGAAATAATTCACAACTGCTTTTTAAAAAATTTAAATTAAGAACCACAGTTCATGACAAATTTCTGTCAGGCATGTAATAATGCCCTTTCCATCTCAACTTTTTTTTTAAATATATTTTTCGTGTTTCATCTGTTTTTAGTGTCCTGTATTTCTTCTCTGAAGCAGAATACCTGTCTTAAAAAAATTACTTAAATCCTCAATTCCTCATATTTCTTTCACATTTAATTGGTAGAATGGGTACCCCAGTATGTTAAATCTAATTGAGAGAGTATTTTAAAGCATTTTCTATCCTTGCCCCCAAGGAATATAATACATATCTTAAATTTGGAAGGTCAACATTACCTATCAAAGACATGGGCCAGTGCGATCCAATGTGCTGGGTATCATTTGTGATTCTGGAAGCTACCAGAATAGTTTGCCAAAGATAATGTAGCTTCCAAATGGCTCCTTTCCCTGCAGAAATTTGTCTTGTGAAATTTGGATTCAGTCAAAGGGCTTCACTTGAGAACCTACAGGCCTCATGTGGCCCTGAGGCCTCTGGTTCCACACCCCTGGTTTAGTGCATTCACAAGAACCATCCAGTGCTATATATCTCTTTTTATCTCTTCTAAATGTTTCAGTCTAAACCTTTAGCTATTCTGTTGTTTGAAATATGCAATTGAACACTGAGTATAGGTTGGGATTTTAATATTTATTCTAGGTTCTTTTGAAGGCTTAAATTAGACTACTATCATTTATGCAATGTCATAATTTCTGAACAGTATAATAGACCATTGCAACTGTTGTGGGGTTATGTTGAGACTGTATTGCTCCTGTGTTACTCTTCCATACTTCTCAGTTCTAATGTCCTACACCAAGTTGGCATTCCAAAACATTTCTTTCTCCATTAGTTGCTCTTTTTGTTTGAAATAGCAAATTAAAGCTGTCTTTTGACAATCATAGTACAAGGATACTTTATACAGTTCTCTAAAAACATCATAGTATTGTTCACCATAGAGATTTTTTTTGATCACTTTCATTAACCTATTGTTCTGTTACAAACAAAAGGACCACATTCCTTAGCTATATATTATAGAAGTGTAAGCAATAGCATGATTTAATGCCATCCTATTCTGCTGAAACATTTAATTGTTCATTAACCTATTCCCAAATCTCCAAGTAAGTCTTAATTTATTTTAAGGCATGATTATTTTTTTGCAAAGCTGCTGCATTCCCTCTGTACTTGCAGTATTTGACAAAGAATGTATAATTTAGTTTTCCACATGAAAGAAAGCATGCTTCCTCTCAGAATACCCTGGACCATAAGGCTAGTTTATTTCTCCAAATCTGAAATTTATTAACTCCTGATTTCCTCTTGTCATAAGCCTTCTGAAATAAGAGATACCTCCAGTTTCATGCCTTCTTTGTCATTTGAGAAGCACGTTTGTCTTTTTATTTTCAGCCTTAGGTCAGTCAAAAGACAATTTAAAACTTATTTTTATAAGAATTCATTTTGTTGATATACAGCCTTTTTACATAGTTCAAAAGATTTGTAATTTCATTTTGTCAGTATTTTGCCTACTAAAACACATAACAATTCCTCCATGCCTTGGTAGAACACCTCATTGCTATGGCCAGATAAATTCATTGCCTGGTGGCCAGCTTCTCCATTCTATTGCACAGTCTGTACGTAAAATCTTTCTGACTTGGTAGGGCCTATCAGAGCTTGTTTTCTATCCACATAACTTTATATAAAGCTCCAAAAAAAAAAAAACCAAAACCCAACTGAACAATGGTGATAGCAACAGCTCTCTCAAAGCCTAAATCACTTTCCATATCATAAAGAATGAGGCAACAGCAAAGAAATGGAATGCCATCCAGGGTAATATAGAGCTGGGATTCTTTATGTCCCGGTAACCACCATAGAAGGCCTGGAAGGAATCCTGAAACCCAAACTAATTTGCCTCTGTCAGTGGCCCTCTGGGTTAGCACCCAGTCAGTGAGATAAAAACATTTCAGTAAATTGAGCAGGATAGGATTGCAGGCTGGACCCACATGAAACCATTGTGATGATCAACTTGATGTAGGTGGTACTGTTTGATGGTATGGTAAGAAGGCAAGAAAAATGAACAAATTAGAAATACCGATACTCCACCTGCTGGAAACACTTTGGTTCAAATGGAACTAAAACAGAAAAAAAAATGAGTGCACATGAAATGGACTTAAGAGATGAATATTCTTATTATTCTTATCATAATAAAATTGGAAACAAATCCCATCAGTTATTGACAAGGATTTCCCATTGGTTTTTGTCAGTACTATATATTATTTAGCATTTCGTTAAACAATAATGTATTGCTAACCGTTACATAGCAATCATAAAAAAAATAACTTCAGTCCTAAAACCAGAAAGATAAAAGAAGAGATGAAATTGAGAAACTACTTAAAATTGAAGAGGAAAACTTGAAAACTCTGAGGGGATTGAATATCTTCACTTAATGCAAGCTTTATAAATTATACCTAATGACAAGTGACCAAAACACTACAGAAATTTCAAATGACTTTTAAAAGGAGATTGTCATAAGAAATTTTGTGTTTAATAGCTATGTTAAGATAAAGAATTAGGAGAAGAATTTACACAAAACTAAAATAAAAATACTTTTTTTAAAAAAAAGGATTTTCAGTTTCACCTATACTACTAATCACTATCTGAACTCATTCAGCAGAATTGTCAACATCTGCTCATTTGGGTAGTGAATGCAACTTGAACCTAGGCAGCCAACAGAACCTCCGTACAGGAGAGCTACATGACTATCTAGGTTGCGAGCCCTAGGAAAGTCTGCATAAAAGAAACTACCTTAGTTAGGCTCTTTGGAAGCTTCTCTCCATATCCACAATGTGATTCCATAAGATGCCTGGACACAGGGTTTTACTTCACAGAACACTCCCAGGGCTTCCCTTTCCTGCTAGAAACACAAATTGATCTCCATTCAATAAAAGTTCTTTTTGCTATTATTTGTGGTTCTTGATGTCTTCATGCTCCTCTAATTGTAATCTAGGCCTTCCATGAATTATAACCATAATAAATAATTAGAAAATATTGTCAGTATTTTGTCTTCTAAAACAAATAACAACTCTTCCATGCCTTGGTAGAACACTCCATTGCTATGGCCAGATAAATTCATTAACTGGTGGCCAGCTTCTCCATCTAAAATGGAGTAATTTTTAAGAACTGATATAACTATGATGAATAAATAATTTCCCCATGTTATATGGCAGAAAATGTGAAAGTAGGGCAGCTCGGTGGCACAGTGAATGGAGCTTTGACCCTGGATTTAGGAGGACTACAGTTCAAATCCAGCCTCAGATTTTTGACACTTACTAGCTCTGTGACTCTAAAAAGGAAGCTTAACAACTTTAGCAAAGTTGCGATGTAAAATAAACTCACACAAATCATTGGCATTTCTCTATATTACTAACAACATCTCACAGCAAGAAATAGAATAGAGAAATTCCATTTAAAATAACTATATACAATATTAAATATTTGGGAGTCTACTTGTGAAGACAAACCCAGGAACTATATGAACACAATAACAAAACATTTTTCACACAGATAAAGTCAGATCTAACTAATTGGGAAAATATCTGTTGCTCATGGGTAGGCCAAGCTAATATGATAAAAATGGCAATTCTATGTAAATTAATTTATATATTCAGTGGCATACTAATCAAACTACCAAAAATTATTTTGTAGAGCTAGAACAATAACAAAATTCATGTGGAAGAACAAAAAATCAAGAATATAAAAGGAATTAATGAAAAGAAATTCAAGGAAGGTGGCTTAGCCATAACAGATCTAAAACTGTATTATAAAGTAGCAATCATCAAAACTATGTGGTACTAGCTAAGAAATAGGGTATTGGATCAAAGGAATGACTTAAGTACACAAAACATAGTAGTCAATGTCTATAGTAATCTATTTGATGAACCCAAAGACTCCAGCTTCTGGAATAAGAACTCAAATGTTTGACAAAAACTGCTAGGAAAACTGGAAAGCAGTATAGCAGAAACTAGGCATAAACCAACATTTTACACTACATGTACCAAGATAAGATCAAAATGAGTACATGATTTGGACATAAAGGTGATACTATAAGCAGATTAGGAGAATAAGGAATAGTTTAACTGTCAGATCCTTGGAGAAAGGGAAAATTTATGACCAAAGAAGAGATAGAGAACATTATGAAATGCAAAATGGACAATTTTGATTACATTAAATTAAAAAGGGTTTGCACAAACAAAGCCAATGAAACCAAGGTTAGAAGGGAAGCAGAAAGTTGAGAAACAATTTTTACAACCAGTGTCTCTGATAAAGGCCTCATTTCTAAAATATATAAATGAGTCAAATTTATAAGAATGCAAGTCTTTACAAGAATACAAGTCTATCCCAATTAATAAATAGTCAAAGGATATGAACAGGCAGTTTTCAGAGGAAGAAATTAAAGCTATCTATAGTCGTATGAAAAAAGTACAAATTAAAACAACTGAGGTACCACCTCATGCTTATCAGAGTGGTTAATAACAGAAAACAAAAATGATAAATGTTGGAGAAGATGTAGCAAAATTGAAACACTAATGTATTGTTGGTGGAGTTGTGAACTGATTCAACCATTCTGGAGAGCAATTTGGAACTATTCTTAAAAGGTTACAAAACTGCATGTTCTTTGATCCAATAATATCACTACTCACTAATAGGTCTGTATCCCAAAGAGATCATCAAAAAGTGGAAAGGATCCACATTTATAAAAATATTTAAAGCAGCTCTTTTTGTGGTGACAAAGAATTGGAAATTGAGTGGATACCCATCAGTTGGGGAATGGCTGAACAAGCTTTGGTATATGAATGTAATGGAATACTATTGTGCAATAAGAAATTATAAGCAGACTAGTTTAAGAAAAATCTGGCAAGACTTACATGAACTGATACCGAGTGAAGTGAATAGAACCAGGAGAAAACTGTACAGAATAACAGCAACATCGTGTCATTACAAACTTTGATAAATTTAGCTCTTTTCAGCAATACAGTAGTCTAAGACAATTCCAAAACACTCATGATGGAAAATGTTATCCACCAAGTTGGAATGCAAATTGGGGCTATTTCTCTTTATTTTCTTTCTCATGGTTTTTCCTTTTTGTTCTAATTCTTCTTTGGAACATGAATAACGTGGATATATATTTAATATGATTGTACATGTGTAGCCTATATCAGATTTCTTGCCATCTTGGGGAGGGGGAAGGAGAGAGATGGAGGGAGAAAAAAATTGGAACTCAGAATCTTAGAAAAGTGAATGTTAAAAACTAAAAAGAAAACTCAAGAGCATCTCATGATCTGCACACAGCAATATATGGAGCAGTCATTGCTATGACATAGAGAAGAAAAGATGCACCATCAACCTTAAAGACAGAAGTCAAACATCACTATGGTAGAAGCAAATTGAGAGAGCCATTACTGATTCAAGCACTGGAAGTTTAACTAGTATCTACAGTGGAAAACTTGAACACCATATTGCCTTTATCTTTGGATTAGAAAAAAAGGAAACTTGGAAATGAATGCAGAAAACATAAACATATCTGAAATTCAAGATTCACTGAATTAGCATTCAAACTAAAACTGATAAAGTTAAAAATGATATATGAGGAGTTTAAAAAGTACAAAGATCAAAATAAAAAGCTTAACATCAAATAAAAATTTCAGTGCAGATGCTTGAAAAGTAAAGGAAACTTGACGGTCTTATAACCAGAAAAATGGCAATCATTCATTTTCTGTAGGTAAAAAAAAAGAAGGAAGTAAGTGCCCACGTGTAGAGTAAGCAGCTGAATCCATAGGAGAAAAAAAGAGGAAAATCCAAGTAGGAAAAATCCAAATGAATTGATACCAAGATGTTCATTCCATATCCTTCCCAAAGAATCCTCCAGGAGCTCCCAGCAGAGATAAAAAGTAGGTTTCTGAGTTTGTGTCTAGGGTCCATCTTGGAATCTACACCCTCCTTTCTGTTACAGAGCCTCTGCCTACAAACTCTTATCTTCTGCCTCCATACAAAAAGGTTAATAATATTGCTTTCTCACTGGAGATTAGATGAGGGCCCTCCAAGACTACAAAGACATTGACTAAAAGTCTTTCCTCACAAAAAAGCAGCAGATGAAGTATAGCCCAGGTGGATAAGAAAGAAAAAAACTAACAGAGGAATTAGAATGGGGGACCAGCATTGGGCTATACTTGACTTTAGGAAAAAAGGGACCAAAACTAATCTGGGACCAGTCTTGTTTCTTTCTCCCCATCAGCATCCCTACCCCAAGAAGATACACAGGGAAAGAACTCAGACAAACAATTTTCTGTCATTGTTGAGCCGTTTTTCAGTTGTGTCCAAGTTTACATAGCCCTATTTGGCAAAGATATTGGAAGGGTTTGCCATTTCCTTCTCCAGCTCATTTTACAGATGAGGAAACTGAGGCAGATAGGATTAAGTGATTTGACCAGGACCACACAGTAGGTGTCTCAGATGTGAACACAGGAAGATGAGTCTTCCTGACCATAGACCCAGCATTCTGTCCACTGTCCAACCTAGCTACCCTAAACAATCTCATATCCCCCTAATTTAGCAGGAAGCTTAGTCAGTTTTTCAGCCCAATCTCAAGTGTATATCCATCAGCAAAGGAGGAGTCAATGTGAGTGACAATAGAATATCTTTTAAAAGACTGAAATCCCAAAGATTTCAAGTGGAAAAACTGTTATGAAAGGTTTAGAGCAGAAACAAATAAATCAGAGATGATCCTGAAACAAGAATGGAGAATGAATACTGAATCTTCCAAGAGATTTACAAAGCTCTCTTAATAACTTTTACAAGACAAATAAAAGAAAACATGGGAAAAAATAAATTCTGGAATAGTTCAAGTGAAGAGTCAATAAATCAGGGGCAAGACGGGACACCTGAAAAAGGATCATTTGCATGCATATGATTACAAGAAATCTAACAGCAAAATATGTAAGTTGGATCAAATGAAGGACAAAAATGTTGCTTATTATTAATAAAATGAATGACAGAACACTTATATAAAAAGAAATGACCACACAAGAGCCTATTTACAAAACTTGGAAGTAAAGGATACCTCATTATTGGCTCAAATGATTCATAGTGGTGCATGTACTACAAATATACAAAATAGACTGATAGAATGAGGATGCTAGTCTATTCACTTGGAAAACTATCTTTTATTTGAAAGATGCCACCAACACAAAATTCGGCATTTTTCTAGGAGATAGTTTAAATTCACTTTGTTTTTGCCTTAAACTCATTATCGTCTCTCCCAAATATAGCTTCCAGTATAAAGAAGTGAGTCAAACCAAAATATCTTATTAATCTATTTGATACATCCAGATGACATCAATATATATATATACACACAAATATATACACATGTGTGTTATAAATATCTATATATATATGGGTATAGATTCATGTGCCTATCATATATATATATATATACACACACATATGTATGTATATGCTGTCTATATAAATATTAAGCATTTCCACATGTATCTATATAAATATATATCTAATCTATAGATATAGATAGGTAGATAGATAGATGTACATTGAAAAAATAGATTAAACAACTTTCACTATGTATAATCTTTACCTTTAGCTGAAAGCTATAAAATCACTAAGATCCAAGAATGGAATCAAAATGCCCTCCATGTATGACATCCACATGAAATCAGTATGTTGACAAAGAAGTCCCAGACAAAATACCAATGCATGCAGATTTGTTTATAGAAAGATTTGTTTATGATGTCATTTCAAGAGCAAGTCATTGCCACCACAAAATATAGAAGGGAACCAAGTCCTACTGATGGACAACGATTATGCAAAGAAAAGGTAGAAAATAAGCAATACATCATTGTAGACTGGAAAAATTTAATACCTACTGAATACATGGCAAGCAAGAATTATAGATGGGAAGTACTCTACATTTTATAGACTAACAGACAACAAATCCTTACACTAAAAATGCAAACCTCAAAATATGCCTGACAGTTCACACGGTAAATTTTACTGAAATCTCGTCATTATCATAGAACTCCCAAAATTTCCTAGGTATAATGAATCCAGAGAACAACTTAAGAATAACAATTTTAGAGGCAGCCATCCCAAATCCTCATAATCTCCAAACTGCATATGTTAAAAAGCTTTCCAAGCATAGAGACCAAGCAGACATAATCCAGATCATGTGAAAAAAAGGATAAAGCATATGCATCCCCACCACCCTGTCTGTTTCTAAAACTGATGTAAGAATGTTTTCAATGAGGTTAGAGAAAAATGTGTTTACATACTAATGCTTTAATTCATCTGTGAAAATCTGTAAAAAAAAATTATTTATCTGTGCAAGACTATAGAATATTAAATATGAAAGGATAAAATAGGGTTAATATTTTTCTACAACTGTTTATATGTACAAACTCCATCAAAAAGATAAGACGAATGTAATAATATTAGTAATACAGGTATGACACCTATTTCACTAAGCTCTTCCACGTAAACTGTATCTCTGAGAACCAAATTGAATGTTCTCAAAATGACAATTTGGCTAGCAGTTTCAACAGTTTTCACTATGCGTTTTTATGAGTAGTCAGTTTGGAGAAAGACTGTTAAGAGTGATGGCCTGTGAAAGAAGCTGGATACTCTTGTCCAATTATGGCACAGGAAAAGATAGAAAGTAAGAAGTTTGAACAATTTTCTTGATTGAAATATTTTAACCTTGTTTTGCAAGGAGGTTGAGGATGATTCTTCAAAGATTTTGCTTGATACCCTTAAGTAAACTGAATGGTAGAACTGTGTTTCTAGAAAAAAGGTTCTCTGCCCTAAAGGTGATTAAAGGTGACACTGCCTATGATTTTTCTCAGTTCAAATATTTTAAATAGTTTTTTATTTCTGTGTGTTATTATTATGTTGCTAATAAATTATATTATCAGTAAATTTAATATTGAAGATATTAGGGTTTTTGAAATCAGGATATGTATGAGTAACTTCTTATGTGGGAAAGGTTTCTCCAGTTTATTAAATATTATCTCATAGTTTTGAAATGAAGGTTCTGAGCTACATGATTAACTAATGAAAAAAGTCTATAATTTTATTCAGGAGAATATGATAGCAGGCTGAGAGGTGACCAACAAATGAAGTTGTGTTGTGGTTTAAATTATTGTTTTTTTATTTCACTTAAGCATATTCTCATACAATTATATTGCAAATTGATTGTTAGTAGTACTGAAGGTTAATAGCATTAACTTGCCCACTTAGTTTTATTTGAGGCCTATTAGCTACACAAAATGATTACTTCATTATTTGTTACTAAGTATTATTGGTTTGCCAAATATTAAATTATCGCTATTTTAAAGTTGGATAGAGATATCTTTAATATGAATCATAAATATTTTTGAACTGGAATTTTGGGGGTCTCCTGATTTTAGGCGTAAACCTGGAGAATAAAAACAAAGACATTATAAAAACATTGAAAAGAAAAATCAAAGAATCAGTTGAGTCCAAAGTAATTTAAAATAAGATCAGAACTCAGGACTGGGAAGTCCACTCAATTAATATTCTGTGTGCTAACCAACCCATTGGATCATAAAAAATATACGAGATACCCTAAATTGTAGGATATCACACCTGGGAACTAATTTACAAAATCCCTTCTGAAGAAGAGATGGTCATGGGGGGGCAGAACCAAGATTGTGGAGTAGAAAGACACACCTACTTTAGCTCTTCCCCCACAGCCCATAAAATACCTGTAAAAAATAACTCTAAGCAAATTCTAGAGCAGCAGAAGTAACAAAACTGCAGAGTGAAAGATTTTCGGCCCAAGGCAGCCTGGAAGCCCAATAGGAAAGCTCTGTTGCACAAGGCACAGAGTGGAGCGCAGTCTACAGAGCCCAGCCCAGCCTTGGCCTCATGGCACTGGCAGGGACAGGACTAGAGCAGGCCACAGGGGTGGAATCCCCAGCAGCATCTGTGATTCCCAGATCCCTCACCCCACAAACTCCAAAGACAACTTCAAAGATAAGTGAGAAAGCTTTTTCACCTGGGTGAGAAGAGAGCAAGGTCCTCACCTAGCCCTGGGCCCGGGTGGGGGCAGAGGAGCAGCAGCTTCCATTTTTGGAGCCCTCTGCCTAACTCCCCTGGGGAAATTGAGCCACCGATCTGGGTCTCAGGCCTGAGTGATGGTTCTGGGGTGAGGTAGAGTGATGACGTGGTGGAACTGGTGGAGGTTCTGGAAAGGTAATTCTGCTTGCAGACCCTGGGCAGAAAAGCTTTGACAACTCCCAGACCAGAGCACAGGCCAGGAGAGGAGTAAACTCCTCTCCCTTGATTGTACCACCTTGGAGGAACTGTGAACTCACATAGTATACCCTCCTCTTGACAAAGACCTCAAAAATCAAGTAACTGGATGGGAAAATGCCCCAAAAAAGGGGAAAAAAAATAACACTACAGAAGGTCACTTTCTTGGTGAACAGGCATTTTCTTCCCTCCTTTTGGATGAGGAAGAACAATGCATACTATCAGAGGAAGACATAAAATTGAGGGATTTTGCATCCAAAACATCCAAAATAAATATTCAATGGTCTCAGGCCATGGAACAGCTCAAAAAGGATTTTGAAAATCAAGTAAGAGAGGTAGAGGAAAAATTGAGAAGAGAAATGAGAACAATGCAAAATTATGAAAAGCAAGTCAACAGCTTGCTAAAGGAGACCCAAAAAATGCTGAAGAAAATAACACCTTTGAAAATAGACTAACTCAAATGACAAAAGAGGCCCAAAAAGACAATGAGGAAGAAATAAAAAGCAGAATTATCCAAATGGAAAAGTAGGTTCAAAATCTCACTGAAGAAAATAGTTCTTTAAAAATTGGAATGGAGCAGATGGAAGGTAATGACTTTATGAGAAACTAAGAAATTACAAAACAAAACCAAAAGAATGGAAAAAATAGAAGATAATGTGAAATATCTCACTGGAAAAGCAAGTGACCTGGAAAATAGATCCAGGAGAGACAATTTAAAAGTATGAGACTACCTGAAAGCCATGATTGAAAAAGAGCCTAGACATCATCTTTCATGAAATTTTCACAGAAAACTGGCCTGATATTCTAGAATCAGAGGACAAAATAGTGAAAGAATCCACCAGTCACCTCCTGAAAGAGATCCGAAAAGAAAAAAACTCCTAGGAATATTGTAGCCAGATTCCAGAGTTCCCTGGTCATGGAGATAATATTGCAAGCACCTAGAAAGAAACAGTTCGTGTATTGTGGAAATAAACTCAGGATAACACGAGATCTGGCACCTTCTACATTAAAGGATCAGAGGACCTGGAATATGATATTCCAGAAGTCAAAGGAACTAGAATTAAAACCAAGAATCACCTACCCAGCAAAACTGAGTATACTACTTCAGGGGGGAAAGTAATCATTCAATGAAATAAAGGACTCTCGAGCATTCTTGACGAAAAGATAAAAAGAGCTGAAAAAAAAATTTGACTTTCAAATGCAAGAATCAAGAGAAGCATATAAAGGTAAACAGAAAAGAGAAATCATAAGGGACTTACTAAAGTTGAACTGTTTACATTCCTATGTGGAAAGACAATATTTGTGACTTGAAATTTTTCTGAGTATTTGGGCAGTTGGAGGAATTATACGCAAACACACACACACACACACACACACATATTGATGGAGAGCACAGGGTGAGTTGAATACGAAGGGATCATATCTAAAAAAATAGAATTACAGGGTGAAAGAAGAATATATTGGGAGGAGAAAGGCAGGAATGGAATGGGACAAATTATCTCTCATAGAAAAGGCAAGAAAAAGCTTTTTCAATGGAGAGGAAAAGGGGGGAGGTGAGAGGGAAAAAGTGAAGCTTACTCTCATCACATTTGACTCAAGGAAAGAATAACGTGCACACTCAATTTGGTATGAACACCTATCTTACACTACAGGAAAATAGAGGAAAAGGGGATAAGCAGGATGGGGGAGATGATGGCATGGAGAGCAAATGGGAGGAAGGAGCAATTAGAAGTCATCACTTGGGGTGAGACAAGGTCAAAAGAGAGAAAAGAAGAAATGGGGGGCAGGATAGGATGGAGGGAAATATAGTTAGTCTTATACAACATGACTATTATGGAAGCCATTTGCAAAACTACACATATATAGCCTGTATTGAATTGCTTGCCTTCTTAGTGAGGATGGGTGGGAGGGAAGAAGAGAAGTTGGGACTCAAAGTTTTAGGAACAAATGTTGAGAATTGTTTTTGCATACAACTGGGAAATAAGAAATACAGGTAATGGGGTATAGAAACTTATCTTGCCCTACAAGACAAGAGAGAAGATGGGGATAAGGGAAGGGAGGGGTGTGTTAGAAGGGAGGTCAAATTTGTGGAAGGGGTAATCAGAATGCTCAGTGTTTTGGGTTGGGGGGAGAGGAAGGATGGGGAGAAAATTTGGAACTCAAAATTTTGTGGAAATAAATGTTGAAAACTAAAAATAAATAAATAATCATAAGTATAAAAAATAAAGATAAAACAGAACTATATATATATATATATATATATATATATATATATATATATATAAACTCAACAGACATAAATATAAGTACATTTAAGAAGAACTTTTCGTTTTGTTCAGAGGTAGCTGATTTCCAAGCAACCTGTATCAAGATTCAAATAATGGTATGAGGTTCAAGTATATTACCAAAGTTGAAAGAAGAAAAATTTTGTTGATTTTGGTGTTTAGGGAAGATTAGATAAATTTTGAGACAGAAATTGAACAAAGATTTAATAATCAAGAAGAAAAAAATGTCACCTATCTTAGCTGAAAAAAATTGAAGAGATAAAGGCCTGTATTTTCAAGAAATAAAATAAGCCATCTCTTCAACACAGATCAATTATTAGAAGGTACTCAGGAAGAAACTGCTGCACTGAAGCAACAATTCAAGAATGTTAAAGCCTTGATCATTAGTCAGCCAACAGAATTGTTGGGAACAGTGTTGCTTGCAGTAAAGCAGATTCTATGTACCAAAAATCGATAACTTTTCTGAGACTTGAGAAAACTTCCAGTTCAGACAGAAAGGTTATCAGAACCCAAAGACAATGAAGCTCTTGCCTAGAACCTCACCTTGAAAGTCCTGAAGGATAAAGAAATAAAAGATAGAATTGAAAAAATTATGATAGCTTATAGCATCAATCCATTTAGATTAGAAAGATTGTTAAAATTAAAAAATAAAAATGCCCAACTTACAAATAGATTAGATGATGATATTTCAGGAGAAACATTTACTGCTTCAGGTGTATGTATTTCATTGTTGAACTATACAGAAAACATTATTTTGTACTTTTTGTTTTTTTTCTTGTGATTATTGCTACTATTAATATTTTTATCCTTATTTTTAAATGTCTGTTGTGGGTATGCATTACAATATATATTGTCATACCAAAGGTGTAAATTTGACATAGCCATTAGATGATTTTCAGGGAATTTAAAATATGGGGGCATGAAGAGAAATATAATAACCAGTTTCACCAGATAGTACATATAGAAGTAGATATGTACAGCAATTTTATCTATAGTATTTTCCCACAGAAATTCTCTATAAGAAGACTATAGATGTAGTTGTACCTTTAAGAGCCAAGTATCATGTTGTCAAAATGGTAATTTGGCTAACAGTTTGGAGAGGTTTTGTGATTCTCTGAGGAGTCAGTCTGAAGGAAGGCTTTTAGGAGTTGTGACTTGAGAAAAGCTGAAGATACCATTGTTCTGTCATGTTTAAGCAAAAAATGGAGAAGGCAGAAATAGAAATGTTAATCTTTGTGGTGAAAAGAGGATGAAGAGAATTCTTAAAAAGAGACTTATTGGTACCCTTGAAGAAACTGAATAGTGGAATTCTGTTTCCAAAAATGAGAAGTTATCTACTGTTATCTTTCTTATAGTTCAAATATTGTACACATTTATGTTTCATCATGTTGATAAATTTTATTGCCAGTAACTTTAATATTTATTTAATAATAGGAAATTGTTTTCAATAAAAATAGAGATATGAGCAGGTTCTTATAGGGAAAGAGGTTTCTTCAGTTTATTAAATAAGATTTCATAAGTACAAATGGAAACTCCAAGCTAACTGATTAATGAGAGAGGTTGCAGTTTTATTAAGAAGAAAATATCCAGAAATGCTCCCTCTATTACCTCAGAACTTAGAATGATAAAAATTAGTTTAGTGCAGAGATAAATAGCAGTCAGAAGTTTGACTCATGAGAGACAAGAGCAAGAATAGTAGACCCCATAATGTTGCTTCTGTTTTGGGTCATGATACCAGACTTGGTCATGTAATCAACATGCTATTCAAACGTTTCCAAAATAATAATATATACAAGACATAAAGCAATTTCATCTACCTCCAAGCTCTAAGCCATAAAGAACCCTACTAAAGTATTAACCCAATGGACTAAAAGCAGAGGTTAGCTCCTCAGCTCACTCAGCAGCACCACACACACACACATTTAAGCAAGGCCAAATAAGCCAATTCACAAGCTTGCAACAAAATTCAACTGCCTTCACACCTTCCTTTGTATGTGCTAAGGCAGAATCTTTCTTAGTTTAGAACTCTCAGTGTGAAAGAACTGAGGAACAGAAGGAACTGGGGCAGGATACCAACGTGTGCTTAACTACCAGTCCTGAAGCACAGGGGACTAACAGCTGAATCCATTTCTGTCCCTGCAAAAGTCACGTGGGGCAAAAACTCAAGCTGATAAAACATGAATTGCCCAACAGTTAAAATAGCTTTAAGTTCCAACCCCTGGGGAAATTGTGAGAAGCCAAAAAGTAAACCATAGGAAAATGAAGGGAAAATATAGAAATTTAGAAATATATAGAAATATAGAAATTTCCATTCATCTTAAGAGGAAGAAAATTTGAGCATAAGTAGATAAGCCAACAGCAAGAGGAGGGATGGGCTTCCTCAATCATGTAGATGAGTCCATGCATCCATCACTTGATGAGGCAGAAAACCCTGTAGATTTTCAAGAGAACATGGAACCACAGCAGGGTTTTCCTGAATGGTTTAAGAAAAAAGATTAAGAACTGTGAAAGCAGAATTTATAGCCAGGATAACAGAAATAATTGGCAAGCAATCAGTCAATAAATATTAAGTACTTACTGTATCTCAGGTACCATGCTAAGTGCTGACGTTACAAAGGAAAGCAAAATACAGCCCTTAGAGTAACCATCTAATGAGAGAAACAATCATCTAATGGGAGAGAACTATGTAATAACAAAGTATATATAAGATAAAATGGGAGAGAATGCACTAACATTACAGAATGGGAAAGACTTGGTATAAAACATGAAATTTTAGGTGGAACTAACAGGAAGGCAAAAGGTGGAGATAAAGAGGGATAGAATTCCAGGCATGAGGAATAGATAGCCAGTGAAAATGCCCAGAGTCAGAAGATGGAGTATCCACCAGTGTCCTTGTTTTGCAAAGTACATGGGAAGGTATAAGAAGACTGGAAAGGTGGCAGGGACAGGTTATGAAGGGTTTTGCATGCCAAGTGAAGGATTCTATAGTTGATCCTGGAGGTGATGGGGAGTGAATAAAGTTTATTGAGGTAGGGAGAGAGGGCTGTTATGGCCAGACCTGAGTTTAGGAATATCACTTTGATAGTTTTGTGTGGGGAAGAGATTTGTTGTAGGGTATTGCAGTAGTCCCAGTATAATGTGATGAAGACTTTCAACAAGGCAGTGGCAGTGGCAGAGGAGAAAAACAGACTTATAAAAGAGATGTTAGGAAGGTAGAAACGTGATGAGTTAAGGATGACACCTGGATTGTGAGCCTGAAAGACTTGGAGGATGTGGTACCCATGACAGGAATAAGGAAGTTAGAAAGAGGAGAGGCTTTGGGGGAAAAGATAATGGAATTAATTTAGGACATATTGAGTTTAATATATACATAGATCATCCAATTCAAGATATTCAGTTGGAAGTTGTGAGACTGGAGGTCAGCAGAGATTGAGACTGGTTAAGTAAATTTGAAAATCATCATCATAAAAATGATAATTTAATACTTGGGCACTGATGAGATCCCTAATAGTATTGAAGGAGAAAAGATGACCAAAGGCAGAGCTCATGAACCCTGGATTAGTGGTTGTGACATGTATGAAGATACAGCAAAGGAGACTGAGAAGTAATCAGACTGATAGGAGGAGGACCAGGAAAGAATAGTGTCATGAAAGCCTGGAGAGAAGAGTGTGTTTAGAGGACAGTAATCAGTAGGCAGTCAAGAGGTCAAGAAAGGTGCAGGTTGAAAAAGGGCCATTGGATTTGGCAATTAAAACATCATATGGCAACTTCAGAAAGTACATTATGAGGTGAATTATGATTAGAATTCGAAAGGTGAATTGTGATTTTAGAAGCCACATTGTGCAGAGTTAAAAGAGTAAGAGGAAGGAAAGTGTAGGCATATATGGGAAATAGCCTTTTTCAATTTTAGCTACAAAAGGGAGGAGTGATATAAAATGATAGCTACTAGAAATGGATGGATCAAATGAAGATTTGCTTCATTTGGGTGACATGGGTACGTTTAAAGGCTATGGTGAAATAGTCAATATTTAGGAAGGTGCTGAAGATAAATGAGATAGTGGAGATGATAGAAGGGACAATCTGCTAGAGAAGGTAGGATTAAATCGGATCACTTATGCATGTAGAGAACTTTGCCATGGCAACGGGAAGGAATACCTTTTCATGTGAGACAGGGGTAAAGGCAGAGATTATGTAACGTAAATTTGTATGGGTCCATTCAGCACAGTTTCATTATTTTCTCTAGCTTCATTCAGCAGCATGAGTTGGAAAATGTAGTAAAAAGAGGGAATAATCCAGAGCTGATGCCTGGCAGGGCAAGATTGGAAATATGATAAAGGGACTTGGGACTTACGAGAAGATGGTATAGAGTTAAAGAGTTTCAGCACTAAGGAGTCCAGATGGGGAAGAGAGGAGTGTGTAGTTTGTAGAGGGATGATGACCTGGAAAAGAACTATGGAGTAGAGGGACTGGAGATCACAGGACAAAAAACAGGGTTTGGAACAGTTCTAAGGCTGAGAGAGAAGTAGAATGACAACAGATTGCAATCAGATAAAGGAATTTCTGAGTTGGAGGATATGGAGGTAACGATTGGTATAACTGAGGTAGGGTAAAGGAATAGATCATGCTCTCTGTAGCTTCAGTACCAGCCCCCTGAGTACAACTGGTCTAGACTGCAGAGATGCCATATTAGACACATAGACCATGGCAAACTGATATTGCTATTTCTTGGGGAACTGCTATCTCCAACTGGCCTCTATCTACATGGGATAAAGCTCTATTCATACTTTAGTCATTTCATACTTTCTTCCCAGAGTGGAGCTTATTTTTTCTCTGTCTTTTAGGATATTCAACTAAATTTGAGTATATCAATAAGGCTGCCAGGTAAATTCTTGTTCAGGTCCTTGCTAAATGCTTCTATGGGTGAAAGAAAATCAAGACCCCTAATTGATTTAGTCTCCCTCTCCTTCCCCTGTGACAATAAGGTATTAATGTTTTCCCCTTTTGCATTTGCAGTTTTTGTGTAGGTCAATTTTTACCTTTTAAAGGGTGTGAAACTTTGGTTAAAAAATTGTACCCTCAAGGAACCTCCATTATATTGAAGGAAATGAGGTATATACAGAAAACTAGATATGAAAAAGTACAAACTAATTATAAAATTGTTTATCCCATATAGGTAATTGTATGTTTATCCTATATAGGTAAATTAATCTGTTTAAGCTATATTGTATTAGTTGGTAACAGTTCAGAATATTTTGGAGAGTGGAGCATCTTTGTTCATCTTGGTGAAATAAAGAGCTGTTGTATTTAAGGTCCAGAATTTGCCCAAGAACAGCTGAACCAGACTAAAAGTAATTGGGAAATGTTTAATAAAATAAATAAAAATACACTGGAACATAGATAGTGTTGATTTGTAAGTTTCTAAGTTAATATGCCATGGGATCTGTTTCTTTTTGACTTTGATGTACATTTTTAAAGTACATTTTAAAAATTATGAAACATTTAAGATTGAGATCACAAATGTCTTTTGTTCAGATGAGTAAATATTATGGGGCATTATAAAACAAATTTTTCTAAATTTGTTTTCATAAGTTTTGTGCCATTCACAATTTTATCGTAATCTTTAATTGTATGAAACTAGTGTGATATGCTCATTGAAATAGTTTGTGTAATTGTTTGCCAAAGCCAATCACTTATCCACTATGAATACATGTGGAAATCAATGCTTTTCACTGCAGAATTAATACTCATGGCCTGCTATTCTCATTGCAGATCATAGCTGAACTTCAGACAACGATTTCCTCTCTGAAGGAAGAGAGCAGCCGCCAGCACCTGGCAGCAGAGAGGCGGCTCCAGGAACTGATAAAGAAATGTGAAGAGGAAAAGAAGCAGCTGATTAGAGATAATGACAGAACAATCAAGGTAACCTGGAGACTTCTGTCACCAGTGATTCTTGCTGCTTTCATTCAATTTAAAGAAGTGTTAAAATCCTTACAGCAGGCAGATCGATGCAGGTTTCAGTCTTATTCATATAACCCTCAGTAATTCCCTTCACTGGACTTCACTTCCTTGGAAAATATTACAAGCCCATTATGCTGGAGTGTTGTTAGAAATAAATGCCACTATATATAAAGTCATGAAACCCTTTCATTCTGCCAGTGATCCATTATTTTTCAGTGTTCTGAAACTAATGGCCTTGTCCAGAATTATTCATCGAATATGGTATTTTCGTGGAGACAGTGATGTTAATCAGGTATACCTTAGATAAAGAAACATGTGTTACACCTGGCAAAAATAGTAAGTGTAGAATGATTAAGTGTGTTTTAGAAGAAGTGAATTGTGACTAGTAAGACCTTCTTCAAAACACTTCCTTATATTTTCTCTTTTTTTTGTTAATTTTTTTTAATTTTAAACTTAAATACAAGATGAGAAAAGAAATAAAAAAAAACATTGCCATGTATACCACATAAGAGAGGATTCAATAGAAAACAAATTTCCATTTCAAGAAAACCTATATAATAAATATTACACATTGTTTTCAAAGCTTCCCAGCTTTTCTTTGCTTCCTTGCTGGTTTTCTTTTGTTCTCTGCTGTAGACTTTCTACTTTATTTTTTTCCCTATCTTCCCCTCCCCTACCTTTACAGAAGGCTACAATTAAGCATGGATGGATATATACATGTACATAGATATCTATAAACATACACATACATATGTATACTTATACACTTACACACATATATCTAAGATCCTACTATGCTTATTTCCTCCTATGATCTTTTTCTCTGAAGGTGGATAGCATCTTCCTTCATAAATCCAATTCTTTCCATGTTTTTTTCTAAATCAACTAGTTCATTATTTCCTATACCACAGCAATATTCCAATCCAATCATATCCTATCAGAAATATTGTCAATGAAAGTTTTTCCTCCAATTTTCTGCATTCATTCTATTCTTGGCTATATAGATTTCATTTATTACAAGAGAATTTTAATTTAAAATAGTAAAAATTTTCCTTTTTACACTTCAACGTTGTTCTTGCCTTATAATATAGTTTAAGGTCTTACACTTCTGAATCATATAAAAAAGTGTTTCATGTTTATGTTCATATAGTTCCTTTGTCTATTTTGGCAGGCATGCTCTCAAGTACTTTATATTGTCTACACGTTTTAAATGATCTGAAACAATATTGAGTGATGTTACGGATACATAGTGTAGTTTCTCTGTTTTTCACTTCTGATTAAATCTATTTTAATGTTAACTTTGTCTGAGATCATGATCACTATCCCTGCTTTTTTACATGGTAAATTCTATTCCTGTCTTTTATCTTTGTGTGTATCTCTCATTTTTATGTTTCCTGAAAACAACATATTGCTGAATTCAAATTTTTACTCTGCTGACCATTTCCATTATATAAGTAAATTCATCCCATTCATATTCTAAGCTACAATTGGTTATGTACTTTCCTCCTTCCTATTTTTCCTCACTATCCTCCTCATCCTATTTATCCTATCCCTCCTCACTCCTTTGCTTTACTTCTACCTGCTACCTTGCCCTCCTATTCCTTAACCTACTCGCCTCCCTAAGAGTCCCTTATCCTCTTCCCCCACCTATCTCCTTGCCCTCTTATTTCTTTCTGAGCTTAGAAGACTTTTATATCCTTCTAGATATATATGTTGTTTCCTTTTTAATGCATTCCTGATGAGAGTGAGGTTCTAGCATTACTCACCCTCTCCCTTACTAGCTTCCTCTATATCAATTTTTCCTTTTATGCCTTATTTGTAGAAGATAATTACTCTTACATAGTCTTAATTTTTTAGAATGATCCCATAATACTCAGCTCAGCCCACACCTTTCTTTCAGACTACCCAAATAATGATGATAGTCATAAGAGTGCTGCTAATATTTTCACATATGCAAAGTACATGATTTGACCTTATTGAATCCCTTGTAATTGGTCTTTAATGTTTACCTTATATTTCCCCTGAATGTTATATGTCAGTTCTGGGGTTTTTGTCATGAAAACCTGAAAGTCTTTGAGTTTGTAAAATGTTCATATTTTTCATTCAGGTTTATACTTAACTTTGAAGATAAGTTATCCAGGGTCATAACCCCAACTCTTTTGCTCTATGAAATATAGTATTCCAAGACCTATGGTCCTTCAGTGTAGTAGTTGCTAGGTCTTGTGTAATCCTTATTGTAGCTCCATGATATTTAAATTGTTTTTTCTTGTTGCTTCCAGTATTTTGGGAGTGTTGAGACTTTTTAGCTCCATTGTCTTCCTCTGAATAAGAACCCAGATATTCTCTATCCCCATAGTACTTATCAGTTTTTGGGCTTTTGATCCTTTGCTTATTCATTTTTATTATTATTTTTTGTTTTTAGCAGCTATTAGTATTATCAAGTTGTAGTCCTGAGGTACGGGGAGTGATGCTCCAACCCCAGGTCCTTCTCACTGTTATTTTCTGATGTCTAAGGCCCACAGCCATACTGACCCACAAATGATCTTGCTGCCTTTGGTCTCTCTGATGGGTGCAAACCACAGCTGTTCTCTCTGCCCTGCAACTGAAACCAGGAACTTTAACTGCCTGCAAGGGCTCACAGTCAGCAGGATCCTTGTTCCTCGCTACTGCACTTACCCTGTGTGTGCTAGCTCCTCCCTGCAGTCACAGCCTGAGATGTATGTAGTCAGCATAGCTGTGCTTGACATACCTCAACCATGGAAGGTCCTTCAGCTGTCAGGGCAGCTAGGTGGTACAGTGGATAGAGCACCAGTGCAGGAGTCAAGAGGACCTGAGTTCAAATCTCACCTCAGACACCTGACACTCACTAGCTGTGTGACCTTGGGCAAGTCACTTAACCCCAGTGGCCTCGTCCTGGATCATCTCCAGTCAGCCTGATGAATATCTGGTCACTGGATTCAGATGGCTCTGGAGGAGAAGTGAGGCTGGTGACCTGCACAGCCCTCCCTCACTCAAAACATAGTCAAGTGCAAGTCATGTCATCATTTCTCTGATGACATGGTCTTCTTTGGCAGCGAAGGACGAACACAGATGCGCTCAGCTGCCAGATGCCCACGTTCTCTAGAAGTGGAACATTTCTGGGGCTGAGTCTCTCTCTCAACCCAGCTTCCCCCAGGGCTTGTTGTTTGTTGATTCTGCAGAGTTGCCCTGGAGGTGTTTGCTCTTCACTCAGGCTGAGCCCCTGGAGATTGGGTCTTTCTTGGGATCTACTCACATTGTCTTAGGAAGACAACTGCTTTACTCCCTGTTTATTTATCTGCTGTGAGGCAGGGGTTTTTTTTGGAGGGGGTGGGGTAGAAAATTTGGAGAGCCAAAAGTTTTCTGACCTACCTTGCCCTCTTTGCCAAAATCTGCGAAAGTATCCATAGGTTTCACCATATTGTCAAAGGATCCATGACGCACAAAAAATGTTTGAGAATCTCTTACCCTACAAATAAGAAGGAATGTAAGAATCCATATAATTATAATTGAATGCGAATCTATTTCCAATACACTTTGAATAATTTCTGAGATCGATTTTTCATTATAACTACCTTGCACAGATGAACAACTAATAATCACAGAAAGAATTAAACTAAGAAAATGTAAGGATAGGGAGAGGATTCTGGGAAGATGACAGAGTAGGTCAGAAAAGTTTTGGCTATATAGAAAATTCAAATTTATTGAAATTCATTTATGAAAGTAGTTAAAAAAAAATACAAGGGTTAGACAGTTTTCCAAAACCCTTTCCAATTATGAATCCTGGACTTATGTTTGTTACTAATTCGCCATGCCTTTAGAAATGATCACTAATAAAACTAACCACAAAAAGTCTCATACATAAGAACCCATCCTAGTACAGAGAGTTCAGTTCATTAGTCCAGTAATGTTTAAGATCTGTAGAGTATTTACATTGGAAAACTGCTTAATTGAAAAGAAATAATGTGTAAGAGAGACTCTGTCCTTAAGGAGCTTACAGGTTTCTTGGGGACACTATTGAAATACCTGAAGAGGAGTATAAATGCTCCTTAAAATTGTGTCTTACAGACAGTGCCTTAGGTATTCACAGAGGGGAAAGATTTTATCCTCCCTCCACCTATATACAGTATAGAATTTAAGTGCCTTAAGTTTAGGAATTCTCACTTTTCAAAGAAGTTTCTCCTTTATTTTCAAAGAGGACCATGACATCAGGGACATGATGACATGACTTGTAGTTGACTTTGATTTGAGTGAGGTAGGGCTGGGCAAGGTCACCAGCCTCACTTTCTCCTCCCAAGTCATCTGGGTCCAGTGGCCAGATATTCATCAGGACAACTAGAGAAGTCTCACGTTGCAATGGGACACCCTGGCCCTTTTAGGCCTTTTCAGGTTCTCATTTTGAGTTAGGTAAAGTCCATTCATTGGCCTCTTTAAGAAGTGAGTCAAGGGATGGCCACTTTAATTAAAAAAAAAAAAAATCACACTGGGAGGGGAAGACCCTCAGGGTTGCTGATAAGAAGAGAAACAGTTAATATTCACTGTTAATATTCACTCTGAGCCAGGATGGCCCAAAATATAGCCATTTAGTGGAACTTGACCAGGCCCTATTATGGTCCAGTCAATTTGACCCAGATGGTTCTGGAGGTTAGTGACCTTGCACAGTCCTCACTCAAATCAAAGGCTACTGCAAGTCATGTCATCATTTCTCTGATGTCATGGTCCTCTTCAAAAATGAAGGACAAACACAACCTGTGAGTAGTCTAAGCTGGCTGAAAGGTGACCCAGTCAGCTAGATAACTCAGCTCTTCTCCTTCTCCTCTCCAAAGGAAGGTAAATTTTGATGACTAGAAGTTACCCAGCTTCCCAAGGAAGGGAATGAGTTCAAGAGGGAAAAAAACATACATATCTAGAAGAGTATAAAAGTCTTCTAAATTCAGAAAGAAATAAAATGCTAAGGGGATAGAAGGGGGGAGAGGTTAAGGGAGGGATCTCTAGAGGGGAGGGTGAGGAGATAGGTCAAAGGGAGGTATGGAAAGGTGTTTATATTTATGGTAACGGAAGTTAAAGGGAGGAGTCCTTGGAGTGGAGGTAGGTTAAGTAATAGGAAGGCAAGGTAGTGGATAAAAGTAAAGGAATTGGGAGGGATAGAAGAAGAGATATGCACAGACATAAAAACAAAGATCAGAAGTAGAATTTGTTAGGGAAAGTATGTCTATAAAGGTGTGTATGTGTATGTATGTGTATATATGTATATGTGTCTATATATCTATATCTAAATTTATCTGCCCTCAATTGTAGTCTTTGGAGCAGAAGGAGAAAATGGGTAAAAAGAACAAAGTAAAAAATGCAGAGCAGAGAATAAAAAAACCTAGCAAGGAAGCAAAGAAAAGATGGACAGCTCTCAACACAATGTGTAGTATTTATTATGTAGGCTTTCTTGTGGGAGAAATTTATTGCTGTAAATTTTGAATCCTTTCTTATTTTTTGCTGTGCACATGACATACTTTTTTCCCCCTTCTCTTACTTTATATTTAATTTTATAACATTTTTTTCTTTGCTTACTGTGTATTTAAATTTTAGTAGTAATTAAAAAAACTATACTGGAAAAAAAGAAGTTCAAAGACACAAAAAAGATGGCTTTGAAACTAGTATGTTGAATTTATTATATCATTTTTAAAATAAACTGTATATTATAGAGATTTGTGATTCAAAATAGCAGAAATTAAATTACTTTTAAAAGGAAGCATTTTGTATTTTTTTCTCCATTGCCTAGTACGCTGCCACTCACATAGTAACTACTTAATAAATGTTGATAGATTGATTACATGTAAGTTGGAGTAGGTAAGAAAAGTGTCATGGAAGAAGCAGTGCTTGAGCTAAGCTTCAGGGATAAACAGCAAAGATTCAGGGGGATTCAGAGAAAAGGGTCCTCAGGATACTTTGGTAAGGAAGAAATGTGCATAAGGACAAAGGAGCAAAAATTAGCATTGTGTTTCCTGAGTATAGTCAGAATACAAGCCTGACTAGAATACAGGGCATTCAGTAGGAAATAAAGTTAAACAATTAACTTAGCCCTGACTAATGGGAGGCCTTGAATATCAAGCTGAGGACTTGGATTTTACTCAGTAGGTAATAGGAAACCATTGTGGACTCAAATTAGGGAAAAGACATAAAGCAGTATCTTTTATCGTTCATTCGTGTTGGACTGTTTGTGATTCCATGGACCATAGCACATCAGTACTGTCCATGAGGTTTTTTGGCAAAGATACTAGAGTGGTTTGCCATTTCTGTCTCCAGTAGATTAAGGCAAACAGGTTAAGTGACTTGTCCAGGTTCACGCAGCTAGGAGATATCCGAGACCAGATCTGAACTCACTTCTTCCTGACTCTAGGCCCAGTGCTCTGTAGAACTGCCTCATGCCTCATACAATATCTTAGGGTTATTTTCTACCAACATCTACTTTAGGCCTGCTTAATTTGGTATGGAAGTGATCCTGACTCTGCCAACAGAGTGCAACATCTAATAGGCCTGTTACTCTGAAGAGGCCTTAAGTGTGGATCTAAAAGTAAGCCATCTGCCATTCAGGGACCAATCTCACTAAATTCAGAGAGATTTTTCACCAGAGGGTTGACTACTGGGTAACTCATTTTATGCTTACTGTAGGACCACAAAATTATGATGGTATGCAGAGTACAGCTCTACTGCATTTTATTGAAGCAAGTTAGCATAGGTTAAACTTTCAAAAATTATTTCTTACAGGTATCATCACCATTTTACTCTCCTTGTTCTTTTGCTTTTTTCCCCTTCAGGGCACTTTGAGTTAAGTTCTCTAGTTTACCAGCATTCCCCAGATATCTTTAACCCACCATAACATTATTACATATGCTTTATGATCTCTGATAGTGCAACAAACCAGATTCTTATTTCCAGTTTTGATTAGTAGCATAAGCAAATTTGTTGAAATTAAGCTACTAATTAATCATGGAAATGAAATTTAAACATACAGTAGTTTACTTCACCATCAGAACTCTGCAAACTGTTCCTGTAGTTAAAAAGACTCAATGTCATAAAGTTCTCATGCAGTATAAAGCCTCTATAGCTATCAGTCCTAAAGAATCAGCAGTGGTATGCAAGACTGAGGGCACCTTTCAAATAAACAGTAGAGTCAGGAAGCCCCTTCATGAAAGGAAGTTTCTTAAGTGGAAAAAGAATTACATAAATTCATTTTAAAGGTCCTATCTTTCATCCAGTCATATCATAATAAAGAGCTGATTAGTATTAGTCTCTCTTAACATTGTTTAATCTGATAAGTCATTTCACTGATTGCATCATTACATTTGTAAATCCCATGCACTGGTAGAGTAGACACAATGGCAAAGCAATTACATGGTAACTGATATGTTTGACCAGGTTAAGCAAAGTTTAACAAAGTTACCTACCCTTCAAAAATTATTTGAATATCTAATTTGTTGACTTTAAGATAAGGGATAAAGAAAAGATTTAAGCCCAAAGTAAGTTGCTGAAATGTTAGTGACAACACTGTCATTATACACACATAAGTTCATTTGTGAGAAATATTAGAAACATTTCTATAGAAAGACTCCAGAAGAATTTTCTGGCATCACTGTACCAGTAGGGATGAGTCCTCTCTTTGAAGCCAGTGTATTGAAGGATCCTCACTGTGAAGCCAGATGTCCAAGCAGAGCATTTATATCAAGGAGAAATGTTGTAAAATTTTGCTTGGAGGCATAGAAAAGGGATTCTAAAGCCTTGATGCATTTTTCCCTTAGCCACTGACTTGAGTTCACAGCAAAAGGTCAGCTGCCAGTAGGATATCTAGAAATCTGGTCTATGTTACCAAAAGGGCTTAAGAAAAATGAAAGAATATTTCAGAAGTTTAGGAAATTATCACTGGGCTAAAAGCTCACAGAAATCTATTTTCCAAAACGAGAATTACAAACTTCATTGGGAGCTTTTAGTAGCATTGAGAAAGAATGAAATCTTAATTATCTGACATCAGATGACATTGTTTAGAGCCTATTCATCATTTAGCTCATCTCTCTTGTCTTGAGAGCACAAAAGAAAAGAGCATTTTCTTTGCATCTTCCTATGTTGATATTAATCTTACTACAAATTTTTTAAAGTTTCTCATCAAACCTTGCTAAAGCAAGACAGATTCAGTCAGTTAACAAGCATTTATCAAGTATTTACTATGTGTTAGGCACTTTGCTAAGCACTGCGGATAAAAAGAAAGGGGAAAAACAGCCCAGAGCCTCGCTATTAAATATGTAGCCATGTTCTGTTATAGATGGTCTGCAAGATGAATAGGGCTAAGGAAAGTTGTAAATGGAAACCAACCCAAAACAAATTAATATTTTTCCTAATGAAAGCATTTTGTCCTTCTCTTCCCATTCTTGTTAGCTCTTAAAAAATTCAAAAATACATTGTTTTACTTTAAAACTAGTTCTACATCTTCCTGCTCATTTCTATATTAAAGAAGGCAATTTATGCAATAGGTAAAATTCTTCAGAAATTACTGGCAACATTTTTGTATACTTTGACATCATATACGAGATAAAAAAGTTGAACAAGATTCCTCTTGGCATCTATAAACTGTGGATACTATAGAATTATACTATATTGTGGATGTTATTGATTGCTGTAAGAGATAATTTTGTCTGCCCCCTCATGTTATAAAGAACTGGGGCATTAAAAGGTTATGAACTGCCCAAAGTCACATTTAGTAGCAATGTAGGGTAGAATCCCAATATTTCTAATTTCCAATTTAAAGCCCTTTCTAGTATATCCCATTCTGTCCATGAATTTTGCTAGCTTGCATTGTTGGGCAGTTAAATGTTCTAATTAATCGTTATATATTCTGTATAAGAGAGTTGTCTTGGATGCTCTATTTGAATTGCTATTTTTCAAAACATCAGAATGTAGTTGAATTCACTTAAAATTAAAACAATTCTGAACATAATTTAGTATTAAATAAATTATTCAGACAATGCTTAAAGAACTCACAGTACCATCTAATATTTAGAAGAAGCATATGCTTTTGATATGACTGGTATTTTTATTACAAAAAGTTCCAATTAATCTGAGTTATTCATTTTTTTGGTCCTAACTAGTGTCCTGATGGCTTCAAAGACTTACTGTGGCTTCTAAAAGGATTACAATGACAATCCAAGAAAATTTAGACATTAAAAATATTTGACTACTGATTAACATAAATAACAATAATATGTAATATTAATATGTAATAATCTACTTCCCCCTCCCTCCCCAAGTTCAGCTGACTGTGTCACAAGATATAAACAGAGATGATGTGGTATTAGTATGTTGACATGCTGTAAATACCCTGTTATCCCTTTAGCAAATATAAATACCTCTCTTTCTCTGAGTGATCAATACCACTGATAGAACAATGCCTGCAGATCTGGGTGACTTAAAAATTAGTAGTTGCAGTTTGAGATTGTGACGGTGTTATTGTGAAATGGAGGAAGAATCTTTACCCTGAGTGGAGATCACTCTTTCAGGTTAAAGAAGGGATTTTTCTCTCCTCCCTAAACCCAAAAAACTGTGGTGTCTATTAAGAGATACTCAGAAGACATGCCCTGTAGCAAATAGGAGAGAGTTTGAGGTATACTGAAGAGGACTAAGACACGCATTCACCAGACAAACACAGATACAGCAGCCAATTGCTGGCCGGCAGAAATCTGACATTTGAAAGTTGCACTGCAGAGAGAAGCAGACCCTGGGAGCTCAGCTCAGTAATTTGCGCAGATGAGTCTGTGCACAAAGGAAACTTCATGAAACCTACTGGGGTAAAGAAAGGATATTCAGGGCCTTGTAGTATCAGAGGGCCAAATTACCTTGACTACATGTGTTCTCCATGTATATGACTCGTTACCAGTGTACTCTTAAGTTTGGGCCCACACCACAGATGTTATGTGTTTTTTGGGTATTTCCTGGCTAGTTTATTTAATACTAAATTATGTTCAGAATAGTTTTAATTTTAAGTGAATTAGAAATGTGTCCTAGATAGGTGGTGGAAATATTTTATAGTCACTGTTTTACCGTGCCATGTTACTAAGTGCCTTTGCTGGTTGATTGTTGTCCTTTGTCCTTAAAGAGGAACAAAATGTCATTACTATGTTGGAATCAAGATACAATGTTTTCAACTGTGGCTGATCAGACTGATCCTAATTTAGAAGCATGTCAGGCACAAAGCAGAGATGGCTCTAAATTTGCACATCTCACATTTTTTTTGATCTGCTTCACTCGTAGAGCACAGTGCCTTCTCTGATGCAGGCACGCCATTCTGGGCAGTCCTTGTATCGCTTCTTCTGACCACCATGTGAGCACCTTGCTTGTGAGAGTTTTTTGCAAAATAGGCAAACATACATTTGGTGTTTGAACAACACAGCCAGCCCATTGGAGCTGTGCTTTCTGCAGTAGTTTGAATGTTTGGCAGTTTTGCTTAAAAAAGGACCTCAGTTTCTGGTACCTTATTTTGCCAAGTGAGCTTTGGAATCTTCCTAAAAATTCAAATGAAAGCAATTCAGTTTCCTTCTATGGCACGGATATATTGTCCAGGTTTCACATAAATGCAACAATGAAGTCAGCACAACAGCTCTGTGACCTTGAGTTTAGTAGACAATCTAACACCTCTCCTTTTGCATACCTTCCTTTGGAGTCTCCCAAACACTGAGAGCCAGTGCAGATTCAGAAAAGGCCAAGGAATGACTGATGGGTTTGCTGCTCAGCAACTTCAGGAGAAATGCCAGGAGCAGAACAGAGGTCTGTACACAACAGTCATCGATTTGACCAAGGTCTTTGATATTATGAGTCATAAAGGCTTAGGGACAATTACATGAAAATTTGATTGCCTGGAGTAGTTCATTAGTGTCATCAATTTCACGATGGCATGCTTGCCTGGGTTCTGGATGATGGACTATGCTCTCATACTTTCCCAGTCACCAATGGAGTGAAACTAGGCTGTGTGCTTGCTCCCATGCTTTTTAAGCAGGATTTTTTCAGCCTCATTGTCAAATGCTTTTGATGAGGATGAATACTTAAAGGAACTCAGGGATGCCAGAAGCAGACAGGAGGAAAGAGAACATTTCAGGTATGAAATTCAGCCAGAGAAAATGCCCAGAGTAAAGAGATGGAGTAGCTTGTTTGTAGAATAGCAAGGAGGCCAGTGTCACTGAATTGAAAAGTATGTTGCAGGGAGTAAAGTGGAAGAAGAATGGAAACATAGGAGGGATCTAAGTCATGAAAAACTTTGAACACCAGACTATGTAATCCTGGAGATAATAGGGAACAACTGGAGTTTATTAAGTAAAGTAATTACATGGTTGGACTTGAGCTTTTGAAAAATAACCTTGCTTGCTTAATGGAGGATAGATTAGAATAGGGTGAGACTTGAGTCAGGAAGACCTACAAGCAGGCTATTGCACTAGTCTATGTATGAGGGGATGAAGACATGCACCAAGGTGGTGATAAGGTCAGAGGAGACTGGGGAGAGTATTCAGGAAATGTTGCAAAGGTGAAATTGACAGACCTGGGCAACAGTTTGGATATGGAAGGTGAAAGATAGTGAGGAGTTAAGGATGACTTCTAGGTTGTAAGCCTGAAGGACTGAGAAGATGGTGATGATCTCTACAGTAATAGGGAAAGGAAGGTAATAGAGAAAGAAGGTTTAGAAGGAAAAGTAATGATTCTGTATTGGATGTGTAGAATTTAAAATGGCTACTGGACATCCCATCTGAGATGTCTGAAAGGCAGTTAGTTGGAGATTCAATATTGGAGGTCAGCAGAGAGGTTGAGGAAGGATAGGTAGATTGATAACAGTCAACACATGTACAGATTGTAAATCAGTCCATGGGAGCTAATGAGATAAATAAGTGAAGTAATATGGAGAGAAAAGAGAAGAGAAGCTAAGACAAAATTCTTTGGGACACTTACAGTGAGAGGGCATGGACTTGATGAACATACAGCAAAGGAGACTGAGAAGGAGCAGTCTGATATGTATAAGTGCATTTTCCTTTTAAATTAGCCTTTTTGACCTAGAGAACGGTGAGTTTAGATCCATATGGATTGTCTTACATGTTTCTCCTGCAAAATATTGCAGGTTCATTTGGGAAATTTTCATGTACCCAATGTGTTTTAGAATCCTAGCAGATTTTTTTTGTAAACTCAGGATGACAAAGTTTATTGTTAGAAGATGAGAGGGTAATTCTCAGTCCATTCCGGGTCCCCTTTCCTTCTTGGAAGATCATAATTTTCCTTTGTTGGGGAAAGTGTGGTATTCCTTTATTGCCATTAGGTTGAGGAAGGTCTCTATAAGTGTAAGAAGAGCAGTGATCTATATGTACTTTGTAAAATGATACCTGTTTGGTAAATTTAATACCACATGTTTTTGGGTGAGTTTAATTTCCAGGTTTACCAGTCATGGTGGACATATTTTTTTGAGTTTTTAGAAGAATGTTATTTTTTAAAATTATTTTGTTTTCAGTGTTCTACAATCACTTCCATATATCTTAGATTTTTCCCCTCCCTCCCCTTTTCCCCCCTCCCTTCCTGAGACAGCGTGCAATCTTATGTAGGTTCTACACATACGTTCCTATTAAATACATTTTCACCTTAGTCGTGTTGAATAGAAGAATTAAAATGAGTGGGAGAAACCATAAAACAAAACAAAATAAAAAAGAAAATGGTCTGCTTTATTCTGGGATCCAATTCCATAGTTCTTTCTCTGGATGTGGAAGGTGTTTTGCCTCAAAAGTCCATTGGTAATTTTTTAGATCTTTGCATTGCTATGAAGGACTAAGTCTATGGTAGACATATTTTATGGAAGAGTGTTAATTTATGGATGCACTGTAAACTGCCTTATAAACTTTACCAAAAAGCGTTCTCATTTATTAGCAAATGTTTAATGAGAGGGAAAGTTGAATGTGTTGATTTGTACTTCTCCCACTTCACATTCAGTTAATTTCACTTTTATTTGTTATTTGATTTTCAGAATTTCTATTTTTAGTCTTCAAATTTTTTATTTGTTGCTTTTTCTAGTTATTTTTTTTTAATTTCTAGGCCTGCCTTATCTTATCCTTGTTACTATGTTCTGGTCAATAATAAAGAATATGTTTCCTGTGTCTTCTAACATTAGGTTCTGAAATTTTTATGCTTCAAACAAGGTCAATTTTTGTAAAGGTGTCACACAACTGACAAGTATGTATACATATTTATGTTCTTATTCAAAATTCTCCAGAGATTTATCATATCTAATTTTCCTAAAATTCTATTCAGGGTTTAAACTTCTTTCTCCTTTATGTTTTTGTTATTTTTATCTAGGTCTGAAAGAGGTACATTCAAGTCCCTGACTACTATGGTTTTGCTTTCTATTTTTCTTTTTCCTTTAAATCAGGGATTCTTAACTTGAGGTCCATAAACTTGCTGTTTTAAAAATTTTTTGCTAATTGTATTTTTTATATAACTGGTTATCTTTTGAAATGTTGTATATTTTATTTTATGCAGTTACAAAGTATTATGCAAAAAAAATAGGTTCCCTAGACTGCCAAAGGAGTCCATGCTGTATCTCCCTATCACTACCACCACCAAAAGTTAAGAATTCCTGCTTTTAAATGTTTAGGTACTTTGCAATTCAGTGTGTGTGTGGAATGGGGAAGTATTGATATTTCGTTATCTATGGTCGTTTTGAGCATAGAGAGAGAGTTTTGTTTTGCTTTTTAATCTGTTCTACTATCCTCCACATTTGGGAGGGAGGGGTGAGTTCCTACCATTCATATTTATGGTTTTAATTGTTAATTGTATGTTTCTCTTCATCACATCCTTTAAACCCCTACCTCTTTACAAAGGAGGAAATGGTATAATGGAAACAATATAAATACTTGTAATCTATAATTGAATTGTTCTACTCCCACTCCTTTATCTCTGTCTTCATCTAGCCCAGCTCTTATTCTGTTTTCTTTCTCTTCTTTTATTCCCCCCTCCATGTGATCTACGTGATATTGAAGTTCATTTTATTTTTGACTATTCTCTCCCAGTTCTCTCTCTCTCTCTCTCTCTCTCTCTCTCTCTCTCTCTCTCTCTCTCTCTCTCTCTCTCTCTCTCTCTCTCTCTCTCTCCTTCCCTCCCTCCCTTATTCAGTCTTCCTCTTACTAGTCTCTACTCCTTTGTTTTTTCCCATGGAATTTAGTGTATTTCTTCACCTAGCTCTTAGTGTTTGTGGCAATCTTAATTTGTGTAGTTTCGATAAGAATGAAGTTCATGAGATACCTTCTTTTGCTACCTTTTTCTTTATGTTTTTATATTCTTTCACACCCAAGTTATGACAAGTAAGATCTTATCCCTTCAGTTCTTACTCAATATGTTTCTTTTCCTCTACCTTTCCTTTCTTCAAAACCACCCAAATGGAACAAACCCATCCATTCCACAAGCTCTTTACCTTTCTTTACTCCTTCTGTGACCTTTGAAAACATTGCGATTCTAAAAGGAATGCCTCTTCTCCCCCTACTAAAATGTAAGAACTTGATCATCATTTAATCTCTTACAATTGCTCAAATGTATTTACCTTTCTAGATTTATTATCTCCTTTGTTTGAATTTTGAAAATTCTACACAGCTCTGATATGATCTGAAATGATTGAAAATCTTCTATTAAAGATGAATCCTTCCCCCCATAATAGTATACTCAGTTTTGCCACATGTTATACTTAGCTATGAGCCTTTTCTCTTTTGCAATTTCAATATTTTTTTCAATTTTATAGTAGTTATAGCATAGCTTTATATGATCCTATTTCTTTGGTACTTGAGCTATTTCTGGATACTTGCAATATTTTTTTCTTTAGATTGGAAGTTTTGACTTTGATATTTCTGAGTATTTTCAATTTAGAGTTTCTTTCAAAAGGTGATCATTAAATTCTTTCTATTTTCATTTTACCCTCTAGTTCTAATAGATATGGACATTTTTATTATAAGTTTATATTTTTTGTTTGGTCCTGGTTTTCAGGGATTCTAATGATTGAATTATTTTCTTTAACTAATTTTAATTCTTTTTAATAGTAAATACCTTAGGTAATTTTCATTTTTTTTCAGTTGCCTTTGATTTTTGCTTGTCTGTTTGTTTTTTGGTAATATGTGTTGTTTCATATTATCTTTGAGTTACATTTGCTTCATTCTATTTTTCAGGAGTACAGTTCTAAGGTAAGATTTTCTACTGTCTCTTTTATATATTCTCCTTTGATTTTTTTCTTAAGAGCTCCTATTTCATTTATCTCTTGCTTCATTTCTTTTAGCTATGGAGTCCTTATGGTTAAGACATTCCTATTTCATGTCCTTCTTGTTCTGAATTACCATTCTGGATTAACCATTTGATTTCTCTTAGTTTTGTTCCTTAGTTTACAGTTTGGGACTTTGTACTAGAGCCAGACTTTTTCATGTACTTCATGTTCTTGTACTAGAACTAGACCCCTTCTTCATGTGCTCTTGGATAGGATATCCAAGTCCTAATTTCTCTGTAGTCTGAATGTGGTTTACCTAGAACCAGGAGATGCCCTCTGCTGTAATCCCTGGCTTTTGTCTTCTTTCTTGAAGGTGCAGTGCAGATGATGGTCTTGGTTTTTCTCTGTGTTATCCTCCTTTCATAGTCCCCATATGAGAATTAGTTTTGTTCTCCTCTATGGCCCAATCAGATGTAAAAGATCACATTTTTCGTAGACCTATTTTAAGGTCTCTGACACATATGTCCAGTTGTTGCATTGGCCTTGTCTTCTTCTGAGACTCTGAGTTTTCCGAAGCATGTAATATCCCATTCTTCTCCCTAGGCACACATGTGGGGGCTGGTTCTGTCCCTCTACCCTACCTGTGTTCTGACAGGCCAGGGTTTAGAAACTGCTCTATTCAGAGTTGCCAGTGATCTCTTAGTCATCAAATCTAATGGCTTTTTCTCAGTCCTCATTCTCCTTAATGTCTCTGCATCCTTTGACACTGTTATCACCCTTTTTTCTTTAATACTCTCTTCTCAGTTTTCAGGACACTTCTGTCTCCTGCTTCTCCTTCTACCTATTGAACTATTCTTTCTCTGTTTCCTTCACTGGGATCTTAATCAAGATCATGCCCTCTAACTATAGGTGTCCCACAGGGTTCTCTCCTGGGCCCTCCATTACCATCCATTTACCTCCAATTACCATCTATGCTCATTATCTCAGCTTGGACTTTTGCAGTAGCCTGCTGGTGGGTCTACTTGCCTCAGTTCTCTCCCTACTCCATTACATTTCCCATTTAACTGGCAAAGTGATTTCCCTAAAGTGCAGATTCAACTGTGATACACTCTTACTCGATAAACTGCCCTGTCATCTCCAGGACCAAATAAAAAATCCTCTTCATTGATGCTCAGAGCCCTTCATGACCTAGATCTCTCCTACCTTTTTAGTCTTCTCACACCTTACTCTCACCACATACCCTTTGATCCAGTGACACTAATCTCCTTGCTATTCCATGAATAAGATACTCCATCCCTCTATTCTGGGCTTTTTCTCTGGCTGTCTCCCATGCCTGGAAAACTCTTCCTTCTCAGTTCTACCTGCTGATTTCCCTGGCTTCCTTTAAGTTCCAACTAAAATCTCATCTTTTATATGAAGTCTTTTCTAAATTATCTTAATTCTATCATCTTCCCTCAGTTAATTATTTTCCTATGTATTCAATCTTGTTTGTATATTTCTTTGCATGTTGTCTCCCTCATTAGAGGGAGTTTCTTGAGGGCAAGGACTGTCTTGTATTTCCAGAACTTAGCACAGTGGCTGGCACATAGTAGGTGCTAAATAAATGTTGATTGATTGATTGATGCTTATACTATTAGGGACCCAGAGATAAGCAATAGTATTTAATCTTTTGTCAAACTCTGGGTAACTTGTGCTCCCCGTATACAGATACCTCTGGAGGCTGAAACTTTACCACTTCAAATGACATAGTTGTTTTTCTTAATCGAAGAAGCCAACAGTGATTTTCCTTATATAGGTTTATCATATATATTGTTTTTATTGTCTATTGTTCTTATTACATAGAGATAGATATTAATTATGTTAATGGATTTCAAATTAGTGTTACCAAGCATGTTTTTATTATTGTTCCTATTTATTCAAAAAGTTCTGATGTGAATCATTCTGCTGTGGTAACATTGATCTGTCTGTTTTTTAAAAAATAATTAAATAAAGGAAAAGCATTTGTTAGGGTTCTTTCATCAATACACCCTGCATGTGACTCATAAGATGCCACTAAACCTCAAAGCAAGTCATAAGATAGCACAGGGTCAAAGAGACTTTGCTCTAGGGAGGAAAATGTAGAGGGCTAAGAAATTTAACATGTGTGCACTTTCAGCAGAGACGAAGGTAGTGAGTGTTACATAAACTTAGACACTGGCCCAGGAGCAGGAAAGAAGAAGTTAAGGTTCTGTGTTGAAACAGTAGATTACATACAACCTCTTTGTTCCTTCCCTCTGTCTACTTGTTATGTAAAGAAATCTCCCATCTATTTCATCCTGTCATTTTCCTAGGAGTCTCTCTTCCCAGATTGCCTCTTTTTCAAGAATGCTAGTTTCTCTTCTGTTCTTCTATAAACAGGAACACTTCTTTCCAGAGAACATGAGTAATAATCCCAATTCTACTTTCCTTCTCATGTTCTGGATTGGAGGAAAGCCCACCACAAGAACTTTTCAGGTGAAGTAGCATGAACCCAGAGCCTAATATTCCATGGTTTAGACTTTTCAACCCTGATGTTTTGTCTCTAAAAAACAAAATAACTAATTTGACATCCCATTCAATCGAATTTTTCTTAATTTCTTGTTATTTTTTGTATCATGAATTACAATGACATGAATGCTCGCTGACATGTCCCTAGAACTACAAAATCTCTATCCTGGACTCCTCTACCCTGAAATAACCTTACGTTATTCTCTTCTCTGACTCCCATCACTAACCATAACACTAAGTTTCCATCCATATTCCAATCTCTACGTGCCCTATACTCTAGGGATTGGTTCTTCTATTGCCACCTTAAACAGTTACCAACATTAAGGGACTATCTTGACATCTCTCTATAACCCAGAGAGTAATTACCAATTATTGGCAGCTGTATTCCCCTGTGCCTTCCACACAAAACTTTCAAGTATGCCATCCCCATGATCTAATGTAGAACTCAGTAATGTCATAATATAATTCTCTCTTAATGTTGTAGAAATTATTTTAGATGATTTTAATGTTCCATTAAACCTGTGGAGTTTTTGAATAAATCACAGTGAAGACATATGTTAGCTGAGCTTTATAATCTGATTCTGTGGTGTTTCTGTCTATAAGTTGTTTAACTATTCAACAAACAAATAAGACAGAGTTCCAGCAGTCAGAGATTTTACAATATAATAAAAGAAATAAGTAATTATGCAAATTATACGAAATGAATATATTGAGTACATGAGAGAGATATAGTACTGTGTGCAAGATCTGAGAGACTAAAGAACATTTCTAATTGGGAAGATAAAGAAAGGCTTCGTGAAGGAAGTAGCATATTAGCTGGGTCTTGAAAGATGGTTAGCATTTTATCAGATAGAAATGGGAAATATCCTTTCAGATCTAAGAAATGTAAACCAAAGCAGAAAGATGAGGGAAAAGTCAAAGTCTTTAGGGAAAACACCAAGTATTAAGTTTTAATCAAATATAGACTATTTGAAGGGGAGTATCCTGAAGTACAAAAGAAAAGGTAGTTTGCACCATAGACTGGAGCATATTAATGGCCAGGCTAAGAAATTTGGAGTTTATTTCCTAGCTAATAGGAAACCTCTAAGTAATTTTGAGTGGCAGGGTAGCATGACTAGATATATACTCAGTAAAGATTAGTATGTTACCATTGTGAAGAACTAAATTGTAGAAGGATAAGACTGGAGGCTGAAAGACCAGATAAAGTAACATTACAACTAGATATGCACTGGTAAATGTTTAACAGCCTACTGTCCAGAAGGGAAAAAAAATATGTTCATGACACATGTTTAAGTTTAATCTGTATTATTAACATTTTCTCTATCACTTTCTTGAATCTAGACAATTTACAAAACAATAAAACAAGCCCTTATTTGTATTGTAGCATTTGATGATTTTCAACATCTAAATATTCACACTGAAAATTTAACAGAGTGATAGCCCTGGCTCCAGAACATCCTTGAATATAGCTGTCCAAGAAGTTGGTAGTGAATCCTGCACTTGAGAGGCAACAGTGGGAAAAGAGAGAAGGGGCGATTGCAAGAGCCTGTATATTCAAAAGGACCTGGCAATTGGATGCAGGAGATAAGAGAATTAAAATATGACACTGAGGTTTTGACTATGGCTAACTGGAATAGTGCTATTAACAAAAATAGGGAAGTTAGGAAATGGAGCAGCCTTTGTTTATGTTAGATTTTAGGTGCCAGATGATCATATAGTACAGATGTTTAAATAGTTTAGTTATTATAATGATGCATGATAATATCTTATATCCTTCCTAACTGCAAATTCTATGTGAGCAAGGGTCTGACATATATAATCTTTGTGTCTACCCAGTATCTAAAACAATTGTGTTTTCAGATTTTTATTAATAAATATTTGTTAAATATTGGATAAAAAACAATAAATATGAAGTTATCAGTCACCGCCATAGAGGTGATTATTAGTACTTACAGGGATGACTGAAATATGATGGAAGAAAAAAGAAAAGACAAAACCTTAGGTCATCCACTGCATTAATGGAATGGAAATAGGAAGAGGTGATACTGAAAAGAGACTGCAGAAAAGGAGAGGTTGGAAAGGCAAGAGAATATAGCATTATAGAAACCAAGGGAGGAGAAAATATACAGAAAAATGATGGTAATGATAACTGCAACAAAGATGCCAAGAAGGAATAAAACTGAAAAGGGGGTATTAGATTTGGTCAGGAGGACATTATTTGAAGGGTGAAGCCAAGATGGTGGAGTAGAAGGATGAACTTGTAGAATCTCTCCCCCCACAACCCATAAAATACATGTAAAAGTGACGCTAAAATTTTAGAGCAGCAGAAGCCACAAAACAACAGAGGGAAAGAGATTTACAACCCAAGACAGCTTAGAAGGCTGACAGGGAAGGTCTGTCACACCAGAGTGGAGCACAGCCCAAGGAGCTCAGCCTATGGAGCCCAGCCCAGCCTTGGCCAAGTAGCATGACACAAATAGGACCAGAACAGGCTTCAGAGTGAGGAGTCACAGCTTCAAAGGTCAGTAAGGAAGGAGGAACTGAGAACTTACAGGTCCCCAGTGTATACACTCCTCTCGACAAAGGACTCAGAATTCGAGTAACTGGATGGATAATGCCCAAAAAAGGAAAAAAATGACTATAGAAGATTACTTTATTGGTGAACAGGTATTTTCTTCCATCCTTTTGGGTGAGGAAGAATAATGCATATCATCAGAGTAAGATATAAAATTCAAGGCTTTGGCATCCAAAACCTCCAAAATAAATATACAATGATGTCAGGCCATGGAAGAGCTCAAAAAAGATTTTGAAAATCAAGTAAGAGAGGTGGAGGAAAAATTGAGAAGAGAAATGAGAGCAATGCAAGATCATGAAAAGCGAGTCAACAGCTTGCTGAAGGAGACCCAAAAAATGCTGAAGTAACACCTTTAAAAATAGACTAACTCAAATGGCAAAAGAGATCCAAAAAGCCAATGAGGAGAAGAATGCTTTAAAAAGCAGAATTAGTCAAATGGAAAAGGAGGTTCAAAATCTCACTGAAGAAAGTATTTTTTTAAAAGTCAGAATGGAGCAGATGGAAGCTAATGACTTTATGAGAAACCAAGAAATTACAAACAAAATCAAAAGAATGAAAAAGGGGAAGAAAATGTGAAATATCTCATTGGAAAAACAACTGATCTGGAAAATAGATCCAGGAGAGACAATTTAAAATTACAGGACTATTTGAAAGCCACAATCGAAGAAAGAGCCTAGACATCATCTTTCATGAAATTATCAAGGAAGACTGTCCTGATATTCTAGAACCACAGGGAAAAATAAATGTTGAAAGAATCCACCAAACACTTTCCAAAAGAGATCCAAAAAGAAACACTTCTAGGAATATTGTATCCAAATTCCAGAGTTCCTAGGTCAAGGAGAAAATATTGCAACCAGCCAGAAAGAAACAATTTGAGTATTGTGGAAATACAATCAGGATAACACAAGATCTAGCAGCTTCTACATTAAGGAATCAATGGGCTTGGAATATGATATACTAGAATTCAAAGGAACTAGGATTCAAACCAAGAATCCTACCCAGCAAAACTGAGTATAATACTTCAGGGGGAAAAATGGTCATTCAATGAAATAGAGGACTTTCAAGCATTCTTGATGAGTAGACCAGAGTTGAATAGAAAATTTGACTTTCAAACACAAAAATCAAGAGACGCATGAAAAGGGAAATAGGAAAGAGAAATCATAAGGGACTTACTAGAGTTGAACTGTTTACATTCCTACATGGAAAGATCATATCTGTAACTCCTGAAACTTTTCTCATTATTTGGATAGTTGGAGGAATTATACGCATACACATACACATACACACACTCACACACACACACACATATAGACAGAGGGCACAGGATGAGTTGAATAGGAAGGGATAATAACTAAAAAAAGAAAATTAAGGGATGAGAGAGGAATATATTAGGAGGAGAAAGGAAGAAATGGAATGGGGCAAATTATCTCTCATAAAAGAGGCAAGAAAAAGCTTTTTCAATGGAGGGGAAATGGGGGAGGTGAGAAGGAAAAAGTGAATCTTACTCTCGTCACATCTGGCTTAAAGAGGGAATAACATGCACACTCAATTTGGTATGAACATCTGTCTTACACTACAAGAAAGTAGGGGAGAAGGGGATAAGTGGGGTGGGGGGATGATAGAAGGGAGGGCAAATGGAAGGAGGGAGTAATTAGAAGTAAATAATTTTGGGGAGGGACAAGATCAAAAGAGAGAATAGAATAAATGGGCATCAGGATAGGATGGAGGGAAATATAATGAGTCTTTCTCAACATGACTATTATGGAAGTCTTTTGCAAAACTACACATGTATAGATTATATTGAATTGCTTGCCTTCTTAGAACTCAAAGTTTTAGGAGCAAATGTTGAGAATTGTTTTTGCATGCAACTGGGAAATAAGAAATACAGCTGATGGGGTACAGAGAGCTATCGCCCTACAAGAAAAGAGAGAAGATGGGGATAAGGGAGGGCAGATTTGTGGAAGGGGTAATCAGATTGTATAGTGTTTTGGGGTGGGGGTAGGTAGAGACATGGAGAATATTTGAAACTCAAAATCTTGTGGAAATTAATATTGAAAATTAAAAATAAATTAATTAAATTTTTAAGTAAAGAGGACATTATTTGATTGCTTTATGAGTATTTCTTTTTTTCTACAGGTTTATTTTATGTTGAAAGGCAGTGTGGTATGCTCCTACTGTCTGCTGTTTAGTCAGTTACTCTGGATATTTTATTTAAACCTGTTAGCCATAGTTTCTTCATCTGTAAAAATGGAATGATAATTTCTACACTACATTACCCTACTGACTCAAATGAAATAGTCTATGTGATGGTGATTTGTAAATTATAAAGATATTTACAAATATAGGAATGTTATTTTTATAAATTCTTAGTTGAAAAAGATAAAGCTATGAATACTGATTTTGCATATACATAATCACAAAATTTCCAAGTTGGAATGAACTTTAGCCATTTAGTCCCACCTAGTCTCCAAAGAGATTTCTCACTACAACATATGATCTGGTCATTAGGTCTCTGCTTGAAGACCTCCATCCTGTCCTGCCCCTCCCCCATCCTCCATTTACCAGCAAGTACTCTGCAAAGGGGCATCACTACCTACCCAGACATCCCATTACACTTTTAGACAGTTCTAATTATGTTATTTCCCCTGATATCAAGCCTAAATTGCCTTCTTCACAGCTTGCACACATCACTCTTGGTTCCAGAGCCAAACAGAATAAGTCTAATCCCTCTTCCACAGTACAGCCCTTCATATGCTTGAAAACATCTATCATGTCTTCCCTGAGTCTTCTCTTCTTCAGGCTAAACATTCTCAGTTCCTTCAGTCAGTCCTCATATGACATAGGCTTACTAACTTTCACCATTGACGTTGCCCTGCTCTAGACACTCTTCAACTTATTAATGTCATTCTAGCCTTGTGATACCCAAAATAAAATATAATACTCCAAATGTGATCTGATGAGGGCAGAGAGCAGAGAGACTATCACATCCTTATTTCTGGAAGCTCTGTCAGTATAATCCAATATTCATTTTTTTATCTTCTGTATCATGATGTTGGCATTAATTGGATTCACAGTTCACTAAATCCCCCAGATCTTCTTAATAATAACTTTTGTCTACCTTCCCCGTCGTGTACTTTTTTTTCTATACTTTTGAAATGGACTGTTAGACTCATATATAATACTTTCTTTATTGAGCTGGCTAATTTGTAGATGTTTTCCTACTTGTGTTCTAATTGGTGTAGAAAACTCAAGGAAACTCCCTCCACCAATCCAGATGTACAACTCTTGAATAAATATATAAATAAAAGTATTCATTGATGTTTACTTTGTTCAAAGAACTATGCCAAGCACTGAGCATACCAAATACAAAAAAGAGATGGTTTCTGTCCTCAAGGTATTTATATTCTAATGAGAGAGACCACACATAAGGGAATGATAGGAAAGGATGTCTTGGTTTGGAAAGACTCGGGGATGTTGTGTTGTGCTACAACTGAGTAGCAACATATTTTTTTTCAGGTCACTATGGTTGTATTGCTGGACTGTGAGCTCCTTGAAAATATGGACTGTCTTTTGCCTTTTTATGTATTCTTGGCACTTAGCACAATGACTGCTATAGGGTAGGCATTTAATAAATGCTTACTAACTGGCAAACTAGCTTGTTATGGTCCTAGAGCTGAAAAGGTGGAAGTTAGAAGCAGAGTAGCTGAAACATCAGCAGGGCAAAGGGTAAGAAGATGATTAAGAGGTAAAGGACAGGATAGCTAGATCTGTCCTAGATACAGTAAGCCATGAGATGCACTTACTAGTCAGGGCAGTTTGTATAGTTTCAGAGCTGAAAGGGTTCGTTCTTCCAAGGCCTGGTCTGAAGTGTGGATAGAGTTGCCCAGGGTCACAAGCCCAGTAGGTGTCAGAGGTGGAATGTGAATACAGGCTTTCCCAATTCCAAGGCCAGCTCTCTATCCACTGCCACACTGGCTCTCCATAGCACATTTGACCCTATTAAATATCATTTTATTAGATTCTGCCCAATCACTTAACATATCAGTTTGATCTTTATAGCATTCTAATTCTGTCATCTAGTATGTTCACTATCCCTTTCAGCTTTGTGTCATCTACAGATTTGATGAACACGCATGCCATTGATGGACTCCAAATCCTTTATAAAATGTTAAACAGCAGAAAGCCAAGCACAAGCCACTGGACACTTCTCTGGAGGCCTCCTTCCAGGTTGACATTGAACCTTTACAACTTTTTTTTGAGTCCAGTCATTAATCCAGTTTCAAATCCATCTGTTATATTATAATCAAGTTCATATCTCTCCATATTGTCCACAAAAATAGTATGAATATTGTATCAAATATTTTGCTAAATACAGATAAACTACATAGCATTTTGCTGATCTACCAGTTTAGTAATCTGTCAATTATTCTCAACTAAAAAGCATCAGTCCAGATCTGTTGATTTTATTTATGGACTGAAACTTTAGGAGTGGAAACTCCCCCTACCAGTTCAGATTAGCACCTCATCTATAATGTATAACCTTAGAGTTGCCTAGAGCATTTGAGAGGGTAAGTCATTTGCCAACACATCTAGTATGTGTCAGGATTTGAACCCATAACTTCCTGACTTTAAATACAGTCCCCCAGTACTCACTTTGTCATACTGCCTCTTCTAAGTATATTTGCCAGTAACAAAATGAAACCATACTCAGACAAAAATTACATTGTTGTTATTCACATATATATGTTCTATATTAAACCACTGGAAAGTTTTAAAGCTTAATTCTGCCTCATTCTCTGTATATATCCTTATTCTTTTGGTGTTTAGTGCTTAAATAGACATAGAATATGCATTTTACAGAGAGTAGCTATACACCCACACAAAAAGTTTTCCACGAAACTGCATGAAATTATTAAATTAAATTATTAAATTAAAAATACGGCAATTTTCCCCCTTGCCTTATCCATATCCTCAGCATGGAAATTCCCAATATATTCTATATATTTTGTTTCTAAATTAATCAGGTAATTGGGTAAAATTAATCTGATAATATTCAAGCATGATAAAATAGTACTAAAGTTTTAATTTCTAAATTGTTTCATGGATGAGGAGGTAGAGTGACAATAGATGGCTAGTGCTATAAAAGCAGCAATAGTACCAGTTGCGAATAATGACCTGGAGTGGAAAGATTGGGGTGGTTGGTGGATTCCTGGAATTCTTTAATATTGGAAACATAGTGGAAGAAGTAGAATTAAAAACAAAGAAACAACCACCACTATTGTTTTTAAGAGAGACAAAAACCTTTTACTTTTACATTTCTGTCACTTGCTAGAGGATTTTTCATAAAGCCCTCTAACCACATAAATAAATATTCATAAGGTTGTTCAAACTCTCATTAATAACACATGATCTGGTGGTACGATATTTCAGGGCAACATATGATTTGCATCTCAGCCCTGTTTGACTTCAAATCATAAGCAATTAATAAATTAAATTCAAAAAATGTTATGAGGTAAATCTTAAGTGCACCACAAATGGCATGTTTTTTATGTGTAAATAATGATGAAAGGGGACAGTTTTCTTTGATGTGTATAAGCCACACTGTAAAATATGCATAAATGTACTTGAATTAAGTTAGAGCCAAAACAAATAGACTTGTTCATAAAACAAAGCAGCATTCTTAAAAACAAGTGCTACCACTACCACCACCACCACCCACACACACCATTATTCATTCTCACATTTTATATTCTTACCACAATGAGAGGTAGAATCATGCCAAAATTGTAGTATGTGCTAGTCTCTTTTTCCTAATCCAGAGAACAGGATTTTTCTAAATTTAATTCCATAATTTTAGCTCAATCTATTCCACACTTGGACTGCCAACCATGTTGTTTACCTTCTCAATGTATTTTGCTAATCATCCTTGCCGTTAATGTTTCATCATCCGTAAAGGTGAAATTGATTATTTCACATTATAGGAACTGCTGGTTGTGGAGAAGTTTTCTTTGCCTTTCAGTTACTCAAAATAATGATGATTATTATTCTTTTTTAAATGAATAAGCAGTGTCAATAAATCCACAGTTGTTGAAATTCCAAGGGTTGTCTTGTGTTGCTTTTGGAATTATGTGCAAATAGGATTTCAATATAAATAATGTTTGCCATGGGCACTGGAGAAACATGCTTAGATTTCAGGTAGAATATAAACCAAATGCAGTAGTATACTCAGTAGAAGGCATGTAAAAAAAGATCATAGCTCATATGACCATTGTACTTCGAAAAACAGTTTTTGTATTGTACCAAACTTTCTTTAGTTTTCTTAAAACATGTCTATAATACCAGGTAGAACTCCATTAGGAACATTCTTCTATGATATTGAAGAGTGACACATGACCTACAGTCCTTTCCACACAGAATCCATGGGTTGTCTTCCTTGTTATATTTGTATCCTTTAGGGCAATCTAGTAGATAGACATTTAATAAATGCTAATAGGTTGATGACCACCTTTCAAATAATGTTTTGTTTGTTTTTGCTTTTTAAATCAAAATGGACCATGGTCTCTAATGGGAACAGATGCGTTTGGTCTGTCAGTTGGTATTGTCACATTTCCTCTACTATTGCTTTATTTTTCTTCTGTTTACCTCTCTTTCAGAAGTTCCACTTCAGCTCGTCATCCAACAGATAATTAAAAACCATTGCCATTCATTCCATTTTCATGTCTAACTCAAAAAGAACTGTGTTATAATGAGATAATTGCCAAACATAATCATTGCCATGAGATATCATGTTCCCTTTTATGCAAATATGGGAAAAATCGCTGCATATTATTCTCCATCAATAGAATTTCAAGGCTGAATAAAACCTTAAAGAACAGCTAATCCAGTATTCTCGTTTTATACATCTAAAATACTGTACATATAGTAAGTACCAAATAATTTTTAATTGAATCAAATGAAGAAACTGAAGTCCTGAGGGAAAGCAGTGTACCATAGTGGAAAGATCTGGTGTTATCACTACCTAGTTACTGTAGATGACCTTAGACAAATCACTCGCTCTCTATGAGACTCAGTTTTCTCATCTGTGAAATGAATTAACGCCTATGCTACCTAACTCGCAGGTTCATTATGAGGATCAAATGAAATCACCTGTGTTTATAAAGCATTTTACAAATCTGCTTGCTATATACATATACATTGGATGATTAATAATTTACCCATGAGTATGCAATGTTAACTACAAAAGTCAGACTAAAAATCAAGACTCCCAATTTCCTTTGCAGTGCTCATTCCACATATATTTTAAATGCATTTAAAATAGAAATGGTCTTTTCAACAACAGCAAAAAATATAGGTATAAAACATCTATGTGAAATACTAAGAGATAAGGAAAGATAATTCTCATAATCAGCTCATTGTAGATTTAAGCCCTAACTATCATATAGAAGCTATGAATAGACATCTGAAAAGCATTTCTTCTTCTGGTTTATTATGATGATTTTTTTTATATTGCTGATAGCAAGCTTAGAAAGGAGGTCATGTTTTTAAAAGACAGTTTCTTAATGCAGTTTAATTTAGAGAAAATCCCAAAGGAAGGAAATCTTGTCAAAGAATAATGATCTTCTGCAGCTAAATAAATGTGGAAGCATAGCTACAGCATTTCTCTGAAGATTATATAGAGGAAATGCTGAGTAATTTGTTTTTAAATAGTAAACCATTTGTTCCAAGATTTTATTCTGTTCAAATTATTTTATTTCTGTGACACCAAAAGATTAATGAATGAATATGTTAAGTCAATGTTACAGCCTTATTTCACATCTCTGTATGGTACTGACAATAGGCAGCAGAAGGTGGTAGATTATGTCTTATTTGACCAGTAGTTTTCCAAAATTCAGCTAAACCATGAACAAATGTTTCTGTGAAATTTGATATTCAAAGTTTTCACTGTTGAGGAAGGCTTCCAGGAGTATTTTCTTGTGTAATCTTCCATCTCCCTTTTTGTTTTTTGCTTTTATTTCCAAATGAATATAGACTTTGCATCTTGGTATAGCATTTGCTTGGCATTCAAAATATAATTCATCTTGAAAGTTGCTAAGCATCCATCAGGCCTCTGTAATTCCTTTACTTGCTTTGAAAAGACTAGGGTGTCTTTTTCCTCTCTTCTTTTCTCCTTTACCCTCTTCTTTTCTCTCTCCCTGCAATAGACTTTGTAGTATAACAATCTCTCATCTTGTAGTATAATGTCTCTTATCTTTTCACATCTCAGCACATTGAAGAGAGCTTTCCATATCTACGAGCAAAATACTACTTGGGTTTTTATCCAAGAAAAGCTAAGGTCCTGATCTATTCCCTGAGTTGTATTCCCAGTACTGTCTAGCAAGCAGCTCTGAAAAACTTACTTCTCTTTCCTTTTCTTCTTCTAGTATTTATCCAGACATTTATTTGATGAGGTACTTATACTTAGCCACAACATAAAATTCCACTTTATGAGTTAGTAAAAATTAATAAAGCATACCAAAATAATAGAAGCTTAAACTAAGAGCAAAGTAAACACAGTTAGCTGCTAGGAAACTCAGTCTTAGCAACAAGGATTTTATATATGTAAGGCTATAACCTAGTGGTTGCTGATATTTTTAGGGAAGGAGAAGAAAGGGTACCTCCCCCAGGGCAGTAAGGTGAGTTGGAAGGAACCCTTTGCTAAATGTTTGAGTGCCCAGAAGTTTAGGCAACTCTGGGATAAAGGCATATTGAATTGAAGTAAAAGGTTTTTTTTAATGTAGAATCCATAATTTATATTTAATGAGGGCAATCAAGAGAAAAACATCCCCACCTCCAGATCTATGGGATTGGTACATTGGGAACTTGGGATAGTGAGCCAGTCTTCTAACCTGTTGTCAGGCCCTATCAAATCCACCTTCATAACATCTCTCTTAAACACTCCTCTCCCTGCTTGATGATATAGGGTATAGGCCCTTATCATCACATGCCTGGACTCTTGCATGTTGGTTTCCCATCCTCAGTTCTCTCCCCACTCCAGATCATTATACACTCAGCTGCCAAAGTGATCTTCCTAAAGCACATGTCCACTCATGTTACCAGCTCCTAGTCAAAATGCTCCATTGGCTCCGTTACCTCCAGACTCCAGTATAAAATCCTATTTGGCTTTTAAAGCCCTTTATAATATAGCCCCTTCCAACTTTTCTAGTCTTATACTTTACTCCTCTCTATATATGCTATGCTACAGTGGCAGTGACCTTTTTGCTCTTCCTCACACAAGATACTTCACAGATCATATATTTTCACTGGCTGTCCCCATGCCTCTTTTTCCTTTTCTCTACCATCTCCTGAGGCTTTTCTGGCTTCCTTCAAGCTCCATATTCTGCAAAGAAGCCTTTCCTGGTTTCTCTTAATGTCTCCCTCTGAGATTACCTTCTGTTTGTCCTACATGTATTATGTATATATGTAATTGTTGACCTGTTGTCTCCTTCATTAGACTGTGAGCTCCCAGAGGGTAGAAACTGTTTTTTATTTTTCTTTATATCTCCAGTACTTAGCACAATGTCTGGTATATGGTGTTTAAACGATTGTTAACTGACTGACTGATTACATGTTTTATGTATCTGTTTATGGGCTTCTGTGAGTATTTAGTAATGAGCCATTTCATGTTTCAAGTATAGTGAGTACTGTAGCCTTATTTACCCATAGCAAGACTGGCCACATTTTCCTTTAAAGAGATTCTGCTAATGCTGTCATCTCAAGCCCTCATTCTGATATGCTTCCCCCACTAGCACCCTAATGCCTTTTAATCAGTTAACACCAATCAGCTTTTAGAAAGATATAGCAAGATCAGAAGCATACATATTCCTCCCCTCCCCAACATCTTAGAGGCACTCTCTCCACTGTATCACTTGGGTCTCTAGGGAGAGTAAGCTTATGCTCAGTGCATTTTCTATATAGCATCAGTACAACTGAGATCATATTCAGATGCAGCATCTCTACTGGATAAAGCTTTATCTCTGCTGCTGTGCTGTCTTGGAGGTTGCTCTATGGGACTTCAAAGCTAGCTTTTAAACCCAAGCATGTGTTCCGTTATCAGACTTCATTAAACCATTCTCCTGCCCTCTTGAAACACAATTTCTAAGCCATCTCCAGTCTTCTTCACCTAAAATAAAAGAATACATTGTTGGATCGCATACTGGGCCTCAGATGGGAAGAGCCTTTCTCTTTACAGCATTTACTTTCCTCTGAAAGAGAAGAGATGAGAGGGGCGGAGCCAAGATGGCAGAGTAGAAGGACGCACGTTTACGAGCTGCGAAACCACAGCCCATAGAATTAATGTAAAAAGAGACCCCCATAACTTCTGGACCACTGAAAGGTGTGCAGAAACGGAGTGGAAGAGATTTCCGTTTCAGAGAGCCCTGGAGACCCGTCCCCAGGGTCCGTCGCGCCCCAGAAAGCAGACCCCACCCCAGCGCTGCCCTGGCTGCGGCCCCAGAGAAGCTGACCCGAGCAGGCTTCAGGAACGGAAGCTCCGGCAGCCGGGGAAGTCCCTCCGCCCACAGAAGCTACAGGTCAGTGAGAGAGACGGCTGGCTGGCTGAGGGGAGCGGGGTATCTCCATGACTCGGGCCCCCTCGGGAGGAAGCGGCAGAGGCGGGGGCGGCGGCAGAGGTGTGGGCAGCGGCTGAGGTGGCAGCGGCCCGGGACTCCCGCAGCAGCAGGCAGGATCTTCATTACTGAAAGTCTCTGCATAAACAACCTGAGGGAGCTGAGCCTGGGAGGCGGCCCTGCCCCCACCCCAGCACCAGAACTAAAGCTCACATTGATCAGCAGGCGGGCGGGTGGCGCGGAAAGCCCATTTGAATCTCAGACCCCAAGCACTAGCTGGGCGGATCTAGGCGGGGGTGGACAGGAATCTCAGAAGTCAAGTAACTGGCTGGGAAAATGCCTAGAAAAGGGAAGAAAAATAAGATGATAGAGAGTTTTTTCCAACAAATGCAAATGATCCCGACCTTCAGATCTCACGAGGAGGAGGACGTATTCTTGCCATCAGGGAAAGACGTGGAGGGCGGGGCCTCGGTACCCCACACATCCCAGGGGGATGTCGGGTGGGCTCAGGCCTTGGAAGAGCTCAAAAAGGATTTTGAAAAGCAAGTTAGACAGGTAGAGGAAAAACTGGGAAGAGAAATGAGAGAGATGCAAGAAAAGCATGAAAAATGGGTCAATACCTTGGTAAAGGAGACCCAAAAAAATGCTGAAGAAAATAAGTCCTTGAAAAATAGGCTCACTCAATTGGCAAAAGAGGTTCAAAAAGCCAATGAGGAGAAGAATGCTTTCAAAAGCAGAATTAGACAAATGGAAAAAGAGGTTCAAAAGCTCACTGAAGAAAATAGTTCTCTCAAAATTAGAATGGAACAAATGGAGGTTAATGACTTTCTGAGAAACCAAGAAATCACCAAACAAAACCAAAAGAATGAAAAAATGGAAGAGAATGTGAAATATCTCATGGGAAAAACAACTGACCTGGAAAATAGGAGAGACAATTTAAAAATTATGGGACTACCTGAAAGTCATGATCAAAAAAAGAGCCTAGATATCATCTTCCATGAAATTATCAAGGAAAACTGCCCTGACATTCTAGAACCAGAGGGCAAAATAAGTATTGAAAGAATCCATCGATCACCGCCTGAAAGAGATCCAAAAAGAGAAACTCCTAGGAACATTGTGGCTAAATTCCAGAATTCCCAGGTCAAGGAGAAAATCTTACAAGCAGCTAGAAAGAAACAATTCCAGTGTTGTGGAAATAAAATCAGGATAACTCAAGATCTAGCAGCTTCTACATTAAGGGATTGAAGGGCATGGAGTAGGATATTCCAGAAGTCAAAGAAACTAGGACTCAAACCAAGAATCACCTACCCAGCTAAACTGAGTATAATACTTCAGGGGAAAATATTGTCTTTCAATGAAACAGAGGACTTTCAAGCATTCTTGATGAAAAGACCAGAGCTGAAAAGGAAATTTGACTTTCAAACACAAGAATGAGAAGAAGCATGAAAAAGTAAATAGCAAAGAGAAGTCTTAAGGGACTTACCAGAAGTGAACTGTTTACATTCCTACATGGAAAGACAATATTTGTAACTCTTAAAACTTTTCAGTATCTGGGTAGTTGGTGGGACCACACACATACATGTACACGCATGCACGAACACACACATACACACATACAGAGACAGAGAGCACAGAGTGAATTGAATAGGATGGGACCATATCTTAAAAGAAATTAAGGTAAATGGTGAGAGAGAAATGTAGTGGGAGGAAAGAGGGTGAAATGGAATGGGGTAATTATATGTCATTTAAGAGGCAAGTAGGAAACTTTTTAGTGGAGGGAAAAAGAGGAGAGCTGAGAAAAAGAAAAAAAACAAGAAGTTTACCCTCATCACATTTGACTAAAGAAAGGAATAAAATGCACACTCATTTTGGTATGAAAACCTATCTTACAGTATAGGAAAATGGGGGAGAAGGAGATAAGCAAGGGGGGGGGATGATGGAAGGGAGGGCAAAGGGAGGAGGGAGCAATTTGAAGTCAACACTTGGGGAGGGACAGGATCAAAAGACAGAAGAGAAACAATGAGGGGCAGAATAGGATGGAGGGTAATTCAGTTAGTCTTACACAACACGACTATCAGGGAAGTCATTTGCAAAATAACACAGATATGGCCTATATTGAATTGCCTGCCTTCCCAAAGGGAATGGGTGGGGAGGGAGGGATGGGGAGAATTTGGAACTCAAAGTTTTAGGAACAACTGTTTAGTATTGTTGTTGCTACTAGGAAAGAAGACATACAGTTAATGAGGAATAGAAAGTCATCTGGCCCTACAGGAGAAAAGAGAAGATGGAGACAAGAGAAGGGAGGGATGACAGAAGAGAGGGCAGATTGGAAATAGGGAAAATTAGATTGCTTGAGGCATTGGGGTGGGGTGAGGGGAGAAAAGGGGAGAAAATTTGGAACCCAAACTTTTGTGAAAATGAATGTAAAAAGTTAAATAAATAAACGAAAAAATAAATAAATAAATAGATAGATAGATAAATGAATAACTGAAAAGAGAAGGGATGAGGTCAACTAGTTCTATTTGAATGCACCTCCATTTTCTGCTTTGCAACCAGAATCAGTTCAAGAGGTTCCTATTCATGATATAGTTAGCTGACCAGAACCAGTTATAGAATATTTACTAAGCATGTTCCAAAGTTCATAAGGAAATTACATTAGTTGAGCAAACTCTTTGCTCATAGGGCCCATTAGCCAGGCCCCTGTTATAGTCTCCTCATGCTCTTGGCTTCATGTTGCCTCCTCGTTAGTGGGCACTAGTAACACGTTATGTAAGTATTTGTCAATTTGCTTTTATAAATCTTTTGTATTTTAGGCAGATTTTTTTGGTTGGAGGAGATAAATTGCTATCCTATACTTGATTTATTAGGTAGTTTTATTAAAACAAATGACTGTGAATACCTTTTGGGAGTATCCTGAAAAGAATCCATACTTAAGCTTTATTTCGGAGCCTTTCCCCCAAGCACATGCTAGGATGGAGCAGACAAATGAGTGTCTCCATCATTGGACCCAGTCTGTGTGACTTCAGAGTTGTTGTTGCTGTTGTTCAGTTGTGTCCAACTCTTCATGACTTCACAGACCATACTATCCATGGGGTTTTCTTGGCAAAAATACTGGAATGACTAGCCATTTCCTTCTCCAGTGGAGTAAGATTAAAATGTTGAGTGATTTGCCCAGCTAATAAGTGTCTAAGACCAAATTTGAACTGAGATCTGCCAGATTCTAGACCCAGTTCTCTATCCACTGAGCCACTTATCTGCCTCCTAGGCAAACAGAGGTTAAGCATCTTGCCCAAAGTCACATAGCTAGTGAATGACCGATGCCGGATATGAACTTGGACCTTCCTGACTTCAAGCCCAGCACTCTGTATCCACTGAGATTTCTAGCTGAATTCAAGTCCCACTGATTATGTGCCTCTGAGAAATACTTAGCCTTTAAGTGCCCCAGGAAAATCCCTAAATTTAAAAGTAAAGGAAGGACTTTTCCTTATACCAGTAGTGTTCAAATAGAAGTGTATTTCTGCCTGCACATAGTGACTTAGAAAATCAGAAATTAACATTATCTATATTGCATTGTATTTTTTTTGTTTTGTTAGACATTTTCCAATTACATTTTTCTGATTTTGACCATACTTGGTAGTTTTGCTGGGTAGCAGCTATGAATTTGACACCTTTCCCTTACACCAATGAAATCCTAGGACCAGTCAAAGAAAATTAATACACCATGACTTTGACTCAGCAACATGTATAAAGTTATATAAGGATGTTATTAAGAAATAATTTAAATTTGACAATAATATGGAATTGGCCAAAATAAACACACTGAATTCATGTGGGCAGAAGAAATGTTTTTAAAGTAATTAAAAAGAATATAAGAATATTTCTTTTAAAATTTATTTTTAAATTATAAATTTAACAAACATCAACAGATAGGAACATTTCCATATGCAAAGAATAGAAAAAGACAATTGCATATGAAATTGTGAGTAAAGCAAAACAATTTCATATATTGGTCCTCTAAAAGCATTTGTTTCATTCTACACTTTTGGTCTGTCACCTTTCTGACAAGAGATGGGATGCATGTTTCAAAATCAGGTTAATGAAGTTATGATTGTTCATTGCATTGATCAGCATCCATAATTCTTACGAAACTGTTTTCCTTTTCGATATAGTAGTCATTGTATAAATTGTTCTCTTGGTTTGACTTAGTCCACTCAGCATAAATTCATATGTCTTCCCAGATTTCTCTGAATTGAAGACAGAAGGAAATATTAGTAAAAATGAAAAGAGAAACTAGAACATAGTAAATATGTATTATACTCTGGGGAAAAAATTAAACCAAATCCTATGATGAAAATGAGAATATTGCAAACTTCTCCAAGATTGTGGTAAACAGCAAGGAACTGCAGAATGTTTCAAGGAAGAAATATTTTTTAAAGAAATGTATTGTGAATAACACTACATTCAAAATCAGAACTCTTAATGAAGAATTTAAAAAGACAAAGAAAAAAAGAAAGAAAAAGAAACATGAGGAAGTATCTCTCCAAAGAAAATGATACTCTGAAAAAATAGCAAATTTGTAATAAACAATATGGAATCAAAAGGCAACAGACTTTAAAAGAACTCTTGAACTTGATAAAACCAAAACAAATAAGCTTAATGATAGGATCCAGACTAACTTTAAAATGATGGATCTATCAAAAGATTGTGTTTTCCACACAAATTATTAAGGTATCGAAGTTTAGTTTCATTTAAAAACTGAATACATACAACATGAGAAGAAATAATACAAGTAAATGGTCCAGAACTTCTGAATACAGATAACAAAATACTGATCCATAGATTGCCACCAGAGTAAAACTTCTAGACATGTAATAGCTAAATTTTATAATATCAATACCAAATGACAAATTTGGCAAAGCAATCAGGAGAAAGCCTTAATCTATGATTCTCTTAAATCTCAGCCTGTCTTAAACATTAAAGACTTGAAATAATAAAAATTTTTAGAATTCTTGTTCATCCTAGGGAAAACCATATTTTTTTTTTTTTTTGCTGTAGCAATTTTGAGAACTGGAAAAATATGCTTTATTATTTTTATCTATTGATTAAATAATTCCCAATTACAAGTAAAAAAATTAAGCAATCACTTAAAAAATTTTGGGGTTTCAAATTCTGTCCCTCTCACACCTCCCCCCTTTTTGAGAAGACAAGTAATTTGATTTTGATTATGTATATGAGATCACATAAAACATATTTCCATATTAGCCATGTTGCAAAGAAAAACAAAAAAACCCCAATAAAAATAAGGAGAAATGTTTTTAAAGTATGCCTCAATTTGCATTCAGAGTTCATCAGTTGTCTCTCTGGAGGTGAATAGGATTTTTCGTTATGGGTCCTTGGGAATTGTCTTGGATCATTGTCTTGATCAGAGTAGCTAGGTCTTTCACAGTTGATCACCCTTATAATATTGATGCGCTGTGTTCAATGTTCTCCTGGTTCTGTTGACTATATTTATATCAGTTCATATAAGTCTTGCCAAGTTTTTCTGAAACCATCCTGCTCATCATTTCTTTTTTCTCCCTCAATCTCATGTAAAAAAATTTTTGAACATTTATTTCTAAATTTTTGTGTTCTAAATTCTCTTTATTCTTCCCCTCCAACTCACTTGAGAAAGCTGGTGATTTGATGTAGATTACACATGTGAAGTCATATAAACATACTGCTAGTTATTTCTTCTAACACAATCATATACCACAACTTGTTTAGCCATTTCCCAATTGATGGGCATCCCCTCAATTTTCAGTTCTTTACCATCACAAAAAGAACTGCTATGAATATTCTTGTACAGGTAAGTCCTTTTCCATTTTCTTTGATATCTTTTGAATATACATCATAATAGTGGTAATTCTGATTCAATAGATAAGCAGTTTTATAGCCCTTACGGCATAATTCCAATTGTTTTATAGAGTAGTTGGACTAGTTCACAACTCTACCAGCAGTGTGTTAATGTCCCAATTTTTTTTCACATACTCTCTAGCATTTGTCATTTTCTTTTTCTGCCATGTTAGCCAATCTGATAGATGTTAGGTGATATCTCAGAGTTGTTTTAGTTTGTATTTCTCTAATCAGTACTGAATAGAGCATTTTTTATGTCACTATTGATAGCTTGGATTTCTTCTGAAAACTACCTGTTCATGTCATTTGACCATTTATCAACTGGGGAATGGCTCTTATTTGTATAAATCTGCTCAATTCCCTATATATTTGAGAAATGAGGACTTTATCCGAGAAACTTTATAGGTCTCATAAATGAGGACTTCAGCTGGGAGCCAAAATGGCGGAGCGGTTGGTAGATGCTCTACCCTTCCTCTTATTGACCCTGAAAAACTCAGAGAATATTTCCCCAGGAAAAATCCTGGAACAGTGGGATCAGCTAAAGGGGTAAACAGTCTCTTAGCCTGTAAGGCTAGGAGAATCACAAAGGGTGGGGGAGGGGTTCCCTCTTGCTGTGACTGAAGGGGCCAGTGCAGGACCTGGAGATGTCCCAGACAGCATTGTTCGAAGAGTTTTCACTTGATTCTCTTCTTCAAAGAGTGATAGTTTTGTTTCCTTGTTGCCTTCAATTTCTTTTTTTTTCTCTTATAGCTAGCATTTCTAGTACAATATTGAGTAATAGCGGTGATAATGGACCTCCTTGCTTCACTCCTGATCTTATTGGGAAGACTTCAAGTTTGTACATGTTACAAATACTTCTTGTTCTTCATTTTAGATGCATACTACTTATCATTTTAAGAAAGGCTTCATCGATTCCCATGCTTTCTAGTGTTTTTAATAGGCATGGATGTTGTATTTTGTGAAAGATCTTTCCCACAACTATTGAGAGAATCATATGATTTCTGTTGATTTTGTTATTGACATGGTTATTTACACTGATAAATTTACTTATATTGAACTAGCCCTGTAATCCTGCTATAAATCCCACCTGGTCATAATATATGATCTTTATGATATATTGCTGTATTCATCCATTTTACTTAGATTATCAGTTTTACTAGTGTATAATTGGGCAAAAATATTTCCTAATAATTATTTTAATTTCATCTTGTTTGTGGTACATTCATCCCTTTTAGTTTTTGATACTAGTAATTTGGTTTTCTGTTTTTAATCAAATTAACCAATAGTTTGATTTTTTTTTTCATAAAACTAACTCTTAGTTTTATTTATTAGTTGAATGGATTTTTTTTACTTTCAATTTTTTAAATTTCTCCTTCAATTTTCATTTTAGTGTTTAATTGGGGATTTTTAATTTGCTCTTTTTCCTAGAGTTTTTTTTTAGTTGCATGCTTAATTCACTGATCTGCTTTTTCTCTCTCTTAGTGATGTATGCATTTAGAGATATAAATCTTTTCCTGTGTACTCTTTCAGTTGCATTTCACAAATTTTGGAATGTTTCTTCATTGTTGTCATTCTTTTTTACAAAATTATTGGTTGTTTTAGTGATTTCTTCTTTGACTTTCTCATTTTTAGGATGAGATAATTAATTCCCTATTAGCTTTTAATCTATACTTCCATAGCCCTTTATTTAATGTAATTTTTGTCACCTTACGGTCTGAAACTCTTCTGCATTTGGTTGAGAGATTTTTATGCCATAATACATAGTCAATTTTGTAAAGGTGACACGTGCAGCCAAGAAAATGGCATATTCCTTTCTATTACCATGCAGTTTTCTCCATAGGTATCTCACATCTAACTTTTCTAAGATCCTATTCATCTCCTTGATGTCTTCTTATTTATCTTGTGGGTAGATTTATCTAGCTTTGAGAGGGGAAAGTTGAAGTCCCATACTAGTATAGTTTTACTGTTTCCTTCTAATTGAATTTTTCCTTTAAGGACTTGGATGTTATGTCATTTGGTGTATAATATTACTTCATTGTCTATGGTTCCTTTTAGCAAGATATAGTTTCCCTGCTTATCCTTTTTAATTATGTCTATTTTTGCTTTTGCTTTGTCTGAGATCTTGAGTTTTACACTTGTCTTTTTCACTTCAGCTAAAGCATAATTAATTCTGCTCCATCCCCTTATTTTAACTCTGTATATCTCTATTTGTTTCTTACAAACAACATATTATTAGATTTTGGTTTTTAAACCATTTTACTGTCTGCTTCCATTCTTTGGATGAAATTAATCTATTCCCATTCCGAGTTATAATTACTAATCGCATTTTTCCTCTATCCTATTTTTATCTGTTTCTCTTTCTCTTTCTTTTTATCCTTTTCCTCCTCTAAAATTTGTTTTGCCTCTGACCATTGCCTTTTTTTGTCTGCCTTTTTATGGCCACTCCCCTTTCTTTTATCCCCTTCACCAACCTACATCTCAATGGGTAAAATAGATTTCTTTACAAAGTATAAACATTTATGTTTTTCCCCTTTTTGAATCAATTTAGATGTATGAGGTTCAAGCATTGCCCAACCAACCCCCAGCATTTTCACCTCCACTGTAAAGACTCTTCCTTGTGTGCCTCTTTTATGTAAGATAATGTTCCTCCTTTCCCTACCTTCTGCTTTCTCCCAGGGCATCCTTCTTTCTTACTTACCCATGTTTTCTTTACATGTAATTGACATGATTTTCTTACATTACTCTCGTTTCTTTTCCCATTTTTTCCTCTCTTATTTGATTTTTAAACTCCTTTTTAAGCTCTTCCAAGACCTTAGACACATTTATCTTTCTCTTTGAGGCTTTACACGTAGCTGCTTTGAGTTCATTGTCTTCTTTGAATTTTTGTTTCTATCTTCCTTGTCACCATACTAATCTTCTGCAATCAAGTTTTGTGTTTTTCTTTCTTTCTTTTTTTTTTTTGATTCTTCATTTTATGTTAAAATTGGGCTCTGGTCCCAAAGTGGGGGGGAGGGGGACTGTTCCAAGCTTCATGTTTTTGTTTAGCTGTTTTCAGATCAAGCTGTGGGGTTCTGCAGGTTCTCGGTTCTTCCAGGACAGTGTGATATAAGCAGAGATGCGATCACTTCTTGGCCTATGCTTAGGCCTGTAAGCAGTTACAAGCACTCTTCTCTGCCCTGGAACTGTGACCAGGGTCCAAACCCCTGCTGAGCTGCTTCTCACTCTGTGACTGCAGCCCAAAACGACACATGGGCAATTCAGCAGAATTCTCCCAGTGCCAGCAGAGGGTCCCTTGTAATCTTCTGACCACTTGTCTAACTCCCTTACCTTTCTGTGGCCTGAGAGCGCCAGAAACCACTTCCCCCACCAATTCAGTTGCCCCCAAGGCCTGCTGCTGGCTTTCCAGAGAGATCTGTACTGTCATTCCTGTGCTGGATTGTGCTCCACTTTCACTCCAGTGAGACAGACCTTTCCTACTGAACCCCCAAGTTGTCTTTTCCAAGAAAATTGTATCACGCTACCTTGTTGATTCTGCCACTCTAGAAATCATTTGGGGGCATTGTTTTGGTTGGACGTGAATTTGAGAGAGCTCAAGTGAATTCCTGCCTTCACTCTGCCAAATTGGCTGCACCCCTACAATCTCTTTCTGTTGCCAGGTCCCTTTACTGTCTCCAGCGTGAGAGCTCTCTAAGCTGCTGGTGCTTCTGTTGCTACCACTTAATCCTAGCACTTGTTTTTCATTCACATAGACTCCATGCTAGTCTTTACCCCAGTGGCATTGATCTCTCCAACATCCTAAGGTGTGTTGGACTCAAAGAATGTATCACTCTGACCATTTACTGTTTCTGTCATTCCAAAATTATTTGAGACATTATTTTAAAATTGTTTTGAGGGGAATATAGGGAGAGATAGAGTGAGAGCTTCTCTATTCCACATCTTGGCTCCACCCATAGAAACAACATGAATATAGGTTTTGTTGGAGTTTTTTGGGTTTTTTTGAGGAAAAATATTTTTTCTTTGAAGAAAACAATGGTATTGTTTTGACATTGACCACAGTATTTTTGCCTTTCATATTAAATCAGTAGCCTAATGAATACTGTAGCAATAACTTACTTCAAAGCATAATTTCTTTGCTATACAGTATGTTGCAACAAGAACTAAAATCATTCCCACCAGAAAGGAATTCTGCCTTATGTGAACAGCAAACATATGTAGTAAGTTAAAACTCTTAAAAAAAAAAACTTTTAACACCAAAGTTGAGAGAAAGAGAAGGGGGGAGAGAGAAAGAGAATAAGAACTGAGATGGTTTTTAAAAATATTTTGGAATGTGAAGTAAAAAGTAAAAACAAAAACAAGTCCTAAGGGTAGGCGAAAAGAAACAAGTATGCTATTGTTTGTGGTAACCTAGTAGTAGTCCCTGTAATGACTGTTCTGGTTTTCTTTAGACTTTTGGTATGAACCTTTTCCTATAACCTGAGAATCACTAATAAAAATATATTTTTTATTTAAGATTGTGGTGGTTTTTAGTCTGGAAAACTTTGAGTGAGAGTAGTTACTTTAAGATAAATACTGGGTGGAATTTTAGCTGAAGACTCATAGATACTTTTGACAATAGATTCTCTTTCCTCTCCTCTTCTGACAGAGGTCCTCTCCTGTCCTCTCCTTCCTTCTTTTCTCCTTTCTTCTCCTGTCTTCACCCCACTCCCACCTCAAAGCTGTAATAGCCTCTATAAATAGGCAATGAGATCACACAGTCAAAAGATCACTCCCTGCCCCTGCTATTGTGTAATCTTTGGGTAGTCCTAAATTTCTGTCTTCACAGTCAGAGGCAAAGACTTGGCCTTTTTGCTTTGTCCTAGTAGTTTAAGGTCATGATTCAACATTTATAGATCAGTCATGAAAATGTGAAGAGATTTTAATGCTATAATTTGCAGGCATTTTACCTCAGCTTTTAATTAGTCTTTTCTTTTAAAAGCTTAGGAAAACATTCAAGATTTAAAACTGAATTATATATCTCAGAAAAGTTGCCCTTTAGAAATAATGTTGACTGTTTATTATTGCTGAAATAGTGCAACACTACTTGAATCTTTGTAGACATTATTTTTAAACATAATTGCTTGTTTTTAGAGTGGCCACAATTTTGTCCTTATGATTAGTCATTCTTTACATAAATCATAGAGATTGACTGGGTCTCACTTTTATTTGACATGCAAAATATCAAAGAGATTTTAATTATAACAGATTTCAAGAGGAAAACAAATTCAAATTATTAGCATTTTTAAAAACCTTATTTCATTAGTGAAAAATTTTGATCCTATATTGTTTTCACTTTGTAGCTTAAGTATAGTGGATGATTTATATACTCTGTCTTCCTTGTTCTGAAAGAACTGTTTTTTGTTCTGTTAGAATTTAAAATAAAATGATTTCATTTTAATAGCACCTTTGTTAACAAATGCTACAATTCATTGTAACTTCTTAATACTGAGTTATGTAAAGCTTAACTCTTAACAGTTCATCCAAATCCAAGCTTTGCTTCTCTTTGTTTCATGACCACAGACCTTAATTCCAATCCAATTCCCCATGCCTGGACCTCTCTACTCTCTTTCTTCCAACTTTTGGCTTTCCTGATTTCAAGTTCCAACTAAAATCCTACCTATGTAGGAAACCTTTCCCATTGTCCCCTAATGATATACCTTTCCTGTGTTGATTATTTCCAACTTACCCTCTCTATGATTAGTTGCATGTTTTCTCCCCCATTAGACTGTGAGCTCCTTGAGAGCAGGGACCATCTTTTGCCTGTCTTCATATCCTAGGTGCTTAGTACAATGCCTGGCACATACTAAGTGGTTAAGAAATGTTGAGTGACTTACTATATCACCTGCCCTTCTTCCAGTACATCATTGCTGGAAAAAAGTCTACAAATGAATTAGCAAAACTCTATCACCACTATGTAAAAACAACTCAAAGATTATGCACTAAATTTTTCCCTTAATGGTATACCACATTTTCTACTTATACAAAGGAGAGTATGCTATTGATAGGAATGGGATATTTTTGAATTCAGAAATCTGTTTTGTAGACTATAAGCTTCATAAGGGTAAGTCAGCTTCTGTGTTTGTATCACCACTTAGCACATAGTAGAGACTTAAGAAATGTTTGTTGTATGTGTGCTGTATGAATGAATGATAGTTGTATACCAGAAAAAAACTTTATCTTCATTCATTCATTTAACAAATATTTATTAGTGCCTAACTAAAAGTTTTCCCTATTAGATAACTTTAAAAAATTCTATATCAATTACTTGAATGGAATTTTTTTTATTTAGTTGGTAGCAACAGAAAGTTTATATTTGCAGCCATTTCATGTTTGTCCAATCGATTTAGAGCTAGTTTCCTAAAGTTTTCATTTTGAATGAAATGAAATTTTGATATTTTACCAATTTTGTTTATAAACTCTGCTTGCTTGAAATTAGATTATCAATGACAGTATTATTAAATGTGGTGTTAATTTTTTTCTGTACCAACATGGAAGCAATTAGTGCTTTCAAAGGCTTTGGGCATCAGACACATTGACTACCAAGACAATGTGGTTTGCCCTCAAGTGTTCACTGTAACAATAAGGAATATTTACACTTTAATTTCAATTAATTATTGCTATTGTATAATGTGCCCATTCCTCTTTTTTTGAGAATTGTGGTATATCTTCTTTGGTAGAGTAAAGCTTAGTATCTTATTTACATTTGTATATGTTTTGGGAAGTATAGAATGTCTGCTCTGGGAAGCAAATTATTTCATGTTATTGTTCATAGGCCTACATAAAGCACTCTTTAAGGTCAAGTATAATGTAGACTTTCAACAAGAAATGTATTGTGCAAGATTTAAAAGCCATTTAATTGGGAGAAGGAAAGGAATGTCTTTTCAGTGGTGATTCAAATTAATAGCATACTTAGGAAAGACATTAATTTTGTACTCTGAACAATTTAATTGTTCAAAATATGCTTTAATTTACACTTTTACTCTGATGTTGGTTAGTAAATAACCTAATTATCCAGAATTTTTCTTGTAAACTGTAAAAAGCATGATTCTTTGAGTTGAATGCTAAATTTAAAGCTTATGAATGAAAATTTGGGTTTCAAGATCGTACATGGGACCAAGGATCCTAATTGTGCATCTGAATAATTGTTTACATCTCAACATAGTCATTGGGTGCCTAGGCAACCTGGCATGATAGAGAAAACCCTGAAATGAAAATTGACTTCTAATTTCAATTCTGCCACTAACTAGCTCTTTAAGATGAAACAAGTCATCAACCTCTTATGACCTGTCTTTATCCATACTTATCTAGCAAAACAATCTTGTGTCTATTTTAAATGTATTCTCTATATACTTAGATATGAGTATGTTTTCTTCCCTAATAGCCTAAGTTTCTTGAAGAAAATGCCTGCTTCATTTTTTTTTATCCCCAGTACCTAGCATAGTGCCTAATACATTGTTGTTCGATCATTCAGCCATGTCTGCCACTTAGTAACCCTGTGAACCATTCTGTTCATGGGGTTTTCTTGACAAAGATACTAGAGTGGTTTACCATTTCCTTCTCCAGTGGAATAAGTCAAACAGAGATTTCGTGACTTGCCCTGGGTCACACAACTAGTTAAGTCTGGATTTGAATTCAAGTCTTCCTGACTCCAGGCTGAGCCTCCTTGCAGCTTAGCATACTACATAACAGGTATTTAATAGAGAAGTTAGGTGGTACAGTGGATAGAGTGCTAGGCCTAGAAACAGGAAGACCTGAATTCACACCTGTCCTTGGACACCATGTAAACCCAGGCAAGTCACTTAACTTCTGTCTGGAATTGAAATAATAGTACTATAATATAATACCTGTTGTGAGGTTCAAAGGAAATATTATAAAGCTCTTAGGACAGTGCCTAGCACGTAGCAGGAGCTTATTAAATATTTGTTCCCTTTCCCACACCCAACCCCTTTTGTGGACTGATTCATTGTTAAGGGACTGAATGAATTCAGCTTTAAGGTCTCTCTTCTAGTTCTAAGATTCTTGTCCTGAATTATGATGTGGATTTTAGTGTTTTAATGTTTACAGTTTCAAAATTCAGAAGTAGAATAAATATTGTCATTATTTTAACTCATATGTAATACTTTAAGATTTTAAAAAAATACTTCTTCTGAACCTCATGAAACAACTAGTGCAAGAATTATTATCCTCATTTTATAGATGAAAAAATTGATTATCCAAACAAGTTATATGACTTGCCCAAGATCACATAATTAATAAAAGGTGGAGTCCAGGTCTTCTAAATCCAAGACCAGTTCCATTATCTCACACTGTCAAAATGCTCTTGTTATCTTCCTGAAGTATAATGTATTTGAGGCACTTTAAAAAAAGATAATGAGTTGGACAGTTCAGATTCCTGTTAAATATGACTGCCTTCTCTATGTAGACCATTAGTCATTTTTATGTCTTGGAGCTTCACTTAGATTATGGGCCACATATGAATTTATGGAAATGAAATGTTATTACAGAATTCCAAATTAACATAATTACAGTGTCATTCTATTTGAATGTATAGAACTTCATTGTCAAAGAATAAATCTAATAATTATACTTGTTCAAATTAGTTGGTAATATTTTATAGTGAAAATTATTTCATCTTGCAATTTTTTTCCTTTGGTAAGATGAAATCAGAATTCATTTTTATTTACATTTTGTATTTGTATTTACATTACATTTATCATACATTTCACCCCAATTCAATTCAACATTTATTCAGTACATTATTTTTATAGTATTTGGAAGACACAAAGAAAAATAAGACTTCATCTTTGGCCTTATAGAGCTTACAATCTAGCACAGACTATAATGTATGTGTTCAAAAACTTTGGCACAAAATAAATCATAATACCATAAGAGAAGTGCGGAATACATATAAGATCCATCTTTTGTGTATATATACAAAGTTTTCATAAGATCCATTGTGTTATATTTTGTATTTCAAAAACAAGAAACCCAAATGATGATCTTGACAACTGAAATAAATTTTTTGAATGTTATTAAACATGAACATTCTTTTCAATCCTTTAATCTCTTCAGTTTGCTGTTTTGCTCAACAGATGTTTATAATTGCTCTATGATAGGCAAGGAAATTTTAACAAATTAGATAATGCTAGCTGACTGAAAATAGAGCAAACAAGCATTGCACTCACCTCTAATAGAAATAAACTCAAAGAGAAATAAGGAATTGAAGGAATTTCAAATTCTTTCTGGTTACCAGAGTCTGCTTTGGATGAATGATTTGGTACTACTTCACACTCTATTTTTTAAAAAAATATATTAAAGTGCAGCCTGAATCTTTTGACATAATTTTCTTTTTTGTTTTGGTCATTTCAAAATATTGCAAATTCTTTTCTTTATTTAATTAATTTTGTCCTTATTTGTGCTTTCCTAGGAATAAAGAAAAATGCAAGCTTTATATTTTTTTAGTTTATATTTTTTAAGTTGTTACCAATTCATTTCAACATATTATGTGTGTGTGTGTGTGTGCATAGGTCAGCCATGTACTCTTGACATTGTTTGAAAGGGACATTTTTTATTCCAGTTTTAAAAATAAAATAGTAAACCAGTGTGATAATAATAGATATTGTACATTGGGGAATATAGTTTCTGGATTCTCCCAAATCCTAGTACTTGCTTCAATAACATGTACTTCTTAATTATTACTCCTATGTCATCTCCATCTCTATACATGCTTAAATCTGCTTTTGTAAGATCATAGTATCATCAAGTTAGGACTAGACATCTTCTAGTCCAACCTCCTTGTTTTACAGTTGAGGAAACTGCGACCCAGAGAAATTAAGTGGCTTGCCTTAGGTCACACAGTAGCAAGTGAGATAGCCAGTATTTGAACCTATCTTCTGACTATTTCCACTGCACAAAGATTTCACATAGAGTACTAGTAGTTAAATTAATATGTGCTTCTTTGTGGCAAAAACTGGAAATCAAGGGGATGCCTATCAATTGGGGAATGGCTGAATAAATTATGGTGTATGAATGTAATGGAGTACTATTGCACCATAAGAAATGATGAACAAGAAGACTTCAGAGAGGCCTGGAAGGACTTATATGTTCTGATGCTGAGTGAAAGGAACAGAACCAGGAGAATTTTGTGCACAGCAATGACCACAGTGTGCGAGAGTTTTTTTCTGGTAGACTTGGAACTTCATAACAACGTAAGAACTTAAAAAAATATATATTTCCCAATGGTTTTCCAAGGCAAAATGCCTGCCACACTCAGAGAAAGAACTATGGAATTCATTTGCAAAATGTAGCAGATCATTTGTGTGTGTGTGTGTATTATGTTTTGATTTGTTATATGATTTCTTCCATTTATTTTAGTTCATCTACACAGCATGACTATAGTGAAAACATATTCAAGAGGAAAGTATGTGTAGATAACATACAGAATTGTAAACCGTCTTGGGGAGGGAGGGGAGTGGTGGGAGTAGATAGGGGGGAAAAAATCTAAGTTTTATGGTAGTGATTGTAGAACATTAAAAATAAAAAAATTTCTTATGAAAAAAATTAATATTTGACAACAATCTTAAGAACTCATCAATGCATTGCACTCTCTTCTCCCTGTCCCCACTATTTTTCTCCTCTTGCTATAGAAGAAGGGCACTTCGTAGAAGTGAAGGCTATACACGTAACACCAGGAACATATATAGTGTTTACACAGTAAATATTTGTTAGTGTAATTTTATTATAATAACAATAGTTAGCATTTATATAACACTTTAAATTTTGCACTTTACAAATATTATTTCATTTTATCCTCATAATAACTTGAAGAGGTAGGTGCTATTATTGTCGTCATTATCGGTGAGGAAATGAGGCATAGAAAGATTATATGACTTGCTCAGGGTCCCACAGCTAGTAAATGTCCAAGGCCAGATTTGAACTCAGGTACTACTGACTTCAAGTCCAATTCTCTGTCCATTGAGCCACCTTGCTGCCTTTCATTTGAAATGGATACAATTCTGCATTCCATTTCTATATAATAAAAGAGTTCTTGGACTGAGTACGTGGCAGATATTTAATGCTATTGTTTAGCTGAATTGACAAAATATTTTGGAAAGGTTCAGTTTTTGTAAATCAATTTTTACTTTAAATGTATCACAAGGACTCACTACTTTAAGGAAATCTGTGATAAATCCATATATAGGTAAATAACCCTTTTGTAAAGAGAATTGTCGGCCCTAATTTAGCTATTTTACATGTCTTCATCCTTACATTTTCTTACAGTAGGAGAAAGCTATACAAAAGCTTGTCAGTTTTATTCAGTTGAACTTTTAAAAAACAACAAAGGTGGGAAACAACAGAACTGTGATGTTTGTCAGGTTACTTGCAATCTGTTTCTGCAATTTAGCATGTTTATTTTTTCACTGGTTTACTTTATTTTAGGCTTTGCAAGATGAACTGGAAAACCGAAGCATTCAGATGCGCTCAATAGAGAAAAAACTGCATCATCGGGAGATGGAATCCCAGGAACAGGTGCCGTCTCTTCCCTTAAACTTTCTGCCTTTACTATGCTGTACTAGACTTTTTTTTTTACTTTTCTTATATGATGCTCCTTCTTAAAGATATAAACCCAAGTCATTTCTACAACTGACAAATTTCTATTTTCAAGTGGCATCATTACTTTCCTTTAATGGCTTAGTTTTTAAATAACAGTATTTTTAGAAATGACTGATACTTATTTGTCAGTTGAGATCATGCTTTTCTTACAAATGCATTATTATTTGTCACTGTTCTGTATATACGTAGTTATTTCCCATTAGAGACAAAAGATGAATTCTGTAGCCTAGGTCTGGGGAAAGGCCCTCTCTGTAATGCTGCCTCACAGAGCTGGGTAAAGAAAATATAGAACAGGGCTAACAAAATATAAAGACTAGTCCAGAGCAGACAATCATAGTATCCGAACCAGGTTAGAAGCAAAAGCACGAGGATGGAAACCAAAAATCAGGCTTCTCCGAGTTTTCCCGTAACTCCTCCATGGAGATATATCCAGCGAATTAGAGACATTTCTTATATCCATAATATACTGCTTTAGTGTCTCTCTGTATGTGATTCGGTTCCTTCATGAGTTACCAGTCATTGTTGGTCATTGGATCTGAGATAACTAACAGTTAATTAATAAGAAGGAGAAGAATGTTTACTGTGCTCTCCCCATTTTTTGTGCTACTCTGCCCCTATCATCTCAGCAATATAAAAGAGCTACATTGAACCATGGGCCAGTTTGTATTTTTGCCTGGGTTGTTATGGCCAAAAAAAAATACTAGTCCAAAAACACCTGTTCTGAAATAAAGCCACTCCAACTTATGAGGACCTACCAGGGTTTGTGTGCATAGCCACTGTGCCACGATAAGATATTAGAAGAGGATTTCACTGGAGAACTCTTTCAGGTAACTAGGGTAATAATAACATATTAATCACCTTAAGTGGGCAGAGAAGAATAAATGAATACCAAAAGAATCAGAAAGATGACTTATTTTAGCCTGCTAAAGGAAGAAGCAGATGAAAATACATGGAGAGTTTAGACATAGAATCTAATTTGCATTGTTGCTGAAACCTGTGTTATTCAAGATTTACCAAAAACAACCTTTTCTGGAGAATTCTAATTTACTTTTGGTTTTGTGTAAAGAGAAAGTATACTTTTGGTAGTTTGTAGCACTCAGGGTCATGGAATATCCCAAGTCCTTGTTTTGTTTTAAGTTATTTATAATCAAACTGAATTTATTTTATACTTTTTAGAATTTGGTATGAATTTTTAAAAAAAGTATTTTTAGAATGGAGCATAAAAAGTGACAAGGGGGAAATACCTGATATGAAATAAAATTGAAGAGATTTTTTAAAATATCCAGGTTTTTCCATTCGATTTTAATTTTAAATGTTTTAACCAATAATTTCTTTTATTATCAAAGTAATTCTTTTTTGTAATTTTTGTGACACTAGACAGAAAACATAATATAGCAGTTAAAGAACCAGCCTCAAGGTTTTAGGTCTTGTCTCCAGTGCTATTGTCTGTGTAAACCTATGGGTAAATCCTCTAATTTCTCAGTACTCCAGGCAACTCTCTTAGATACTACTTAGTGGAGAAGGTACTAATCTACACTGTTAAAAGTAGTCTCCTCATTGGGAATTCCTTATACTAATGAATCCAAAGGCACAGTCCCAACTACAGGTTGCATTGTTAGAAGGAGTTTTCTTATCTGGGATTCCCTATGTCAGTGAAACGACAGGTCCAGTCCTTTTCCCTGTTTATTTAGTTTTTATGTTTTTGCCTGCTTATTAGAAAGATTTAAGGAGGTTACATGTGATCCATTTGGCCATTATGGCTCTTATTTTTCTGATATTCATTAGCTTACTCAATTAGCTTAAATAACATAGTTTTTGATAGGATGGTTGGAGGCCTCCAATTTCTGCCATATAAGGATCCACTGTCAGAAATAAGGGTATTTATTGTGCAGGAAAAGAAAGTGGTGAGTGGTTAGAATTGGGCGTGAGGGGAGTTGGGATGTAATTGGTATCTTCAACAATGTAATAAATTGATACAGAGGAACGTCTGATTCTATTTCAATTCACAAGGGAGATCTATAAACAATGCGTGCAAGTTTCAGAGGTCTTTTTAGACTTGACAGAAGGAAAAGCTTCTTAATGATCAAAGATGTCCAGAAGTAAAATAGGTTACCCCCACAGATTATTCTCTCTCACTTGCAATCTTTGAGCAAAGGCTGAATTATTATGTGTATTAGGGAGATTTTTTTCAGGTACAGATGGACTAGAAAACCACTAATCCTTTCCAACTTTGATTCTACAAGCTGTAGTTCCTAGGGACATGAGAGTAAGGGTCTGGGTTCCAGAGTTCACACAGTTTACAGTATTATTTCCTCTTTGTTTGAGGCTAGGCCTACTTTCCCAGCTTTCCCTAAATCAGCTTCAACTTGCAGCTGCTGATGCTACCAACCACATTAAATTTCAAGGAAGCAACTTTATCCAAACCACAGCACACAGACACAACCTTTGTATTCATGGAACTTAACAGACTAATTATAGAAAGATGACACATATGCAGATAATTATAAAACAGAACAATATATGATCAGTTCATTAAAGAGAGTACTTTATTAAACAAAGTACTCTTTGGGAGTTAAAGTTGGATGGAGATGGCCACTACTTGAGGGAATACCAAAGTGTCATTGACAAAGTAGCATCTATGTTTGTTTTTAAAGGATGGGTAGGAATTCATAGAGAGATGTGATGATATTCTAGGCATAAATAACAGTGAGGACCCAGGCATATTTCAGGTGGCTAACTAATAGTCTAGTTTAGTTATGGTGTAGTCTGAAATAGGGCTGGAAACGCAGGGTAGCATCAGATTTTGGAGGATGTTAAGTGGAGAAATAATTTCAGCTTTATTCTGTGTGTAATGGGAAGCCATTGAAGATTTTTGAGGAGAGGGAGGAATGACCCATCTAGATATATAATATAGTGTATGCATATAATACAATATCAAGAATATAATATAATAAGCAGTCAACTAATATTGCTTGAAGTAATATTAATTGAATCAACTATTTGACAATGTGATGTGATCAAAAGAACATAAAATTGTAAGTCAGGTGACCAGGGTTTGGTAGTACTTCTACTGCTGATTTGTTGTTTTGGTTGTTGATTGAGCAACCAAGTGGCACAGTGGATAAAGTGTTGGGCCTGAAGTCAGGACAACTTATATTCTTGAATCCAAATCTGACCTCAGACTTTTAGTAGCTGTGTGATCCTGGGCAAGTTATTCAACCCTGTTTTCTTCAGTTTATCTGTGAAATGAACTGGAGAAGGAAATGATAAACAACTACAGTATTTTTGCCAGGAGACCCTAAATGGGGTCATGAATAATGGACAGTAATAGTATCAATAGTAATTCTACCACTGATTACTAGAGCTGTATGGCCTTGGGTAAATCATTTATCCTTTCTGAGTAACAGGAGTAGATAATTTCTAAAGTCCTTTATAGACCTAAAATTCTATGATACTGTAGCTGTTTTGTCCAGTTTGCACTTTATTATTTCCACTGTTACTTCATTTCATGTCACTTAATTCTTTTGGAGTATAGATCTGAATTATTTAGAAATAATCAAAACTATTTAGAAAGTTGTATGAGTATATTAATTTTTTTTAATTTCACTGAAAGTTTCTTCAGGCTCATGAGTTTGCTTAAGCAGTTAAAAAATGTTGAAATGATCATCTTTATTCCTTTTGTGGTCTGTCAAAGACAGTTGCAGTAACAGTAGCTAGTGTCATATCAGCCAATCAGGTAACTGAGCCTTGTATGAAACAGTTACTAGGAAATTTTTCTCTCCTTTTAACAAACAAATATTGTTCCAAAACTGTATTGTATCTAAAAAACCAGAATTTGGCTTGACAGAATTACAAAGGGGCAGTTTCCTAGGCTTTTAAAAATTTCTTTTTTAACTTTTAACCTTTCAAAATATTTTAACTGTTTCTGCTTTTCATTAAAGAAAATATCCTGTGTTTTGATTTTATAATAAAAATGAATAAGGCATTTAAAAATTGCTGTGTTTTTAATTAAAAGCAAAAGGCTGGTTTTCATCAGATCTTGTTGGGTGGTATCCTTTGTGTTCCATAATTTCGTTGTCTTAATTGGATACCCCTATCACTCCATCATATTCAAGACTGATTGAAATCAGTAAATGTAATCCTTGGGCATAACTGGTTCATCATTATTAAAAAACAATATTTTAAGGCTTTTGCAACATTTAAATAATCACAGTTAATGTGAAAATGTTATCATCATTAATTACAAAAGGTTGATGACATGTTTTTATGAAATTACATCAAAACAATGCAAAAAATTTTTTAGAATTAGACAGTATCTGCTAACTTCACAGAAAAGCAACCAAAAATTGTCAACCCCCTTTCTTTAAAAAAAAAAACAACCATTCCACCATAAGTAGCAAAGCAACTAAAATCATCATTTTCTTTGTATGTAACCAATATGAGTAAGACTAGATGTACATGCACACAGTATTATTTAATAAATTCCTGTTGCATAGCTGTTGTGTTCAGGTACAAATTAAATTATTATATAGAACTAGACTATAAAATCCACTTCAATGAATGAAGATTGAGATTGAAGAATGTATAAGCCCTTGATAGTTCATCTTTTCTTGTATTTTATGAAGAATGAAAAAAGAATGATTACATATCAAGGAAACAAATAATAAAGTAGAATGTTGCACTTTTGTGGGGGAAGAAAGCCTACTTATAAAAAAATGTTAAGTGTACCAAAAATATAGACTCATCACCAAACCATGGTACCAGATATGTTACCACTTGGTATATAACCCATGGAGATCAAGTACAGGTGTAAAAGTTACAATACAAAACAAAATGTTTATAGCAACATTTTTGAGCCAGCAAAAATCTTGAAATGAAATGAATGTCCATAAAATGGGGATGCCAAATTATGAAACATGAATATAATACAATATGATAAGAGTTTAGTAGAAGATGCTTTCATTCAACAGAAATTTGTTGAGTGCTTACTAAGTGCTGTGAGAGTACAAGGGTAAATAAGACCTGGTTCCTTTTCTCTTACAATATAGAAAGAGAAAACATGCAAAACAAATGCCCTGGATTGTCATCATTCTTTTGGAGCCTAATTCTGTCATCTGTGGTATCTATCCCTATCAGCTAGTGTAATCTATAAGTTTTGTGTAATCTGTAAATGTAATGAGCATCCTGTCAGTGATAAAAATGTTAAACAACATTGGCCCAAGCACAAATGCCTAGGATATTGCACTGGATATCACATGTCATGGGGACATTAACAACTACTCTGAATCTAGTCATCCACACAGTTATGCATCCTTCTGTATTATCATTTAATCCACATCTTTCTATCTTTCCACAAGAATACTGTTAGATACTTTCTCAAAAAGCTGACTAAAATCTAAGAATCCATATCCACATTATTTTTCTTATCTAAGAGTTTAGTTACCCTATTAAAACAGGCAAATTATGTTAGTCTAGCATAAACTGCTCTCAATAAAAGCTCTTTATACTCTCTGCTTCTATCTCTAGGTGTTTACTATATCTTTTTTATTTTATTTTTTTAAATTTTTCAACATTCATTTCCACAAAATTTTGAGTTCCAAATTTTTCCCCATCTCTCCCCCTTATCCCAAAATGCCTTGCATTCTGATTACCCCTTCTCCCTCAATCTGTCCTCCCTTCTAATACCCCTCCCTTCCTTTATTCCCATCTTCTCTCTTGTCTTATAGGGCAAGACAAATTTCTGTGCCTCATTACCCATATTTCTTATTTCCCAGTTGTACGGAAAACAATTCTCAACATGACTTCCAGCTTCTCTTCCTTCCTCCCTCTCCACCCATCCCCACTGAGAAGGCAAGTAACTCAATATAGGCTATATATGTGTAGTTTTGCAAAGACTACCATAACAGTCATGTTGTATAAGAATAACTATATTTCCCTCCATCTTATCCTGCCCCCCATTTATTCTATTCTCTCTTTTGCCCTTGTCCCTCCCCAAGAGTGTTCATTTCGAATTGCTTCCTTCTCCCATTTGCCCTCCCATTATCCTCCCCCACCCTGCTTATCCCCTTCTCCCATACATTCCTGTAGTGTAAAATAGGTTTTCATACCAAATTGAGTGTGCATATTATTCCTTCCTTGAGCCAAATGCAATGACAGTAACTTCGCTTTTTCTCTCTCATCTCCCCCCTTTTTCCCTCCATTGAAAAAGCTTTTTGTTGCCCTTTTATGAGAGATAATTTGCCCCATTCAATTTCTCCCTTTCTCCTCCCAATATATTCCTCTCTCACCCCTTAATTTTATCATTTTTTTAGATATGATCCCTTCCTATTCAACTCACCCTCTGCTCTCTGTCTCTCTCTCTATATATATACATATATATAATATATATGAATATGTATATGTATATCTATATATGAATATGTATATATGTATATGTGTATATATATACATGTGTGTTTGTGTGTGTGTGTGTGTGTGTGTGTGTGTGTGTGTAATCCCTCCAACTACCCAGATACTGAGAAAAGTTTCAAGAGTTACAAATATTTTCTTTCCATGTAGGAATGTAAGCAGTTCAACTTTAGTAAGTCCCTTGTGATTTCTCTTTCCTGTTTACCTTTTCATGCTTCTCTTGAGTCTTGTGTTTGAAAGTCAAATTTTCTTTTCAGCTCTGGTCTTTTCATCAAGAATGCTTGAAAATCCTCTATTTCATTAAATGATCATTTTCCCCTCAAGTATTATACTCAGTTTTGCTAGGTAGGTGATTCTTGGTTTTAATCCTAGTTCCTTTGACTTCTGGAATATCTTATTCTATGCCCTTTGATCCCTTAATGTAGAAGCTGCTAGATCTTGTGTTATCCTGATTGTATTTCCACAATACTCAAATTATTTCTTTCTAGCTGCTTGCAATATTTTTTCCTTGACCTGGTAACTCTTGGAATTTGGCTACAATATTCCTAGGAGTTTCTCTTTTTGGATCTCTTTTGGTAAATGATTGGTGGATTCTTAAAATATTTATTTTGCTCTCTGGTTCTAGAATATAATTTTTCCTTGATAATTTCATGAAAGTTGATGTCTAGGGTCCTTTTTTGATCATGGTTTTTAGGTAGTTCCATAATTTTTAAATTGTCTCTCCTATATCTGTTTTCCAAATCAGTTGTTTTTCAATGAGATATTTCACACTATCTTCCATTATTTTCCATTCTTTTGGTTTTGTTTTGTAATTTCTTGGTTTCTCATAAAGTCATTAGCTTCCATCTGTTCCATTCTAATTTTTAAAGAATCATTTTCTTCAGTGAGCTTTTGAACCTCCTTTTCCATTTGGCTAATTCTGCTTTTTAAAACATTCTTCTCCTCATTGGCTTTTTGGACCTCTTTTGCCAATTGTGTTAGCCTATTTTTAAAGGTGTTATTTTCTTCAGCATTTTTTTGGGTCTCCTTTAGCAAGCTGTTGACTCACTTTTCATGATTTTCTTGCTCTCATTTCTCTTCCCAATTTTTCCTGTACCTGTCTTACTTGATTTTCAAAATCTTTTTTGAACTCTTCCATGGCTTGAGTCCATTGCCTATTTATTTGGGTTATTTGGGAAGCAGAAGCCTTATTGCTGTCTTTTTAATGATATATTTTAGAATTTTCCCAAGAATAAAAGCCAAACTCCCTGACCTCTATTTTGTAGATTCTTATTCTTTTCTATTTTCTGAAAATTGAGATATCTGTTCTCCAGTCTTGCAGCACTTCACCCATCTTCCTTGATCTTTCAATTATTGCTAGCAGTAGTTCAGCAGTCACAACTGCCAATTATTTGAAAGGATATAAATCATCCAGATCAGGTGACAAAAATTCAGTAAGGGCAACTAGGTACTCCTTTATTATATTCTTAATTATCTTGAGTATCAAATACCTCTTACTCATTTTGTCATATCATTTACAGCGTCCTTTCTCCTATGTAGTAAAAACTGAGACAAAGAGAATTGAGCAACTCTACGTTCTTTCTTGTAAGTTATCATCATCCCATTTTGTCCCAAACCAAGGTATTAGCTTGTTTTTTAAAGTCTTCTCTTTTTTTTAGTATAATTTTTAAAAAAGAATTTTCTTTTTTTTAAAAATTGTGGTTAACTTCCCTTACTAGCTTGTTGTAGAACCATTCAAGCTTCACCCAGTCATTCACTATTATGTGACCGTGCTTCTATCTCCTGAAAATTACTTATTTAAAGTTAATTTGATTAGTGCATTGCCTGTGTGTTCTCATTGGTTTCTTCAGAAAGGTCTCAGTAGTCTTCTCATTGAAATTGTTTCTCTTTGAGTTGAGAATTCTTAAGTATCTGCCATATTTCCTAAGCTGACTTCCCTGTGCCATTTTACTCCATTGGATCCTATCAACTCTTTCTCCAAGTCCTTTGAATTAGTTTTGCCAAAATGTAGAGTCTATCAGACTATATGACAATTTCCTCTTCTTCTCTGCCACAGACTCAAGGATAGGACATTCAGTTGCCATGTACTCCACTATCCTTTCCATACCAGCAAAAAGTTTCTTCTTATTAGTAATAATCAGATTCAGCAGAAAAATTTCCCTTTTTGCTTTCTCTACCTCTAAAAATATATAAATTTTAATTGGTAACTTTGGTTTCTTACATCACCATATTTTCCAAATACTCTTTCCACTCCCAGAGAGCTATCCATACAAAAAAAGAATAGTATTTTTAAAAAGATGATTGAGAGAGCCAAGAGGGTGAAGTAAAAAACACTTATCTGAACTCTCCTAAATTCCCCTTCAATGAATTCTAAAATAGTGCTTCAAATTGAATTCTGAGGTGACAGAAACAACAAAAACCAGGTGACACAATTTTCTAGTAACTGACCTTGAAAGCAGATTGAGGAGAGAGAAATTAAGAACTACCTGAAAACCATGATGAAAGAGGGGCCTAGACATCATATTTCAAAAAATTTTCAGGGAAAATTGCCCCAGTGTCTTGAATCCAAGGATAAAGTAAAAATTGAAAGAAGCCACCAATCACCTTCTGAAAGAGATCCCGAAGTAAAAATTCCCAGGAATTATTATAACCAAATTCCGGTGCTCCAAAGTCAAGGGAAAAATATCACAAGCAAATAAGAAAATACTATTCAAATATTATGTAGACAGGATACATATTTTTGAAGCTTCCACATTAAAGGATTGGAGGGCCTAGAATATGATATTCTGGAAGTCAAGGGACTAGAAATAGAACCAATGACCCACCCAGCAAAATTGAGTAAAATCCTTCAGAGCTAAAAATGGACATTTGATGAAATATGGAACTTTCAAACAGTCCTAATGAAAATAACAGAGGTGAATAGGGAATATGATATTCAAACATAAGACTTAAGAGAAACATAAAAAGGTGAGTATGAAGGAGAAATAGTAAGAAATTCAATAAAATAAGCTTTATATTCCTCTGTGGGAAAATGATACATGTAGCTTTTAAGAACATCATTATTAGGGCAAGTTGAAGGAGTGTACTTAGAGGGCATGGGTATGAATTGACTATAATGGGTTGAGATAAAAAAAAATTACGGCGTGAGAAAGAGGGGTGCACCAGAGAAAGGGTGAAGGGAGAGGTAGTGTGGAGTAAATTATCTTTTTTTTTTTTTTTTTTTTTTTTTAAATTTATTTATTTATTGAGCTTTTTACATTCATTTTCACAAATTTTTGGGTTCCAAATTTTCTCCCCTTTTCTCCCCTCCCCCCACCCCAATACCCCAAGCAATCTAATTTTCCCTATCTCCAATCTGTCCTCTCTTCTGTCATCCCTCCCTTCCCTTGTCTCTATCTTCTCTTTTCTCCTGTAGGGCCAGATGACTTTCTATTCCTCATTAACTGTATGTCTTCTTTCCTAGTTGCAACAACAATACTAAACAATTGTTCCTAAAACTTTGAGTTCCAAATTCCCCCCATCCCTCCCTCCCCATCCATTCCCTTTGGTACGGCAGGCAATTCATTATAGGCCATATCTGTGTAGCTTTGCAAATGACCTTCCTGATAGTCGTGTTGTGTAAGACTAACTGAATTGCCATCCCTCCTAACCTGCCCCTCATTGTTTCTCTTCTGTCCTTTGATCCTGTCCCTCCCCAAGTGTTGACTTTCAATTACTCCCTCCTCCCTTTGCCCTCCCTTCCATCATCCCCCCCCAATATCTCCTTCTCCCCCGCTTTCTTATACTGTAAAATAGGTTTTCATACCAAAATGAGTGTGCATTTCACTCCTTCGTTTAGTCAAATGTGATGAGGGTAAACTTTTGTTTGTTTGTTTGTTTGTTTGTTTTTCCTCAGCTCTCCTCTTTTTCCCTCCACTAAGAACATCTCCTACTTGCCTCTTAAATGACATATAGTTACCCCCTTCCATTTCCCCCTCTTTCCTCTCACTACATTTCTCTCTCACCATTTACCTTAATTTCTTTTAAGGTATGGTCCCATCCTATTCAGTTCAATCTGTGCTCTCTGTCTCTGCATGTGAATGCATGTGTGTATGTGTGTGCATGCGTGTACATGTGTATGTGTGGTCCCACCAACCACCCAGATACTGAAAAGTTTTAAGAGTTAGAAATATTGTCCTTCCATGTATGAATGCAAACAGTTCATTTCTGGTAAGTCCCTTAATACTTCTCCTTGCTGTTTACTTTTGCATGCTTCCTCTCATTCTTGTGTTTGAAAGTCAAATTTTCTTTTCAGCTCTGGTTTTTTCATCAAGAATGATTGAAAGTCCTCTGTTTCATTGAAAGACCATATTTTCCCTTGAAGTATTATACTCAATTTAGCTGGGTAGGTGATTCTTGGTTTGAGTCCTAGTTCCTTTGCCTTCTGGAATATCCTATTCCACGCCCTTCGATCCCTTAATGTAGAAGCTGCTAGATCTTGGGTTATCCTGATTGTATTTCCACAGTACTGGAATTGTTTCTTTCTAGCTGCTTGCAAGATTTTTTCCTTGAGCTGGGAATTCTGGAATTTGGCCACAATGTTCCTAGGAGTTTCTCTTTTTGGATCTCTTTCAGGTGGTGATCGATGGATTCTTTCAATACTTATTTTGCCCTCTGGTCCTAGAATGTCAGGGCAGTTTTCCTTGATAATTTCATGCAAGACGATGTCTAGGCTCTTTTTTTGATCATGGTTTTCAGGTAGACCCATAATTTTTAAGTTGTCTCTCCTGGATCTATTTTCCAGGTCAGTTGTTTTTCCCAAGAGATATTTCACATTCTCTTCTATTTTATCGTTCTTTTGGTTTTGTTTGGTGATTTCTTGGTTTCTCATAAAGTCATTAGACTCCATCTGTTCCATTCTAATTTTGAGAGAACTATTAAATTCAGTGAGCTTTTGAGCCTCTTTTTCCATTTGGCTCATTCTGCTTTTGAATGCATTCTTCTCCTCATTGGCTTTTTGAACCTCTTTTGCCAATTGAGTGAGCCTATTTTTCAAGGTGTTAATTTCCTCAGCATTTTTTTGGGTCTCCTTTACCAAGATATTGACCTTTTTTTCATACTCTTCTTGCATCTTTGTCATTTCTCTTCCCAGTCTTTCCTCCACCTGTCTAACTTGCTTTTCAAAATCCTTTTTAAGCTCTTCCAAGGCCTGAGCCCACCCAACACCCCCCTGGGGTGTCTGGGGTACTGAGGCCCCGCCCTCCACATCTTTCCCTGATGGGAAAAATACGTTCTCGTCCTCCCCATCAGATCCGAAGGTCGGGATCATTTGCATTTGTTGGAAAAAAACTCTCCAAAGTCTTATTTTTCTTCCCCTTTCTAGGCATTTTCCCAGCCAGTTACTTGATTTCTGAGATTCCTTTCCACCCCTGCCTGGATCCGCCCAGCTAGTGCTTGGCCTCTGAGATTCAAATGCGCTTTCCCGCGGCAAACTTTAGTTCTGGCGCAAGGGTAGGGGCAGGGCCGCCTTCTAATCTTGGGCCCTCAGGGGCTTTCTGCAGAGACTTTCAGGAACGGAGCGGGTGGGGGTGGGGGGCCCCGCCTGCTGTGCTCAGTTCCCTTGGGGGTTTTATTCAGAGGCGTTCAGCAGTAGAGCAGGGCGGGGGCAGGGCCGTCTCCCTTACTCGGCTCCCTCAGGTTGGAAAGACCTTCAGTATTGAAGATCCTACCTGCTGCTGGGGGATTCCTGAGTCCCGGGCTGTTGCCGCCTCAGCCGCCCGCCCACGCCTCTGCCTCCGCCGCTTCCTGCCCCCGTCTCTGCCGCAGCCGCTTCCTCCCGAGGGGGCCCGAGTCACGGAGGCGCTCCGCTCCCCTCCCCTATCGCAGCTTTCTTTCTTACTGACCTGTAGTTTCTGTGGGCGGAGGGACTTTCCCGGCTGCCGGAGCTTCCCCCGGAGCTTTCCTCTCTGAAGTCTGCTGGGTCAGCTTCTCTGGGTCGCGGCCAGGGGTGGGGGGTGGGGTCCGCTTTCCGGAGTGCGAAGGACCCCGCGGACGGCTCTCCAGGGTTCAGTGGAACGGAAATCTCTTCCCCTATGTTTATGCACCCCCTGCAGAGATTCAGAGTTTATGGGGATCTCCTTTTACCTCAATTCCATGGGTTGTGGGTTCGGAGCTCGTAAATGTGCGTCCTTCTACTCCGCCATCTTGGCTCCGCCCCTGGAGTAAATTATCTTACATAAAAGAGGCAAGAAAAGTTTTACAGTGGAGGGAAAGGTTTTTTATGGGGGGTGCCAAGCAATGCATGAGACTTACTCTCATCAGACTTTCTTCAAAGATGGAATACGTACACACTCAGTTGAGAATAGAATTATATCTTATATCCTAGAAAGAAGAAAACGAACATAATAAGAGAAGGGGAGTGTAGCTGATAGAATGGAGAGTGGACTAAGGGACAGCAGGATGGAGGAAAATACACATCATAATCATAACTGTGAATGTGAATGGAATGAATTTACCCATAAAACAGAAGCAGGTAGCAGAATGGATTCAAAACCAGAATCCAGCAATATGTTTACAAGAAACGCATTGAAGCAAATAAACACAGAGAGTAAAGGGTAAGGGGCTGGATCAGAATCTATTATACTAAGTCGGAATAGCAAGCATGATCTCATACAAAGCAAAAGTGAAGATAGATCTAATTTAAAGTGATAAACAGGGGAAATACATTTTGCTAAAAGGTGCCATTAAAAAGGGTATTTTGAAGTAATATTAATATTAAGTATATATGCACTAAATGGCATACCATCCAGATTCTTAAAGGAAAAATTAAATGAATTACAAGAGGAAATAAAAAATAAAACTATACAAGTGGAGGTCCTCAAATTTCACTTCTCAGAACCCAATAAATCGAAACATAAAATAAACAAGAAAGAATTTGAGAATTTTAGAAAAGTTAGATGTGATTGACCCCTAGAGAAAAGTAAATGGGAATAGATAGGAATATCTTTTTCTTGGTGGTACATGGCATGTACGCAAAAATTAGGGCATAAAACCTCACAACCAAATTCAGAAAAGCAGAAATATTAAATGCATCCTTTACAGACCATAATTCAATAGAAATTACATTTAATAAAATGTTATGGAAGCAGATTAAAAATTAATTGAAAACTAAATAATCTAATCCTAAAGAACGAGTGGGTCAAAAAACAAGCCATAGAATCAATCAATAATGTCATTAAAGAGAATAACAATGAGATAACATACCAAAATTTTAGTACTTAGGGGAAAATTTATATCTCTACATGCTTATATCAATAAAATCAAATAAGTAAATGTAGGTCAATGAATTGGACATGCAACTAAAAAAAAATCTAGAAGAGGAACAAATTTAAAATCCCCAATTAAACACCAAATTGAAAATTCTGAAAAAGCTGATTTTGTGGAGGGGAAAGAGAATAAAATGGATAAATCAGTGTTTAACTTGATAAGAAAAAAGAAAATCAAATTACCAGTACCAAAATGAAAAGGGTGAATTCCTTAGCAATGAAGATATTTTTAAGAGGAGCTATTTTACCCAATTTGGTACTAATAAATCTAACAATCTAAGTGAAATGGATGGATATTTATAAACATATAAATTGCCCAGATTAACAGAAGAGAAAATAGAATACTTAAATAACCCTATCTTAGAAAAAGAAATTGAACAAACCATTAATGAGCTGTCTAGAGAAAGATCTCCAGGACCAGATAGATTCACTAGTAAATTCTACCAAACACTTAAAGAACAATTCATTTCAATACCATATAAATTGTTTAGAAAAATGGCAAAGAAGGAATCCTACCAAATTCCTTTTTCAAAACAAATATGGTGCTAATATCTAAACCAGGAAGAGGAAAAATAGAGAAAGAAAACTATTGACCAATTTCTCTAATTGAATATTGATGAAAAACTTTTAAAGTTCATACACTATGACCATGTAGGATTTATACCAGGAATGTAGGACTGGTTCAGTATTAGGAAAACTATTAGCATAATTGACCATATCAATAACAAAATAACCAGAAATCTTATGGTTATCTCAATAGATGTAGAAAAAGTCTTTGACAAAATATAACACTCATTCCTTTTAAAAATGATAGAATTCATGGGAATAAATGGAGATTTCCTTAAAATGATATGTAATATCTATCTAGAACTATCAGAAAGCATTATCTATTATGGGGATAAACTAGAAGCCTTTCCAGTAAGATCAGGGATGAAGAAAGGATGCACATTATCATTACTATCACTCAGTATTATTCTAGAAATACTAGCTGTAGCAATAAAACAAGAAAAAGAAATTGAAGGTGTTAAATAGGCAATGAGGAAATAAAATTATCAACTTTTTTGCAGATGATATACTGGTATACATAGAGAATCTTAGAGAATAAATTTTTAAAATTAGTTTAAATAATTAAATGTTAGCAAAATTATAAGATATATAGTAAACCCACAGTAATCATCAGCATTTTTACATATTACCCACAAAATCTAGCAGAAAGAGATAAAAATATAAATTCCATTTAGAATAATAGCAGACAATATGAAGACTTGGGAGTCTTCCTATCAAAATAAACCCAGAAACTATGTGAACACAATTACAAAACATGTTTCACATAAATAAAGTCATATCTAAACAGTGAATAGTAATTGCTCTTGGGCAGGCTAATCTATGTAATAATTCTTCCTACAATTAATTTACTTATTCAGTGCCATACCAATCAAAATACCAAAAATTATTTCACAGAGATAGGAAAAATAGTAAAATTCATCAGGAGAAACAAAAGGTCAGGAATATCAAGGGTATTGATGAAAAAAAAAGAATGTGAAAGAAGATGGTCTAACAGTACCAGATCTCAAATTGTATTACAAAATGGTAATAATCAAAAGAATCTGAACCTGGCTAAAAAATATCGTAGTGGATCATTAGAATAGGTACGCAATACATAGTACTAAATAACTATAGTATTTAGTGTCTGATAAACTCAAAAATCCAAGCTTTAAGGACAAGAGATCACTTTTTGACAAAAATTGCTGAGAAAACTGAAAAGCAGTTTGACGGAAATTAGGTATAGACCAAACATTTCACAGTATATACTGAAGAAAGGTCAAAATAGATACATGATTTACACACAAAAGGTGATATCACAAGCACATTAAAGAGCCATGGAATATTTTACTTGTCAGATTTATGCATAAAGGAAGAATTTATGATCAAATGAGGTAAAGAGCATTACAGGATTTAAAATGGACAACTTTGGTTACATCAAATTAAAAAAGGTTTGCAACAAACAAAATCAATTCAGCCAAGATTCGAAGGGAAGCAGGAAACTGGGGGAAAATTTTACATTAAGTTCCTCTTTTAAAGGCCTCATTTCTCAAATATACAGAGAACTGAGTCAAACTTATAAGAATACAAATCATTCTTAAATTGATAAATGGTCAAAAGATATGAACAGGTACTTTTCAGAAGAAAAAAATCACATATCTATAGTAACATAAAAATGTTCTAAATCACTGTTTATTAGAAAAATGCAAATTAAAACAAATCTTAGGTACCAGTTCATGCCAGTGAGATTGAACAATATGACAGAAAGAAAAATGACAGCTGGTGGAGGGAATGTGGAAAAATTGAGACACTGATGCACCACAAGGCCTAATGTCAGGAAGACTGATTTTACTGAGTTCAAATCCAGCCTTAGATAATTACTACCTGTGTGACTCTGAGTAGGTCATTTAACCCTGTTTCCCTCAGTTTCCTCATCTATAAAATGAACTGGAAAAGGAAATGGAAAAACACTCCATTATCTTCGCTAAGAAAACCCCAAATAGAATCATGAAGAGTCAGACACAACTGAAACAACTGAACAACAAAATGGTTGTTGATGGAGTTGTGATCTAGCTATGCTGGAGAACAATTGTGCATATCCTTTCACTGAGCAGTACCACAGCTAGCTCTCTATCCCAAAGACATCAAAGAGAAAGGACCTATATGTACAAAAATTATTATAGCAACTCTTTTTTGTAGATGACAAAGAATTGGAAATTGAGGGGATTCCCATCAATTGAGGAATAACTTACTGTGTATATGATTGTGATGTCATATGCATCACATATATGTATATGTGATGTGATTTGATGAAATACTATTGTGCTTTTAGAAATGATAAGCATAATGCTTTCAGAAAAACCTAGGAAGACTTACATGAACTGATGGGAAGTAAAATGAGCAGAACCAGAAGAACATTATACATAGAAATATCAATACTGGGTGATCAACTGTGAAGGACTTAACCATTCTCAGCAATACAGTGATTCAAAATAATTGCCAAGGACTTATGATGAAAACTATTATCCAGCCCAGAGAAAAAACTGATGGCATCTGAATGCAGATTGAAGCATACTTTTGTGAAGTTTATTACTCCTGAGGTTGGTTGATTTGTTTGTTCACTTTTGATCTGCATTTTTTGCAACATTTTAAATATAGAAGTGTTTTGAATGATTACATACATATAATTGATATCAAATTGCTTTCCTTCTCAAGAAAGGGCTAGGAGAAAGAGAGGTGAATTTGGAATTCAAAAATTTAAAACTCACTTTTGATTTGTTTATATGTGGTTATTTCTGTTTACATTTAATTGTAATTGTTTCCTTGGTTTTGCTTATTTTACTCTGCATCAGTTCATGTAGATTTTTTCATGTTTCTTGGTATTTTATCACATTCATCATTTTTTTACAACACATGATAATATTCCATTAATCCATATATTATGATTTGTTTAGCCTTTTCCCAGTCAATGTGCTTCTATTTGGTTTCCAATTCTTTACTATCACAAAAAGTGCAATATTATGGTGTTTATGAGGACTTTTTTATCAATGACCTTTTTAAGTTATAAGCCAAGTAATGGAATATCTGGGTCAGAGGTTGTGAACATTTTGGTTACTTTATTTCCATAATTCCAAATTGCTTTCCAAAAATGGTTGTACTGAGTCTTAGCTACACCAAAAATGCATTAATATGCCCATCTTACCACAACCCCTCTAACATTAACTACACTTATCTTTTGTCAATCTTTGGCAATTTGATGTGAAATGAAACTTCAGGGTTGTTTTAAGTTACATTTCTCTTTTTAATTAATGATTTGGAGTTCCTTCATATGGTTGTTAATAGTTTGAAATTCCTTTAATAAACTATTTGTTCATATCCTTTGGCCACTCATCTATATAGGGAATGACTGTTGGTTATCCATATTTTATTTTTTGGTTCTTTATCTTGGATACCAAACCCTGTTCAGAGAAATTTGATACAAAGTTGTTGGTTTTTTCCCCACCAACCACTTCTTAGCCTTGGTGCATTGCTTTTATCTGTGCAGGTTTTTAGTTTCATGTATACAAAGTTAGCTATCTTGACTTTGCTTTTTATTTTGCTTTAATCTAAGTCGATTTAAATCTCCATGTAACCTGACACACTCTAGATTTTGGAAAAAACTGATTTCAAGGACTTAAAAGAAGACTAGATAGTGTCCAGTGGAGCAAAACATCCTTCAAGGGAAGTCAACCTGGGAAAGATAGGAGATACTTTAAGATTTCAACACTCAAGGGGAAATCATTTCAATAAGAAAAAAAATTCAATCCTTCTGAAGAAACCATTGGGGACCCACAGGGAACTCACTAATGAACTTGGATTGTCTTATTCTTTTTTTGGTTAAGAACAGATCATCTACCCATAGCAGTGTGAGGTATATCTGCTTCTCTTCTAAATTTTTAATAGTAAGATCTTTAATATTAAGGTCATTTATCCATTATCAACATTTTGTGGAATATGATATGAGGGGTTGATACAAGCCTAATTTCTCTCAGACTACTTTCCAAGTTTTGGCAGCAGTTTTATCAAATAGAGAGTACTTTCCTCAATAATTCATGTTTTCTGCTTTAATAAATACATTGCATTCCATTGTTTCTGATTCTCCTTTGTCTCCTTTGTCTAATCTGTTCCATTAATCTCTATCTTTTTTTTAACAAATTCCAGATGGTTCTGATGATTGCTGCTTTATAATATAGTTTGAGCTCCTTACTTCTTTCCATAATTTCCCTTGATATTCTAAGATTTTGTTGTCATTTTATCAGTTTTGATAAGGATTCCTTTAGTAATTTCATTAGTATAGCATTAGAAAATTAAACTTTAATTTTTATTACATTGGTACGGCCTAGACATGATCACTGAATATTCTTCCAGATATTTAAGTTGTTCTTTACTTTTTTAAGGAGCACATTGTAATTGAAGCTATACAAGTCTTTTGTTGCCTTGGTAGATTGATCCCCAGATACTTTATGCAATTTATAGTCATTTGAAATGGGGTTTCCTTTTCTATTTATGACTGCTTAGATTTTGGATATATCATATAGAAATTCAGTAAATTTTTAAATGTTTACTTTGTAACCTGCAACTTTATAAAGCTATTAGTTGTCTCAATATCTTTGCTAATGCCCTAGGGGGTTATAAGTAAATCATTATATTATCAGCAAATAGGGATAGATTTAGCTCTTCTTTTCTTATCTTTGCACTTTAGTTTCTTTCTCTTGTTTTATTGCTATTGCTAACATTGCAAGAATTGCTGTATCAAATAAGACTGAGGATAATATGTATCCTTACTCTATTCCCATACTGATTACAAAAGATCCCAGTGTATCCTGATTACATATTATGCTTACTTTTTTATTTAGATAGAACTTTTCATAATATTAAAAAAGTTCTTTCTGTGCCTATATTTTGTGTGATTTTTAGCATAAATAAATGTTGTATTTTGTCAAGGCTGTTTCTCCCTCTGTTGAGATAATCATGTTGTTTTTATCTTGAGTATGATTCATTCTGTTGATTGTTTTCCTAATTTTGAACCATCCCTGTATCTCAGGTATAAATCCAACTTGGTCATAATGAATGATTTCTTAGGTGAAACTCTGTAGCCTGATGAGCTTTTATTTAAAGTTTTTGAATTTGATATTGATCTATAACTCTTCTCTGTTTTATCCTTCTCTGATTTAAGTGCAAGGATTATATTTGTCTCATGAAAGGATTTTAGTAGGGTGCTTTCTTTCTCACTTTTGAGAATAATTTATGTAATAATGGTAGTAAATGTTCTTTAAAAACTTTGATAAAATTCTCCCATAAATCCATCAGGAGCAAGAGTTTTCATCTTTGGGAGTTCCTTTGTAGCTAGTTCTGTTTTCCTTTTCTAAGATTGAATAATTTAAGATCTATATTTGTGAGTTTAGGAATTTTATATTTTTAAAGGTATTCTCCTATTTACTTTGTATTCTGTTTTGTTAGCATATAACCATATATAATAGCGTCTGATTATTCTTTTAATTTCTTCTGACTTGAATCACTCACTTGCTATTTTGTGGATTTTATTTTCTGACCTCTTCTTTTTAAGCAGGTACAAGGTTGTACAGAGCTTTAAATGACTAAACCCAGAAGTTTATATTTTGTTCTAGAGGCAATATGGAGACAATTAAGCTTATTGAGTAGGGGAGTGACATGCTCAGATCTACACTTAAGGAAAATCATCTTGGCAGCAGTGTAGGAAGATGGTCTGAGAAAGGGAGTAGGCAGATTAAATAGGAAGCCTTTGTAATAATCTAGCAAGAGATGATGAAGATCTATACTAAAGCGATGTTTATGTAAGTATAAAGAAAGAATCAGATGTGAATGGCATCTGGAAGACTGGAAAAAATGATAATACCTTAAAGAAAGTTTGGAGGATGAATGATTTTAGATGGAAGATAATAAGCTGTTTTGGACCTGTTGAGTTTGAGATGTTTCTGGGACATCCAGTTTGAAATATCCAAAAGATAATTCATGATTGAAGTTCACAGGAGAAAGTGGGGCTTGAAATATGGATCTATGAGTCATCTGCATAGAACATAGAATTAAACTCATGAGAGCAGGTGAGGTCACTGAAAGTATAGAAAGAAAAGAGTAGGCAGCCTTGAACTGAATTTAGAGCAACAATCACATTCTTGAGCCTAACCAGGATGGTAAATTGGCAAAATAGTCTGAGAAGGACTAATTGAACAGGTAGGAGAATAAGAAGACAGAAGTGTTATGGAAATACAGAGAGAGAAATATTCAGAGGGAGAGGATGGTTATCAGTTTCAAATGGAGCAGATAGCTCAAGAAGGATGAGAACTGAAAGAAGACTGTAAGATTTGGTAATTAAGAGGTCAATAGTAATTTTGGAAATAGAAGTTTCTGTCAGATAATAAAGTTAGAATTCAGACTGCAAAGGGTTACGGAGTGAATAAAGGGGAAGCAAAGGCATGAATATAGACAGGTTTTTTCTCTTTTCTTGGAATTTTTATTTTATTTTTGTGGGGGGGTGAGTGTGGTAGGGAATCATTTAGGGAAGAGTAACAGGATTGCCCTGATGTAGTGAGTGACCAATTGAAATTGGATAACATGAATTTAGAGTGTATCCAAATCATACAGTTGTATAACTTCCTTTAGCTCCTTTCTATAGCATGTGACTAAAGAGCATGTGAAACAGATGGTGCAATTAGTAATCCAGGAATGAGGTTTGGCAAGGGATGATACAACAAGGGGGCAAAAGATCTGAGAATAGAGGACAGTTTAGTGTCAGGATTGGAGAAGGGAGGAAAGTGAAGTCAGAGCATGGGTAACAGAAGTACTGAATGATAGAGGATTTAGAAGTTATGAATGTGAAGTATGGTTTTAAGAAGAGTGAGATATAGGGAGGAGTGGAATGATAGACTCTGGTCAGATAAAAAAATATTCTAAATTGGTAAAGTGGAACACGTGGATTTTTTGTAAGATACAATATGTGGCTGCTTCTCTGTTTCCCGGATTTACTGACGTTAGTATGACTTCTTAATGTAAATTCTGCAATGTTACAATGTCACTTTCAACTCTCTAGGTCTTAATTTCCTTATCTGTAAAATGAGGGAGTTGTACTAGAAAACATCTTAAGATTCATTGTAGCTATGATGCTATCATAGGTTCAGGGCATGGGAAAGGACTGAGGGGAGGAAAGAGGAAAGAAGGAAAAAAAGAAGGAAGGTAGGAAGGATTTCAACAGACAAGAAGAAACTTCTTATTAATGTGGGAGTTAACCCCAAATCAGTTATATGTCAGATCATCAACTTATCAGACCTAAAATCACAATTAAAATCAAGAAGAAATAACATTAATGGTATATTTCATATAATTGAATCAACTCAATCAAAAGCCATTTAAACAAGTAACTGATCAACAGAAATGGAATGTGGACAACAGAAATGACTTTTATATCAATTATAATAATTTCATGTAGACGTTTCACCAGTACAAATTAATTATCACCAAGATAGCCCAGAAAATACCTTAATCAGAAACCATTCAACAAGAAAACATAAAGAAATTGATGGAATATGTACAAGCAAAGAACAAACAAAATTATTGCTCTTTTTTGAAAGCATGGTAGTTTATGTCAATCTTCAGAATTTAAACTAAAAAAATAATTGCAGTAGTTAACTTTAGGAAAAGTCAAGTCAACAGGTCAAGTCCACAAGAATTTATTGGAGGACCTACTATGTTCCCAGCACTATGCTGAGCTCTAGGTATAAGCAAAAAAAAAAACCTGTTCTCAAGAAACACAGTTAAATGGGGGAGAAAATTGTTACAGCTATGTACAAACCAGATATAAACAGGGTAAATTAAAGACAAACAGGGAATGCCCTAAGATTAAGGAGAACTGGGGAAAGTTTCTTGTAGAAATTAAGATTTTAGCTGAGACTTAAGGGAAGCCAAGAAAGGTGGCAGGCATAGGTAAGAATAGAGAGAATTCCAGATATGGGAGATAGTCACTGGAAATGCCCAGAGTCAGAAGAATGAATTCTCTTATTCTGGGAATAGCAAGGAGCCTAGTGTCACTGAATTGCAGAGTATGTTGGGGATGAGGAGGTAAGGGGCTAAGGTATAAGAAGACTAGAAATATAATGGTGATAGAAAGCTTTGAAAGACATTGGACTTTATATTTGATCTCAAAGTCAATAGAGAACCACTTAAGTTGATTGAATTGGGTGATGACATGGTCAGAATTGCACTTTTCAGAAGATCAGTTTGACAGCTCAGTGATAGATGGACTGGAGTGAGCAGAGACAAGTCAGGGATATCGGCCAAGAGGGTACTGCAGTAGACCAGGCATGTGGTGATAAGAACCTGCCTTGGTGGGGGCGGGGTGGCAGTGGCAAAGGAGAGAAGGGAACAGAAGTGTAACAAAAGATACTACAAAACTCAAAAGAACTTGGCAATTGATTGGATATGAGGGATGAGAGAGAGGAAGTAAGGATAACACCAAAATTGTAAGTCTTGAGAGGATAGTGCCCCTCAGCAGGACCATGGGAGTTGGGAATAGGGGAGAGGTAATCAGTCCATGTTGATGTCCATAAGAAAAGTAGCAAGATAAACTATTTATAGAAAATACTATTACAAGGGGAGAAGGAAAGGAACAGGAATTTATTAAGTACCCTATCATGTGCCAGGCACGTGCTTTACAAATATAATTTCATTTCATCCTCACAACAAAAAATACATAAAATTGAAATACTTTTATACAAATAAAATCAATTCAGTTTGAATTAGGAAGGAGATAGTTAACTGGTGAAAAAAAATCTGTGTTGCTCCATCAACATTGCATTAATATATCCGGCATCCCACAGTCCCTCACATAAATGTCATTTGTTTTGTCATCTTTGCTAATCCGATAGATGTGAAGTGGAACCTCAGAGTTGTTTTAATTTGTATTTCATTATTAGTGACTTATTAGAATATTTTCATATTTTTTATAATTTGCATTACATTTTAAAACTGACTTGATATCCTTTAACCATTTATCTTTTGAATGATGGCTGTTAATCTTAGAGTGGTACCCCTGGACATACTCCTGGTATGTCACCTAGTGCCTTTTTATGCCATTTTTTTTTCAGCAGTTCCCCAGCAGGATCACTATAATTACAGGTGTTGCATATTATTGCTGGTCTTTAAACAAATACAGTCATCATCAAGGGTAACCAAGAAACCATTGTCGCACAAAAATTTAAATGAGGAGATATTATAAGAACAGAAAAATTAGTTGTGTACATTCAAGAATTATTAAGGGAATGTACTGATCTGATTTAGACATTCAGGGTTTAAATTTTCATTTTCTTTAATGGGTTTTGAAAATAGTAAGATTGAATGATCTTGGCTAGCTCATTTGTATTAAAAATCTATTTAACAGTACCAAAAGCACAAAACCCCTACATTTTATCCCAAAGTGTATAATGAAAACAGGACTAATAATTGCAATAGAATGAATTCAAAGAGTTTTATTGACTTTTTCATATTTGATGGTTATTATTCAAGCTTGTTTAGAGCAGTTTTAATAACCATAGCATATTTACAAATTCAAACTAATTCCTCAGTTCCCATGCCAACAAAATCCATTTGTTTCCAGGCAACTGGTATGAGGCATCACTCCAAAATCTGCTTTTTTATTCAGAGTAAAGTCATGTTTAATATTTTCCATACTTCATCCTCAATGAAAGCTCAAATACTTCTCTCTAAGAAAGCATATGTACATATGTATGTATGTATTATTGGGAATATAAGAGTATAAGCATTCAGATATATACTTTATTTAAATATCACCCATGAGTCATTAACTTGAAAGACTTTGCAGAAAAACTATATCAGCGAATGTGTATTCCTAAAACCACACAAAATACATTTATGATCCAAATCTAATTAGGTTTTTTTGAGGTGAGAAAGAACAAGTCTTCTCCTGAGACTATACAAACACTTTATGTCATCAATGCACCATGGTATCTCTTTTTTCTTGACCTCACTTTGTATTTTACTGAGGAGGCTTACTCTGCTTGAGGGAAGAAAGAAAGGCTAGATGTTTGATATTCCTGCTGCTTATTTTTAATCCTTCACTTGGCTAACATATCAAACCCAAGTAGCAGCACAGTATTTACTGCTTTACCACAGCTGTTTTCTGTAAAATATTTCATATATTGTTGAAGTACTAATTAATTTACATAATGAAAACTGAAGGGAGACACAAGGGAAAGGAAGAATCACAGAGCAGCAAAATTTTTTTGATACTGGTGGTTGTTTGTGACGATAACAGAGCTGCTTCTTCTGAGTATAACAGAACTTCTGAGTTTAAAAGTAAAGGAGGTCTCTCCACCTATGAATTCTATACTGAATGGATTTGAAGTGTAAAAGCAGATGATGTCCTCAAAGAAATCAGTGACCACCAGACCCCCCCAAAAAAGACCCCAGATACATCCAAATATTGAAAGCAGTTTTTTTTTGGAGTAGCAAAGAACTGGAAACAAAGGTATCTGTCAATTAGAGAATGGCTAGACAAATTGTGATGCATGAATTAATAAGCTATTACTACTCCATTCTAAGAAATGCTGAATATGAAGAAAACAGAGAAGCATGTCAAGACTTATTAACTGATGCAAAATGAAATAAACACAATCAAAAAACTATTTACACAATGACTACCACAATTTAAAGAAAAATAACAAAATAACTGAAACTGAATGTTGTAAAAGATTGTAACCAAGATTGACCCCAAGAAAATATACCTCCCTTTCTTCTTTGCAGATGTGGGAAGAGCATACATTGATTAGTTTTGCTGAACATCTCTCCCCTTTTTTATTTTTTGTTATAAGCAACATCTATTTGGGGGGTAGAGGAGAAATTTCTTGGGAAGTGAAGGGGATGTAAAAGGAAGAGATAGCAATATATATTTTAACAGCATTTCATTTTTTCCAATTACATGTAAAAATACTTTTTCACTTTTTTTTTAAAATTTTGAGTTCCAAATTTTCTCTCTCCTTTTCTACCCTCTGCCCTTCCTAAGACAATAAGCAATTTGATACAGGCTATTTATGTGCAGTCATATAAAAGAAAAACAGTATCAGTACATTTTTAACTGAATGATATAATGATGTTTGCTGTTTTCTGATTTTTCTTCTTAGAAGTTTTATCATATCACATACTCTTCCTACTCAGTCATTTCCAGAGGCTCCCTGTCACCTCCAGCATCAAATATAAAATCTCCTGGCATTCAAAGCCCATTATTACCTTGCCCCTTCCTACCTTCCCAGGCTTTTTATATTTTACTCCCTTCTTTATACTACACTGCAACACTAGCCTTCAGTTTTCAGTGCCTTTTCATTGGCTGTTGCCCATGCTTGGAATGCTCTCCCTTGTCATACCCACCCCTAGTTAAACCTTCCTTCCGTCAAGACTCAATTCAAATACTGCCTTTTGAAGGAAGTCCTTCCTGGTCTCCTGCAATTGCATTCCCCCCTGTTAATGCCTCCCCTCTGAAATTTCCATATATATATATACATACATACATATATATACATATATACATATATATATACATATATATATATATATATATATATATATATATATATATATATATATAAAACCTGCTAGCTGGTATTTGTCATTGTCATAGAGACCTTTTATTCATATTGTACTCTAAAGAACAAAGGTGCCCAAAAGTCATATGTAGTAGTGGTTTTTTGTTTATCTTTACAAACACAGGATTTTCTAGCTTTAATAAAGAAAGATGTGAAAAAACAAATCACTAAGTAATGAAGTCTTTTGGATATGAGTTGAAAGTTACTGTGAAAATTTCAGCAGAATGCTTAATTTTTGTAGTGAACCATTCAGTACAGCTTGAAGACAAAGGATGGTAGACTCTTAAATAGCTTCTTGCTAGCTAAATAACAGAGAGGAATTTAAGACTGACATTGTCACCAGTTTATGTGTTATTGAAATTATGTGTTCTTGATAAGACTGGTAAATACATGATAGACTAGTAAATGCATGATAGACTAGTAAATACATGAGAACCATGCATCTTGGGGGTCCATCCCATACTTCCATGGGTGAATTTTCATTACTACTAGTAACTAAACCTTTTTAGGTGAGGTGCTGAGTTTTGAGTGGTAGTGGCTCATGTTTGAATGTGGCTGCTGTGTATTCTTTGTCCGTGGTTCAGGCAGATATTTATTTGTTACCATAATACTAACATGATTCATTGACTTCAGCTATACATTGTACACTCACTGTCTCCTTCTGTCTTCTTGCATAAGAGGTTGGGAATGGGTTTCTCCTGCTAGTGGTCATCTCTTACAGCTGTAGTAGCTGTAAAGGGCTTCTTCTGTTATAACCAGCACTGACTGAGAGACCCAGGACCTCCCCAAGTATTGAATTTTCAATTGATTTCACTGCTGCAAGTGTTGATCTCAAAATTACTGTTTAGTTATCTATGCTCAGGAAAGAAATGCAAAGCAGAGAAAGCAGCTAGGGCTTTGGAATTAAATCTCAAGCTCACCAAGACCAGCCTCTGTGCTAACTGTGCAAGTGTTCAACATTGCTACTGGGATGGGGGAATCCCTAATACATCCCACATGGAAATTCTAGGAACAGGCTTAAAGAATCCTTACGTTCGATAGATCGGAAGAGAGAGAATCTAGAAGGTAGGGTGACTTCCTTAAAGGTCTTATGAGTGGCAACTCTTCCTTTGGCAAAGATCCCTGTTCAATTATCATGATTAAGAGTTGGGAGAAAGACAAAGGGGTTTTGATTCCTTGTCTCAAAGTACCAGATTTTTCAGCAAAGAACCAGCATACATACCAGCATACATATCTGAAAGGACTGGGACAAATATGTTATCAGAAGAGGCCCAGGTCCAAAGATGGTACATTTGGCCGTGGTACAGGTCCTAGTTTTAAGAATGTTTCATGGGATGTATTCTAGTAAGAGCAAATGAGGGTAGCTTCTCCTGATTAAATTCATTTTAAAAGCATAAAAGAAGTCAGATTACTTCAATTGTGTCTTGCCATGTTATGATCATTCACTGGGGGGAAAATATTGGCTCATTCAATTATTTGAACCTAGAAGTAGTAGAGTTTTTATTTAATTATCATTTTAATTATTCCATTGTTTGTAATCATTGCTTCTTTTTAGCAAAACAAAGAAGAGTAATTCTGATTCCTCTTGAAGGGAACCAAATTCCTCTTGAAAGACAGTTTGGTACTTTCTGGAAGATGGAGAAATACTTGCTTTAAAGTGGCACTTTATTTTAATCCTCTCCATTTACTTATTTTTTTTGATTCATACTATATGCCCATCAGTCATTGATGTCTTATATCAATTAAAACACATAAGAACAACTAAACTAGTGTCCTCTTAACCTAAATCCCATTTTTGTGGTACTCACTAGTTATTTCCAGAAAAAAAAATTCATATTCAGTTTTGTGAATCAAAAAATTATACCTTAAAGTGAAAATCACTGTTGTAAACCATGACTAATAATGTTTTCTAGCTATATTTGTTTCCTCTAAAGTACATGTCTGTGTAATATACACACATATACACACAACACAAATATAGACTCACACAGAATAATGACAACAATTCAGAACTCAGCTATGCAAAGCCCAGTTGAAAACCTCTCAGTTTGGGGGCAGAGGAGATTCTGAACAGTTATGCATGATAATAACCACCCACATTTATATAGTGTTTTAAAGTTTACAAGGCATTATATATATATATATATATATTATATATATATATGGGTGGGTGTGTATTGTGTTATGTTATATCATATATCATATCACATCATATCGTGTCATATTATACATATGTGTGTAATTTCATTTGATCCTCAAAACAACCCAGGGAGATAGAAGGTATTATTATCTCCATTTTAAAGATGAAGAATCTGAAACTGAAAGGTGAAGTGACTTGCTCAGTGAATGAGGCAGTGAGCGTAGCAGTATCTGGAGTAGGTCAAGTTCAATTCTATCCTGACACCACAGCCAATGTTCTCTCCACTGTATGGCTTAGGTTGCCTGGATATCATAAGGTACAGGCAGCAGAGTTCATGCCCTATATTCACATTCACATTTATGCCCTGTATTCACATATTGATATTGGACCTTTATCCAGAGTATATTGATTCTTATTTTATACATAATTAATTCATTGCAAATTAAAATGTACTAAAATGTCAGAAATCTTTTATTTCCTATAATAAAGTTGGTATTAATCACCATATTGGCTAATACAATCTGGTCTTAAGGTGTTATTCAAACACCATTGTGCTTAAAGCCTTTAATAATAAGTTATTCATGGAATTTATGTAGCAGAAAATATGTACTCAACAAATGTTTGTAAAATGCCTACTTTGTGAAAGGCATACTGTATCAAGCACTATGATATATTCAGAGATAAATAAGATGTGGGTTTTGCCCTCTAAGAATCTTACAATATAGGACACAGGACATGAAATACAAATAAAATGTATAATAAAAAGAATATGTCATAAGTACTTATACTTGGAACAAAGTATGAATGGGATTTCAGAGGAGGACAGGGAACCATTTCTAACTGAGGTAAAGAAGTCTTCACAGAGAGTTGGTACTTAACCCGAGCCTTGAAGTACATGAGAAAAATAAAGGGGAAAGGAAGGTTCAAAGATGAAACTAAGAAACTTGATCGAATGATAGATTTATGGAAAATAGTCAAAAATACACAATCTAGAGCAGAAGCAAATCTGGAGGAAAAGATGATCATTTTTTATTTCATAAGATTTATATAACTCTTTGAGTTTAAGAAACTAGGTGGGAATGTCCAGCAGGTAGCTGGAAATGTAACCCTGAGTATCAAATGAGAAATGAGGAACAAAGATCCAAGTTTAGAAACCATCTCCTTAGAGGCACTGATTAACTCTGTAGGAATAGATAAGATCACCAAGATAGAGAGGAGGGTAAATAGGGAACAGAAGCAGGCTTAAGAAAAAAAAAAAAACTTGTGTAAGATCCTACCTTTGGGGATCTTAAAGAAGAGGAGCCAGCAAAGGAGGCAAGAAGGAACTGTCTTGGTACATGAAGAACCAAACTGATGTGTGCTGTCGTTAATCTTGAAGACAGGTTGTACAAAGATAACTTGAGGGTCATGGGCTTGCCGGAAAATATGACACATAAAACCTGACTACCATACTAAAGGAAATTATACAAAAAAAATTTTTAGAACTTTTAATCAACAAGGCATTGATCATGAGAATCACCATCAGAGTGGAGAAAATGTTCAAACCTCAAGACATTGAGGTTAAATTTCACAATATTTCCAGTCACAGACAACCCAGTCAACCTGGAAGAGGCTTTCAAAGATGAAGGAAAGGCATTTTGAACCTATGTTTATTTTTTTTCATGTGAAATCAAAGAAGAAAATGTAATGGTATATTCCAAAAGCAAAAGGGCTCAAACAGCAATCCAAAATACCATAAACACATATCTTATAAGCTTAAGTCTAAACCAAAAGAGAGGTATTTGAGACCTTCCTGAGGGTAAGGAGGAAAGAAATCATATTATTAGATTTACAAATAAATACATATAACAGAAACATAAAAAGAAGAGGAAAGCAAGGCCCAAAGAGGTAAAGTAGGTTGGCAAAAGTAACATTTAATAAGGTCACATAGATTAAATGCTTCTCAAATTTTATAGCACTATAAGAAATGCCACTTCTATAAAAATCCTATGAACAACTAACTGTATAATTGGGTTTATACCCTACCCATTCTGACTCCTGATCTAGTATATTTTCTACACACCATACTGTCATCTCTTTCCCTAATTTGCTTTATGTGCTTCTCCCATATTTAATATTAAAATATTCACTTGATTCAGAGAAAGCAAAATTCTACCATAATTTTTCTGGATTTTTCAGTGGGTGCATCACCTACACTGATCTATCTAGATTACTTTTTAAGACTACAGTAAAAATTACAGCTGTTTGAGATTCACTAACACTTGGTCAAAAGCAAAAATTCATCCATCTACCTGTGAGTTGTGGTTTCTTCTATTTGGGGATTACATTGCTTTATTCTAGGCTACATTTTGAAAAACATATTTACTTATTTCATTAAATATTCCCCAACTACATGTGAAAAAATTTTAATGAACTTTTTTTTATTTTGGTATCCAAATTCTCTCCTTTCCTCCCCTTGAGAAGGCAAGCAATTTGATTTTGATTATGCATCAGAAGTCATACAAAACATTTCCATGTTTTAGGTTTTCTAAAACAATCTTATCATTATCTTAGTTTCCATATTAAAACACTTAGATGTTGATTAACTAAATTAATGGATTCTTAAGACAGACCCCCAAAAAGAAAAGGAAGACCTGAGCGTGCTTGTAGAAAATACCCTTCTTCATTTTACTTGCACATTTGTCACATTGATCCCATTCTTTTCACACACACAGCGACACGCTCATCAGGCCTTTAGCACCCCTGGACCATCATAATAGCCTTTTAATTGGTCTGTTTTCCTTCACTCTCTTTGCCCTTTCCCGTTCTTTCTCTACACAACTGCCAAAACCATCTCCCTAAAACACATGTTTAACCATGTCACTCCCTGTAGGGTAAAAATGCAAGCTTCTCAGCCTAATATTTAAACTAGATTCTATAGCCTACCCTGTATTTGTAGTATTATTTCACACTTTGTTTCTCTTTACATACTCTCTGTCTGCATTCCAACTAGACTGACCTACTGTTTCCTGAATTCAGTATTCCAGCTCTTTATATTATACAAACTGTTTCCTACACCTGGAAATGTACTCTTTATTTTTACCTGTTAGAATACTTTAGTCAAAACTTTGCTGAAATGCTACCCTTTCTGTAAAACCTTTCCTAATATACCCTATTGCTCCTACTGTCTCCCTCCTCATATTACCTACTGTTATATTCACCATTTCAAAAGCCTCACCTATAGAGGTCTATAGAAGCTATGGCTGTATCTTTAAGAAACAGAGAAACTAGAAGAGTTCTAATTATAACCATCTTCTTATGAGATACTTCTCCCTGTGGAGTCAAAGCGAGTATATGAGTTAAACTTGGATTTATGAGAGAAACTATGAAGAAAACATAAAGAAGCTGAGGATGTTTCATTCTTCTGAAAACTGTCTTATTTCATGAAAAAAACATAAAAGGAATTTTATAAGTAGTAAATCTGGAGAGAGACTATTAACACAATGATAGTTTGAGAAAAATGTAGCTACTGTTTTCCTGTCATGTCTGGAAATGGACTAAGAGAGAATAAAGAAGAGAGAGAGACAGAGAGAGTGAAGAGAGCAAGAGGATGGAGAGATTTCTATATATGTATGTATATGACTCTGTATATGTGTGTATGTCTTTTCTTTTATGAAATTATTATAACCCCTATCTAACAAAGAGGTTGAAGAATATTCTTACAAATAAATTTTATTTATTATCCTGAGTAATAAACTAAATGATGTTGAATTGTGTTGGAAATAGAGAGAAGTCATCTGTAGTTACTGGCTCCAATCTTTCTTACAATTAAGATATTGAAAATGATTGTCCACATCTTTGTTTTATTATATTTTTGGTTAATAAATTATATATATTATTGAATTCCATAGGATCTAAGTAACTACTATTGGGAAAGAAAGTTTCTCCAAATTATTATGTAAGTAAAATTTGATAAACTTGTTTGAGAGGTCTGAACTTAGATGATTAAGACATATTTAGAAATTTTTATTAATGAGGAAATATCCAAACATACCACTGAATTACCCCCAGTGTAAAGAAAATAAATTTAAATATGAGAAGCCAAACAGCAGGCTGAGGGATGACTGACAAGTAAGTTTGGTGAACTTTGTAATTCTATTACATTTGAAGGGTCATCTTTCTAATAATACATAATTATCTGTAGACATGTTGAATTCTAATAAAATATAAGATTCTGGAGGTTAAGAAGCTAAGTAATTTTTGTCTTTGTATCTTTAGGGTTTAGCATAGTGTTTTATATGTGATAGTCACATAATTGTTGAATTTAAATTTGTTTTCAAACAGGAAAGAGTCAGTGAAGATGGAAAGATTCAAAACACAAGAGAGAAAGAGGATTACTGAAAATATTAAGGTCTCTAGGGAAATAAGCTGGGATTGGTTCAAAAGTGTAAATTAAAGTGTTTAACTTTGGGGGGAAAAAAGATAAATCTTTCTCAGAGACAAGAGAAAAGGAGGAAAGGATGGGTGATGATGCAGAACTATTCTGAAGAGGATAAAATTGAGGAACTTTACATCTTAATCATTCTAGTTGTATGACCTAGCATCAGTCTCAAAATGTTGGGGAAGAGGAGGCGGTGAGATACAACAAAAAGAGCGCTTGCTTTGTAGTCAGAGGACCTGGGTTCAAATCCTCCCTCTGATACTGCTTGTGAGATCTGGGTCAACTCACTAAATCTCCCTAGGCCCTAGTTTCCTCACCTGTAAAATGAAACTACAGTAACCTTTACCTTACAAAAATGTTGAAGAAAATTCTTGCAAAGAAATTCTCTTTGTTCTCCTGAGTGAACAATGAGAGAGAGAGAGACAGAGAGTAGCAAAGGTCTCTTCCAGATCTCTATCTATGATCCAATGTCCAAAATTAAATTTATCTTCACTCCCCCCACCTTTTACCAAAAATATGATTGTCCCTCATACCACTCTCTCTATTAATGTTTATATGTTCACTATTTCCCCAGTCATGAAGGCATAAAACCATGAAATCATCTTTTATTCTTCCCTGTCTTACCATCCCAGCCTCATCTAATCAACAGTCAATTCCTGTTGATTCTACCTTTACAGAATCTCTTACACATACCCCCTCTATTCTCACTGATGCTATTCTAGTTCATGTGCTCATAACTTGTTGACTATACTACTCAAATAACTTCTAACTGTTCTTGCTGCCTATATTTTTCCACTCTCCAATTCATCCTCCTTCATTGCTACCTACATTATCTTCCTAATGTAACATCTGCCAATTCATTTTCTTACTGAAAAACCTTCTATGTGTCCCTGTTCCTTTTCAGATAAAATACAGAAAACTTAACTTAACATTTGAGGCCTTCCACAGTGTGGCTCCAACCCATTATTCCTACTTCATCATATACTACTCCATGCTTGATTTCATCCCTCTTTACTTTTGTATGCATTATCTCCCATTCTTATGATGGTCTCCTTCAACATCTGCACCTGCTAAAATACATGCCATGACAGGGAAGGAAGGGGAGGCAGAGCCAAGATGGCAGAATAAAAACCAGGACTTGCTAGAGCTTTATGCCAAATCCCAGTCAAATACTTGTAAAAAATGACTCTAAACAAATTCTGGAGCTGTAGAACCCACAGAATGACAGAGTGAAGCAAATCTCCAACCAAAAATAGCCTGGGCTATTATACCCTGGGCTATTATACCCTGGAAGGTTGATGGGAAGCTTCTAATGCACCAGACTAGGAGCAGAGTTCAGTCCAGCTTGGGCCACGCCAACACAGATAGGACCTGAGCAGGCCTCAGGGGGACTGAGTCACTAGCATCTGTGATGGTTGCCAGACTTCTTTACCCAAGATGCTGAGGAAAAATTGGAAGGTAAATGGAAAAAACTTGTAAGACCTGTGTGAGAGAGTAGAGTGGTCCAGCCCTAGGGCAGTGGAGGAGTCTGCAGCAGCAGCTGTGACTGAACCTCTAAACCCTTGGGGGAGAGGGGAGGAATCAAGCAGCTGACATTATACACCCCCACTGGAAGCAGAGAACTACCTTGACAAAGAGCTCAAAAGTCAAGTAATTGGCAGGGAAAATGAACAAAAACAGGAAAAACATTAGACTATAGAATCTTACTTTGGTGAAAAGAAAGATCAAAAGATACATCCAGAAGGAGACAACAAAGTCAAAGCTCCTACATTGAACACCTCCAAGAAAAAATAAAAATCGATCTTAGGCCATGAAAGAGCTCCAAAAGGATTTTGAAAATAAAGTAAGAGAAGTAGAAGAAAAATTGGAATGGAAAAAGAGAGTGATGCAAGAAAATCATGAAAAACGAGTTAACTGCTTGCTAAAGGGTATCCAAAAATGCTGAAGTAAACAGAAACAGCACCTTAAAAAATAGACTAACCCAAATGGCAAAAAATACTGAAGAGAACAGAAACAGCACCTTAAAAAATAGACTAACCCAAATGGCAAAAGAGATTCAAAAAGGTAACAAGGAGAAGAATGCCTCAAAAGTCAGAATTGGCCAAATAGAAAGGGAGGCCCTAAAGCTCATTAAGGAAAATAATTCCTTAAAGATTAGAATGGAGCAGATGGAAGCTAATGACTTTATGAAAAATCACGAAATTATAAATAAAGTCTCTTTGCTGGCACTGAGGTAGGATTCTGGTGGTTTGCCCATCCATGGATATGAGTTGCAGTCCTCAGTGGAGTCCTGGGGCAAGGAGGAGCACTGGCATAACAGAGTTTGTGGCAGTAATGGAGAGGGAATCCTCGTAGTTCCAGGGCAGAAGAAAGGGCCTGTGATTATTCAGTGACCAGACACAGGCCAAGAGAGGAGTAAATACCTCTCCTTAAACAATACCACCTTAGAAGAACTGAAAACTTACAGGTCCCTAGAAGTATCTATGAAAACAGTTGCACAAAACGCAGAGCCCTACCTTAACAAAGAGTTAAAAAGTCAAGTAAATGACTGGAAAGTGAGCAAACAGAGGGAAGAATTCAGACTGTAAAATCCTACTTTAGTGAAAAGGAAAAACAAAACAGAGAATCAGAAGAAGACAACAAAGTCAAAAATCCCACATCCAATGCATCCAAGAAAAGTATGAATTAATTTCAGACTGTTTAAGAACTCAAAAAGGATTTTGAAAACCAAGTAAGAGAAGTAGAGGAAAAATTGGGAACAGAAATGAGAGTGATTTAAGAAAATCATGGGAAAACAGTCAACATCTTGGTAAAAGAGGACCCAAAAAAACACTGAAGGTATTATTTTACACCTTAAGAATAGACTAGATCAAATGGCAAAAAAAGGTCCGAAAAGTCAGTGAGGAAAAGAATTGGCCAAATGGAAAAGAAGGTCCTAAAGCTCACTGAAGAAAATAATTCTTTTTAAAATTAATTTGTTTTCAGTTTTCAACAATCACTTCCATAAATTTTAAATTTTCTCCCCTTTCTTCTGCCCTCCCTCCCCAAGATAGCATGCAGCTTTATATGAGTTCCACAATACATTCTTTTTTTTTAATTTTTTAATTTTTTATTTTTAACAGTTCATATCACATAAAACAATTCTGACTTTTAGGTGATGCTCCTTTTAAAGCATTTACAATATAGACCACAAACGAATTTTTTTTTAACATTAACCACCTGAGACACAAATAATAATTATGTGTGCTAACTTCACAAGACCTTGATCTAATTCTCTCCTCAGTATTACTAAGAATTAAAGGACCCTAACTTACTGTTGTTGGTCTAAAGTCCTGAGCCTAACAGCTTAATTTTAGACTTAAAGATGTTCCCCTACCAACAGTCTATAGTTTAATAGATCTGGTATTAAGCTTACAAACCTTTTGACTATAGGAAATTGACACTAAGAATAGGGACATGGCAGGGAAACAATATCTCCCCAATTTCATGTCAATTCCAGGCAGGAGTAGATTATCAACTTGCATTCAGTCAGGCTTAATGTCTGCCAGATGTCAGTGAGGAAATTGAATCAGGAGAATCCTACCTCAGCCCAGGCTGAACAGCCACTCTCCCACCCTTCCCATGAGATCACCTTTTTCAGTTCATACCAGCATCTCACAGACTTACTGGCATCATGGATTGGAGGCTCAGACCACCTTTCTTGCTATCCATACCTGGAGTTAGACTCAGAAGAACAGTAAATTAATAGTCCCATAGCATCTTAAAATAGCAAGTTCCAATAACCAGGTTTCAGATATGACTATAATTTCACATTGGCTAAGAAACATCTTTTGAGGCAAGTCTTAAGTGACTTACATGCCTTTCTATACATGTTCTAGTTCCTGATTAAATAACGATCATAAAATCAAATTTACCATTAAAACTTTAACTTTTCCATCAATGCCAAATTTTACCCAAGGTTACTTTCCTCTAGGAAATTTAGACTAAAGTTCTTTTCCCCAAACTAAAAATGTCTCTGATTTAGTCTCAGTAATTAATTCAGTCAATTGTTTTAATACTAGTTGCTTTTACATCATTTTGTAACATGTCCAATTTTCTCCCCATCTCTCCCCTCCCCTCACCCCCAATACCTTGCATTCTGATTACCTGTTCCCTCAATGTACCCTCCCTTCTATCACACCCCACCCTTCCCTTATCCCCATCTTTTCTCTTGTCTTTTAGGGCAAGATAAATTTCTATACCCCATTACCTGTGTTTCTTATTTCCTAGGTATATGTAATAATAATTCTCAACATTCGTTTCTAATACTTTGAATTCCAACTTCTCTCCCTCCCTCCCTACCCATCTCTAGTGAGAAGGCAAGCAATTCAACATAGACTAAATATGTGTTGTTTTGCAAAAGACTTCCATAATAATCTTGTTGTGTAATATTGCCCTCTATCCTCTCTTATTTTTTTTATTCCCTCATTTGACCTTGTCTCTTCCCAAAAGTGTGTATTTCTAGTTACTCCCTTCTCCCATGTGCCCTCCCTTCTATCATTCCCCTCACCCTGCTTGTCCCCTCCTCCCCTACTTTCCTGTAGTGTAAGGTAGATTTTCATACCAAATTTAGTAAGCATGTTATTCCCTCCTTAAACCATATGTGGAGAGAGTAGCTTCACTTTTCCCCTCTCCCCTTCTCCCTTTTCTCTTCCATTGAACAAGATTTTTCTTACCTCTTTTATGATTTTTAGCCTGCCCCATTCCATTTCTCCCTTTCTTCTCCCAGTATTTTCCTCCTTACCCCTTAATTTTTATTTTATTTCATTTTTTTTGTGGATATCATCTATTCTGATTCAACATAGCCTGTACTCTCTGTCTATATGTGTGTGTGTGTGTATGTACAATCCTTCCACCTACCCAAATACTGAGAAAAGTCTCAAGATTTATACATATTTTCTTTCCATGTAGGAATGTAAACAGTTCAGCTTTAGAAAGTCTTTTATGATTTCTCTTTACTGTTTACCTTTTCATGCTTCTCTTCATTCTTGTGTTTGAAAGTCAGATTTTCCCTTCAGTTCTGGTCTTTTCATCATGAATGCTTGAAAGTCCTCTATATCACTGAATGACCATTTATTCCCTTGAAGTATTATACTCAGTTTTTCTGGGTAGGTTATTCATGGTTTTAATCCCAGTTCCTTTGACTTCTGGAATATCCTATTCCAAGCCTTCGGTCCCTTAATGTTGAAGCTGCCAGATCTTGTGTTATCTTGATTGTATTTCCACAGTACTCAAATTGTGCCTTTCTATCTACTTGCAGTATTTTCTTCTTGACCTGGGAACTCTGAAATTTGGCCACAATATTCTTAGGAGTTTCTCTTTTCAGGTCTCTTTTAGGAGGTGATCAGTGGATTCTTTCAATATTTATTTTGGCCTCTGGTTCTAGAATATCAGGACAGTTTTCCCTGATTATTTCATGGAAGATAATGTATAGGCTCTTTTTTTGATCATGACTTTCAGGTAGTTCCGTAATTTTTAAATTGTTTCTCCTGGATCTATTTTCCAAGTCAATTGTTTTTTTCCAATGAGATGCTTCACATTATCTTGTATGTTTTCAAATTTTTGGTTTTGTTTTTTAATTGCTTGGTTTATCTCATAGTCATTCATTTCCTTGAACACAGTTCTCTCTTTCACTGAACTATTTTGTTCATTGAGCTTTTGAACCTTCTCCTGCATTTGACTAATTCTGCTTTTTAAAGCCTCCTTCTCCTCATTGACTTTTTGGACCTCTTTTTCCAATTGTTAGCCTCTTTTTAAAGGTGTTATTTTCCTCAGCATTTTTTTGGTTCTCCTTTAGCAAGCTGCTAACTCTCTTTTCAAGCTCTTCTATTGCCTAGGCCCAATTTAAGTTCCCTTTGGAGGCCCTGGAAGCAGAGACTTTGACTTCCTGTGTCAGTATGCCTTGTTCTTCCTCATCTGAAAGGATGGGAGGAGACACCTGTTAACCCAATAAAGTAACCTTCTATGGTCTTATGTTTTTCCCCTTTTTGGGCATTTTCCCAGCCAGTTACTTGACTTCTGAATACTTTGTCAAGAAGATGGTCCTATTGTCCTTCCTTTCCCCAGTGCATGTTCAGTGCTGAGATTCTATTCAGTTGCTCGATTTCCCTGGGACTTTGGGTGGCAGCGGGGCCATCACTCAGGGCTGAGGTTTCAATCAGCTGCTTCCTATTGCCAAGGGTTTTAAGCTGAGCTGCTTGGACAATGGACTTGGGTCTACTGCCTCTGCCTCTGCCATGGCCTGGGGCTATTGCTGGAGGAATCGCATTCCCTCTTGCCCAGCTGGGAAAGCCCTCCTACACTGACCTTTGGAGCTTTCTTTGTCACTTGTAGGTTGAGGTATCTGAGACCCTCCCTGCTAGGAACTCTGCCCAGAGGTCTGTTCAGGTCCTGTTCCTCCCAGTGCCACATGGCCAGGGCTGGGCTCCGCTCCACTCAGCATCCCATACAATAGACTTTTCCTGTTGGCCTTCCAGGTTACCTTTGGCTGGAAACCTCTTTTGCTCTGTTGTTCTGTGGCTTCTGCTGGTATAGAATTTGTTGAGAGTCATTTTTTACAGGTATTTTGTGGGCTGTGGGGGATGTGCTAGAGTATATATGTCTTTCTACTCCACCATCTTGGCTCCGCCCACCCATCCCCATACATTCTTGTTAAACAAATTTTCACATTAGTCATGTTGCATAGAACAATGAAAACGAATGGGAGTAACCATGAGAAAAGAAAAGCAAAACATTACACAAGAAAAAAGAGTGCTTCATTTTATGTTCTGATTCCATAGTTCTTTCTATGGATGTGGATGGCATTTTGCATCATGAGTCCTTCGGGAATGTTTTAGTTCCTTGCATTGCTGTGAAGTGCTAAGTCTGCCAGAAACAGTCTTTGCATACTGTGGCTGTTGCTGTATATAATGGTCTCCTGGCTCTGCTCATTTCACTCAGCATTAGTTCATATAAGTCTTTCCAGGTTTTTCTGAAATTTGTCAGTTCATCACTTCTTATAGCACAATAGTGCTGCATTACATTCATATTCCACAAACTGTTCAGATATTCCCCAATTGATGGACATCCCCTTGATTTCTAGTTCTTAGCTGCCACAAAAAGAGCTGCTATAAATACTTTTTAATGTATGGGTCCTTTTCCCATTTTTATGATCTCTTTGGGATACAGCCCTAGAAGTGAAATTGCTGGGTCAAAGGGTATATACATTTTTATAGCCCTTTGGGTATAGTTCCAAATTGCTCTCCAGAATGGTTGGATCAGCTCACAGCTCCACCAACAGTGAATTAGTGTTCCAACTCTCCCACATCTTCTCCAGTATTTATCATCTTCCTGTTTTTTCATGTTAGCCACTCTGATAGGCATGTTGTAGTACCTCAGAGTTGCTTTGATTCACATCTCTCTAATCAATAGTGATTTAGAGCATTTTTTCATATGACTATAGATAGCTTTAATTTCTTCCTTTAAAAACTGTCTGTTCATATCATTTGACCATGTATCAATTGGTGAATGATATGTATTCTTGTAAATTTGACTCAGTTCTCTATATATTTCAGACACTAGTTGTAAAAATTCTTTCCTAGTTTTCTACTTCCCTCCTAATCTTGGTTGCATTGGGTTTTTTTGTGCAAATACTCTTCAATTTAATGTAATCAAAATTATCCATTTTGTATTTCATAATGTTCTCTGTCTCTTGTTTGATCATAAATTTTTGCAGCTATATTTATTAGGGAAATTGTTTTACAATTTTCTTTCTCTGTTTTGGCTCTTCCCAGTTTAGGTATTATAAAAAGAGTTTGGTAGGACTTTACCGATTTTCCCAAATAGTCTATATAATATTGGAATTAACTGTTCTTTAAATGTTTGCTAGAATTAATTTGTAAATCCATCTAGCCCAGGAGATTTTTTCCTAGGGAGTTCATTGATAGCTTGTTCAATTTCTCTTCTTGAGATGGGGTTATTTAAGTATTTTACTTCCTCTTCTGTTAATCTGAACAATTTATATTTTTTAAATATTTTTAAATGTTGAATATTAAATATTTGAAATATATTTTTAAAGATATTTAAATATCCATTTCACTTAGATTGTCAAATTTATGGGCATACAGTTGGGCAAAGTAATTTCTAATTATTCTAATTTCCTCTTCATTGCAGATGCGTTCACCCTTTTTATTTTTGATATTGGTAATTTGGTTTTTTTCTTTCTTTTTTTAAAAATCAAATTAACCAAAGGTTCATTAATTTTATTGTTTTTTTCATAAAACCAACTCTTAGTTTTATTTATTAGTTCAATAGTTTTCTTAGTTTCAACTTTATTATTAATCTCTCCTTTGGTTTTCAGTGTTTCTAATATGATTTTTAATTGGGGACTTTCAATGTGTTCTTTTTCTAGCTTTTTTAGTTGCATGCCCAATTCATTGATCTTCTTTCTTTACTTTATTCAGGTAAGCATTCAGTGATATAAAACTTCCCCTAAGAAATGCTTTCATTGCATCCTGTACGTTTTGGTAGGTTGTCTCATTATTGTCATTCTTTTGAATGAAGTTATTGATTGTTTCTATGATTTGTTGTTTGACCCACTCATTTATCTGAGAGCCAGTAGGGAACCACTAAACCTTTTTGAGGAGAGTATATATAGGAGACTATATACTCTGGTATATAGTCAGACTCAGACCTATGCTTTAGGATTATCTATCTTGGCAATTGTTTGGAGGATATATTGGAGAAGAGGGACGGGAGGCAAGGTCACCAACTGGGCTATTGTAATACAAATGAGAAGTGGCAAGGACCAGAATTACGCAGGTAGAAACATCAACTAGGCAGGAGGATGCAGGGCTGGAGCTCACATAAACCTTACCCATCTGCTTTCTCTGTATACTCTTATATATTCTTTCCTACCACTTCCACTAGTAAAGTAAAGATTTCTTGAGGACAGGTACTAGGTGTTATTTCACTTTTGTCTTTCCAGTGCCCATTACAATACTTTGCAATAAAATAGATAGTTAAAAATGGCTGTTGAATCAAATTGGTCTTTCTGGTAAAGTAAAAGATGACAACACTGAAAATTAAGGAGGCCAGGTTTAAGATTGGGCTTAGAAGCTTGTTGAGTATGGGAAAAGTTTGGAATATCCCACCAACTATACTGAAAAAAAAAGATGTGCAATAAATATGGCACTTTACCTTGACAAAGACCTGAAGTTTGCTTGTAGAAGAACAACAGAAGGGTTGCAGCTTGTGAGTTATTGTGAATTGATATACTTTTTTGCATTCTCCCTGCTTCTCATGGAAGAAATTAAGCAGAAGCAAACTCAAAATTTGAGTTATGTACCCTAATATATTACTTGCATTGGAACAAATTCATGTTTTCAAAACACAGCATTATAGCAGAACTGACTGTATTTAGTGTCAATCTCATCATTTTAAAAAACAGACACTACAAAAGTATGTTTTATAAAGTTTTCTGTACTTAAGAGTATTTTTCATATCCTTCATCTAGCCATGGATTGTTCCATCTGGCTACTCCTCTTGGAATTCTTAAATTGCCAGAAGTTATCATATATGGTTCAAGAAAGATGCTTACCTATTTTAAAGCAGAGTAAGTCCATGAGTTTCAGATGTGTCCTGCCTGGGAGAATAGCTGCACTATCAGTCTACCCCAAACACAGGGGTTTCAAATAACATGCATTAACATAGGCTTACACGAAACAGCGCTCACACTATCGACCTCCATACTCATCAAAGGTCTTTTGTGTGTACATATACATATATGTGTGTGTGTTTAGATGTATTAGACCGATCATAAAATACTTTGCCATTGAAAATTTGTGCTTTCTATGCAAATTATAGTCTTAAGGAATGGTTGCCTAGACACTGTGAGTTAGGAGACTTGGCCACAACATAGCCAGTATATGTCTGATTCAACTCTTGAATCTTCTTGATAAAGCTAATGCTCTTTCCACTGCGTTGTGGTGCTGCTCCTCTAGGGCAGTAAGGTTTAGGACCAACAAGCAGTTTCCCACCACCAAGAAGATAATCTCAGTATGAGAAGAAAATAGGTACAATCATAGACTTCTTCTTCTAAGAAAAGTATATCTTAGAGGGAAGATAGAAATGGAGAAAAAAAGGGAAAGGTCACCAAAGATTTTAATCATTCGAAAAAAACATTGCCATAGCAGATATTTCCACCCTGGATTATGAGAATAACCAATTCCTTCAGTTCCTGAACTTAGATTACCATATAACTGCATGATTTCATATAATGATGTGTGCAATGAGCTTTGTTTTATTTTCCTATTCATAGTTTCCCTACAAGGAGAATATAAATAATTCTACATTTTCCAAACTGAGAAGCAGAGCCCTAATTCCAGTAAAGCAAAACGAATATGAGAGGTTAATATTTACAAATTCCCAAACCTTTCCTGCATAGGTCAGGAGGCTAACTGAACTAAAAGGGGACAAGGGGAAGACTTTCTCAAGGTTAAAGAAATACTAGCAGAACAGAAAATGTGAAACTACATCTTATCTTGAAAACCTGAAGTCCCTTTTAAGGGCTGAAGAATTAAAGTTTTAAATATCTCCCTCTGCAGGAGAAAGAAGGGATAAAACAGCTGCAGGTCATGGACTGTCAGGCTACACAGTAAAATCCAAATACCCTTTGATGGCAACCCCTGTGGTGGAAAACAAAACAAATGTGAGCCCTTCTCGAATAGTGCCTAATAACCCCAAGCTGCTCATTACGAGTTTGTTTTTAACTTTTAAAAGGGGTTATGTAGACATTCACTGTGATCTATTTTAATCTTGTGGGTCAATAAACCTGGAGGATAACTTCAAACCAGTATCAGCATATGCTGTTTCTCATGATATTAAAGGAAACAGCTGGGCTCTGATTTTCATTCCCCTATTAAACTTTTAGGAAATGCACTTGGAAATGATATATGAGCAGTGTATGTGTTTTCAGGATTGGGGAAGAGAAAAAGAAAAATGACTTCCCAGACTGTAAGCTGTTTAAAGGCTTGGGGAAATGTCTTACTTTCTTTGTGTTGCCACTAGCACCCAGCATAATGCGCTGAGTATAGCAAATACACCATGCTCTCGGCAGCTCAGTATAGGGCATAGTACACCATATCTGGAGTCAGAAAGCCAAAGTTTGAATCTTACCTCTTATTTACTATGGCTTACCTCAGTTTCTTTCTCCAAAAAAAACGTGGGGAAGAGGATTAAACCAGATGATGTCATCTTCTCCATCACATTAGGAGATCCTTGAGAGCAGGAATTGTTTTTTGCCTTTATATCCTTATCATGTAGCACAGTACCTGGCCCATAATCGGTTCTTAATGAATATTAACTGACTGACTACTCTTAACATCAGCCTAGGGGTATATCTAATTCTTTTAACCAATCACAACTTTTTCCTATGTAGCATCTTAATCTATATAGCATCTATTCCTATGTAGCATCCAATGGCCAAAGCCTTATAATCCTCTCAAATTATTTACAAATTTAGTAGCGTACTAATCACAATAAGAAGGCAGTACTTCGTAAAGCTAGAAAACAATAGCAAAATTCATTGGGAAGAACAAAAGTTCCAGACTATCGGAGGTAATCATGGAGAAATCGTCTATGAATGTGAAAATGAAAGGAGGATAGCACTTCCAGACTTCAAATTATACTAAAGAGGAGCAACTTTTGGAATTATTTTATACTTGCTTATGAAAGAAAAGTAAATCAGTGAAACAAACTAAATGACTAAAAAAACTCAATAATTGCATCTTCATTAAATAAATTAAGAATATAAATTATTTGGGGAAGTAATCAGTTTTTGATAAGAACTGCTGGTACAATTGGAAATGATTTAGCAGAAATTAATTTCATACTGAAATCTTATACCATATACCACAGTAAACTCAATTATGTAATCAATATATCAATTAAACAAATAAAAATTAAAATTGAGAACCACATCAAGTACCTTTCATAGCTACTAGTAAGATAAGAATTCTTACCAAATATGGGACAAAAGAGATCACAGAAAATAAAATAGAGAATTTTGATTTCATGAAATTTATTTTTCTTATTATTTATTTATTTTAAGTTTTCAACATTCATTTCCACAAAATTTTGAGTTCCAAATTTTCTCCTTATCTCTCCCCTCCCCCCACCCAAAACTCCTTGCATTCTGATTGCCCCTTCCACTAACGTGCCCTCCCTACTAACAACCCTCCCTTCCCTTATCCTCATCTTCTCTCTTATCCTATAGGGCAAGATAAATTTCTATATCCCATTACCTGTATTTCTTATTTCCCAGTTGTATGCAAAAAACAATTCTCAACATTTGTTCCTAACATTTTGAGTTCCAACTTATCTTCCTTCCTTCCTCTCCACCCATCCCCAGTGAGTAGGTAAACAATTCAACATAGGCTATATGTGTCTAGTTTTGAAATGACTTCCATAATAGTCATGTTGTGTAAGACTAACTACATTTCCCTCCATCCTATCCTGCCCCCATTTCTTCTGTTCTCTCTTTTGACCTTGTCCCTCCTCAAGAGTGTTTACTTCTAGTTGCTCCCTCCTCCCGTTTGTCCTCCCTTCCATCATCCCCCCCACCCTGCTTATCCCCTTCTCCCCTACTTTCCTGTACTGTAAAAGATTTTCATACCAAATTGAGTGTGCATGTTATTCCTTCCTTAGCCAAATGCGATGAGAGTAAGCTTCACTTTTTCCCTCTCACCTCTCCCCTTTTCCCCTCTATTGGAAAAGCTTTTTCTTGCCTCTTCTATGAGAGATAATTAGCCCCATTCCATTTCTCCCTATGTCCTCCCAATATATTCCTCTCTCACCCCTTAATATTATTTTTTCAGATATGATCCCTTCCTATTCAACTCACCCTATGCTGTGTGTGTGTGTGTGTGTGTGTGTGTGTGTGTGTAATCCTTCCACCTACCCAGATACTGAGAAAAGTCTCAAGAGTTACAAATATTATCTTTCCATGTAGGAATGTAAACAGTTCAACTTTAAAAAGTCCTTTATGATTTTTCTTTCCTGTTTACCTTTTCATGCTTCTCTTGATTCTTGTGTTTGAAAGTCAGATTTTCTCTTCGGTTCTTGTCTTTTCATCAAGAATGCTTTAAAGTCTTCTATTTCATTGAATTACCATTTTTTTCCCTGAAGTATTATACTCACTTTTACTGGGTAGGTGATTCTTGGTTTTAATTCCAGTTCCTTTGCCTTCTGGAACATCCTGTTCCAAGCCCTTCAATCCCTTAATGTAGAAGATGCCAGATTCTGTGTTACCCTGATTGTATTTCCGTAGTACTCGAATTGGTTCTTTCTAGCTGCTTGCAATATTTTCTCCTTGATTGGGGAACTCTGAAATTTGGCCACAATATTCCTAGGAGTTTCTCTTTTTGGATCTCTTTCAGGAGATGACCGGTGGATTCTTTCAATATTTTGCCCTCTGGTTCTAGAATATCAGGGTAGTTTTCCTTGATAATTTCATGAAAGATGATGTCTAGGCTCCTTTTGTGATCATGGTAGTTCCATAATTTTTTAATTTTCTCTCCTAGATCTGTTTTCCAGGTCAGTGGTTTTTCCAATGATATATTTCACATTATCTTCTATTTTTCCATTCTTTTGGTTTGGTTTTGTAATTTCTTGGTTTCTCATAATGTCATTAGCTTCCATCTGTTCCATTCTAATTTTTAAAGAACTCTTTTCTTCAGTGAGCTTTTGAACCTCCTTTTCCATTTAGCTAATTCTGCTTTTTAAAGCCTTCTTCTCCTCATTGGCTTTTTGGACCTCTTTTTCCACTGAGTTAGCCTGTTTTTAAAGGTGTTATTTTCTTCAGCATTTTTGGGTCTCCTTTAGCAAGCTTTTGACTTGCTTTTCATGATTTTCTTACATCACTCTCATTTCTCTTCCCAATTTTTCCTTCACCTCTATTACTTGATTTTCAGAGTTATTTTTGAGCTCTTCCATGGCCTGGGACCATTGCATATTTATTTTGGAGGTTTTGGATGCAGAAGCCTTGACTTTTATGTCTTCTCCTGATGGTAAACATTGTTCTTCCTCATCCAAAAGGAAACAATACAATACCTGTTCACCAAGAAAGTGACCTTCTATACTCATATTTTTTTTCCCTTTTTGGGGCATTTTCCCAACCAGACTTTTGATCCTTTGTCAAGAGTAGGGTATACTCTTGGGACCTGTAAGTTCTCAGTTCCTCCAACATGGCACATTTTCACATTAGTAATGTTGTATAGAAGAATTAAAATGAATGAGAGAAATCATGAGAAAAAACAAAATATAACACAAGAGAAAATATTCTCCTTCATTCTGCTTTCCAGTTCCATAGTTCTTTCTTTGAATGTGGAAGGCATTTTGCCTCAAGAGTCATTTGGGAATGTTTCAGGTCTTTGCATTGCTGTGAGGGGCTAAGTCTACCAGAAAAATTACTCACACACTGTGGTTGTTACTTTGTACAATGTTCTTCTGGTTCTGCTCCTTTCACTCAGTATCAGTTCATATAAGTCCTTCCAGGTCTCTCCGAAGTCTTCCTGTTCATCATTTCTTATAGCATAATATTATTCCATTACATTCATATACCACATTCAGCCATTCCACAATTATGGGCATCTCCTCAATTTCCAGTTCTTGACCACCACAAAGAGAGTTTCTATAAACATTTTTGTACATGTGGGACCCTTTCCCATTTTTGTGATCTCTCTGGAATACAGTCCTAGAAATGATATTTCTGGGTCAAATGGTATGCACATTTTTGTAGCCCTTTAGGCATAGTTCCAAAATGCTCTCCAAAATGGTTGGATCAGCTCACAGCTCCACCAACAATGAATTAGTGTTCCAATTCTCTCACATCTTCTGCAATATTTACCATCTTCCTGTTTTGTCATGTTAGCCAATCTGATAGATATGTTGTGGTACCTCACTGTTTGACAAAAATTTCTGGGAAAACTGGATAACAGTGCAGTGGAAACTGGGTATAGACCAATGCCTGACACCGTACACAAGAAGAAAGTCCAAATGGATACATGATCTAGACATAAAGACTGATACTATAAACTAATTATGGGAGCAAGAAATAGTGTATTTGTCAGATTTATGGAGAACAGAGAAATTTTTGACCAAACAAGAGATAGAGAACATTATGAAGTGCAAAATGAGTAATTCACATTACATTAAATTGAAAAGCTTTTGCACAAACAAACCCAATGTAACCAAGATGAGGAGGGAAGCAGACAACTGGGAAAGAATTTTTGTAACTAGTATCTGTGACAAAGGTCTCATTTCTAAAATATATAAAGAACTGAGTCAAATGTACAAGAATACAAGTCACTCCCCATTTAATAAATGGTCAAAGGATGGGAACAGGCAGTTTTCAGAGGAAGAAATTAAAGCTATCTATAGTTACATAAAAAATACTCTAAATCACTATTAATTAGAGAGATGCAAATCAATATTTTTTTCACTTTATATATATATATGTGTGTGTATATATGTGTGTGTATATATATATATATCCTTCTGGGGAAAAAAACATGCAACTTCTTCTTATATCTCTGGTCATTACTAATATGGGCTTCTACTTTGCTTGAATTTAGATTTGGGTTGCTTGGATGTTGTCTACATGGCAATACTAGACCATTCCATAAAAGAATGTTTGTCAACTGAACTCAGTGTAGCCTGCTTTTAAATGGAACTTCACCAATCAGCTTTTAGGTGATATCATCTGGTGCCAAGAGTGTTTATGCCAATATATAAACGTATTGATATCACATTTCAAAGAAAATATCAAATGTTTAGTAAATCATTCATCCACTCATTCTAACCAGCACAAAAAGTATTTTGTTCAAAATAACTAGACCTAGTCTTTACAAGAATTTGTTTTTCAGACCTGAACAATCAAGTTGTTTACATTCTAAGGTGCTTGAACTACATTTTTGTCATTAAAAATTCAAAATGAGTCACTTAAATCAAGAATAATTCTATGACAATCCACACTCTACTCACTAAAGCTTATTATTGCAGAACACAAGAAGTCTGGGTAATTTCAGATCAAAGATTACCTGACCCAAAAGTGGGTACAAAGTTACCTTTTTCCATCCAAGTAAAACAGGGCCAGGATCTGTGAAACATTTCCTGGCCATGGTACTCTGTACAAGCAGAAATTTCCACCTATAAGATCTCTCTCATCAAACTACTATAACTGTGGCTAAAGTTAGTATACTTAAGTTCATGAGTATTCCCAACAGGCCAATTGAAAATGTCAGGTCAAAACCAATCACTCCAGTATAATTCAGAAATTTAGACACTTTCTTTACATTGCCCCCCTTGCTGGATACCTACCTTCATTTCCCTCTACACATACACAAGCACATACACATGCACACACGCACACACACACACACATACATCTTTTTAGCTTTCTTTTCAGTTGTCTTCCTTTCCCCATTAAATTATAATCTTGAAGGCAGGATGTCTTTCTTTTCTGTATTTGTATCCCCAGCGCTTATCAAAGTGCCTGGTACATAGTAGGAGCTGAATATATATTTATTAACTAACTATGCAAAAGTATACTGGAATATTTCTATTTATATATGTGTGCATCTATACATATGTGTGTTTATCATCAGATCATATGTGTGTATAGAGATATATTTATAGCTATATACGTGTGTGTGTTAAATCCAAGAAGACTAAAACAGTCTTTGCCAATTCATTTGATTTTAAAGTAAACTATGCTGTCTTTCTTATTACCTTAAAGTAACAGATTCAGCTCTTTTTAGTGTTTACTAATTACTGAAAATTTGTGTAATGCTTCATAAATGAACTATAAATTATGTCATTATGCCTGTAATGAATCCCTGTCATGAGTTTATTTTGGAAAAAAAATCCATACCCTAATTTAAGTGCTTTCTATAAATGAGCTTAGGTCAGTCATTTTTAGAATATAAATCTTGCCCATTACCTTCCTTAGAACCTCAATTTTTCCTCTTCATAAACTTGAAATTCTGCAATTTTTTTTAATTGAAAGATCCTTCTTTTATTTGCACTGCATATGTCCAAAAGGTCATGAATTGTCAGTGGTTGTTTGCCAGGGTGTTTGTGGGGGGAGGGAAGGTTTCCTGCCTTGGATAAGGGCCTGGAGATTTATGCACAAAATTCCTGTCATTGTTAATTAAAGCTGCTTAATAAATCCTCTGTGTATTAGTGAGACAGTAACCTTCTTTGTACTATTTTCTGTTTTGTGTAAAATCTCTGATAAAATGAGTTTTTTTAAGCAAAGATAATTATTTCTATAAGGGAAAACCATTGTAATTCTGTAGTTTAAGCATGTTAAGAGCTAGAGCTTTCAGTTTGCCTGATTTGAAAAAGAATTGTCCCAATACATTATTAGAAATCTCTAACCAAATCAAATATTTTGAAAATCTAAGTGAATACTAGTTTCTTGCAAGTAGGTGGAAAGTTTTCATTTAATGAAGTCAACCACTTCACTGAGAGGCATCTTGGAGTAATGGATAGAGGACAGGCCTCTGAGTCAGGAACTTCTCTGTTGAAGCCCTTCAGAATTCTCATTGGGAGTATACAATAGACCACCTTTTTTTTAACGAGGTTATTCTTTGCCTCAATTCTTATTAAGATTTAATCAATGAATAGACATTACATCAGTCAAACTGAGATCTGTTAAAGATCTTAGCTTGAAAAGGCTCAGGTCCCCCACTACATCCTGGGCCACCTCCACTTGACCTGATCTTTATCTGACTGCTGTACCCAGATGGCTCTGGAAGTAAAAGTGAGGTTGGTGACTATGCACAGCTCTGCCTCACTTAAATCCAATTCACTCGCATGTCATGGCATCACCTCTCTGATGTCATGGTCCTCTTTGAGAATGAAGGACAAATAGCAGCAGTAACAGCAGAAGCAGCCTCTGACACTTGCTGGTCATTTGACCCTAGACAAATAGCCTAAACTTTCAGTGCTCCTAGGCCATTGCAATATAAGCTGCAGAGCAGCTACAGACTGCATTGTTTGAAGGAAGTTTCTGGAGCTCTTTATGCTGATGACATCATGATTCCAGACAAAAACAAACAGCTGATTTCATTAATTCCCAGTGTCTAGCACAGTACCCGACACACATACCAGGTATATAAATGTTTATTGATTATTCATTGACTGGAGCTTCACAACATAAATCTAATTCTGTGGTTTCATAGCACAGAAAGCTCCTTCTGACGATGCAGATCAACACCTGCTCTGCAATTTATAGCCTTCCAGAGTTACCTGGGGCACTGAGAAGTTAAGTGACTTTCGGAGGGCCACATAGCCAGGATCTGTCTAAGGTGGCACTTTTTGACTCTGAGGCTAGCATGCTATCAATTACATCATACTTCCACTCTCTATAGCTCTCCAAGTATTTTAAGACCTTTTTCTTAGTTTTTTAAATTATATGTTTTTCAATTAGCAAGCATGTAGTAATCGTTGTATTGACCATAGCTTTTGCAAATTTCAAAGTTGTTTATCTTCATATTTTTCAGGGAGAAATTGTTCTCTTAGTTTTGCTCATTTCATTCTTCATCAGTTTTATGTCTTCAAAATTATTCATTTTTACAGTATTAATGTTATAGTATAAAGTGTTCTAATTCTGCTTACTTCATTCTGCATGATGTTTATGTAAATCTTTCCTATTCTATTTGAAATTATCTATTTGCTCATTTCTTACAGCATAATAGTGTTCCATCAGATTCATAAACCACAATTTATTCAGTCTTACTCAAATTGTGGGCATCCTTTTAGTTTCCAATTTTTTGCCACCACAAAAAAAGAGCTGCTATAAATATTTTCGTGCTTGTAGGACCTCTTCCTATTCCTTTGATGTCTTTGGGATGTAAGCCTAGGAGTGGTTTCAGTGAGTAAGAGGATAAGCACAGTTAATTTACTTTTGAACATACCCTTTTGGGGCATAGTTCCATATTACTTCCTAGAGTGGTAAACCAGTTCACAGCTCCACCAAGTACATTACTGTTCCTATTTTCCTGTAACCTCTCCAACATTTATCATTTTCATTTTACCCTGTTTACTCATTTAGCACTGTACCCTGAGGACTATAGGACCTTTCTACATGACTTTTAGTTGAAATGTAGGAAATATTTTCTTTGAATTCTTCACTTGGCAACTTCCATATCATCATTTAAAGAGAATTGACAAAATAAAAAAATTTAAATCTGAAAAAAAGTAATCTATATCTGATGTCTTCTCTATTAAAATGTGAGTGCCTTAAAAGCAGGAATTGTTTTCTTTTTCTAAGATTTTTCTATAGTACTGTGAACATAATTAGTGCTTTAAATGCATTTTCATTTATTTATTCCTCTTTTGTTAGCTTAACCAATCTGATGTATTCAGAATTGCTTTAATTGGAGACAACTATAAGTGTCTCAGTGGATAGAGCCTTTGGCATGAAGTCAAAGACTGAGTTAAAATCTAGCCTCAGACACTAATTTCATGACCTTGGGAAAGTCACTTAAAAAAAAATCTGTTTCCCTCAGTTTCCCCAGCTGTAAAAGGGGGATAATAATAGCACCTACCTCCCAGGGTTGTTGTGAGGGCCAAATGAGGTAAAAATTTGTAAAGTACTTAGAATGGCCTGGCACATAGTAGGTGCTATATAAATAATAGCTATTATTATTCATTTGCATTTTTCTAATTGTCAGTAACTTGGAATATTATTTTTAATATTTCTCCATGTAAAAACTATTTTTAACATTCTTTAAAATTTTAAATTCCAAATTCTCTTTCTCCTTTCTTCTTCTCCCCCCTCCCTGAGATGGCAAACAATTTGATAGGTTATACATGTGCAGTCATGTAAAACATATTTCCATATTTGTCATGTTGTGAAGGAAAACACAGACCAAAACATAAACACACACACACACACACACACACACAAATAAAATGAAAGATAGTATGCTTCCATTTGCATTGAGATTCCATAAGTTCTTTCTTTGGAGGTAGACAGCATTTTTCATCATGAGACTTTTAGAATTGTCATAGATCATTGTGTTCCTGAGAATAGCTAAGTCATTCACAGTAGATCATCATACAGTATTGCTGTTACTGTGTACAATGTTCTCTTCACTTCATTTTGCCTCAATTCATGTAAGACTAAGTTTTTCTGAAATCATCCTGCCTGTCATTCCTTATACCACAGCAGTATTCCATTACAATCACATACCACAAATTGTTCAGCCATTCCCCAGTTGATGGACATTCCTCAATTTTGGAGTATTTTTAAAATTTAACTGCTAATCACTTGGATTTCTTCCCTTAAAAATGACTGTTCATGTCCTTTGATCATTTATCAATTGGGTGATGGCTTTTATTGTTGTAAATTCAAATCAGTTCCTTATATATTTTGGAAATTAGTCCTGTACTCAAAGACATTTTTTCATACACACATCAATATTTGTATCACTGATATTAACCACAAAACTCTTAAGGCGTTATAGGATCTACGTTAGATTGGTCACATAGTAACACTGTTGAGAGGCAATTGAAAAAAAGGTAGCCTTTTCTCCTTTCCCTTTCTCCTTAACCTCTTCAAAACATTTGATATTTGTTAAATTAATTAATGTATTTTTAGTTTTCAACATTCACTTCCACAAGATTTTGAGTTCCAAATTTTCTCCCCTCCTCTTGCCTCCGCCAGCCCCAAGACATCATGCATTCCAATTACCCTTTCCCCAATCTGCCTTCCCTTCTATCATACCCCTCCTTTCTTTTGTCCCCTTCCCTTCTACTTGTAGAGAAAGATAGATTTCTATACCCCAATTGCCTGTATGGGGTATCTCATTTTCCAGTTGCATGTAAAAACAATTTTTAACATTCATTTTTAAAATTTTGAGTTCCAACTTCTCTCCCTTCCTCCCTCCCCACCCAACCCCACTGAGAAGGCAAGCAATTCGATATAGGTTATACATGTGTAGCCATGAAAACACTTCCCTAACGGTCATTTTGTGAAAGACTATATTTCCTTCCATCCAATCCTGCCTCCCGTTTGTTCTATTCTCTCTTTTGACCCTATCCCTCCCCAAAAGTGTTTACTTCTAATTACCCCGCTTCCCATTTGCTCTCCCTTCTACTACACACACCCCCACTTATCCCCTTCCCCCTACTTTCCTGTGGTGTAAGATAGATTTTCATACCAAATTGAGTATGCATGCTATTCCCTCCTTAAACCAAATCTGATGAAAGTAAGGTTCACTCTTTCCCTCTCACCTCCTCCCTTGTCCCCTCCACTGAAAAAGCTTTTTCTTACCTTTTTTATGTGATAATTTACCCCATTCTATTTCTCTCTTTCTCCTCCCAATATAGTCCTCTCTTACCTCTTAATTTTATACTTTTAGATATCATCCCTTCATATTCAACTCACCCTTTGCCATCTGTCTATATGTATATAATCTCTCCAACTACCCTAATACTGAGAGAAGTCTCAAAACTTATAAATGTTATCTTTCCATATAGGAATGTAAACAGTTCAACTTTAGTAAGTCTCTTATGATTTTTTTCCTGTTTACCTTTTCATGCTTTTCTTGACTCTTGTGTTTCAAAGTCATATTTCTATTCAGCTCTGATCTTTTCATCAAGAATGCTTGCAAGGCATCTATTTCATTGAATGACTATTTTTCCCCTGAAGTATTATACTCAGTTTTGCTGGGTAGGTGATTTTTGTTTTTAATCCTAGCTCCTTTGACCTCAGGAATATCATATCCTAAGCTCTCTGATCCCTTAGTGTAGAAGCTTCCAGATCTTGTATTATCCTGATTGTATTTCCACAATACTCAAATTGTTTTTTTCAGACTGCTTGCAATATTCTATCCTTGATCTGGGAGCTTTGGAATTTGACTACAATATTCCTAGGAGTTTTCCTTTTAGGATCTCTTTCAAGAGGCACTTGGTAGATTCTTTCAATATCTATTTTACCCTCTGGTTCATAATTTCTTGAACTATGATGTCTAGGTTCTTTTTTTTATCATGGCTTTCAGGTAGTCCAATAATTTTTAAATTGTGTCGCCTGAATCTATTTTCCAGGTCAGTTGTTTTTCCAATGAGATATTTCACATTGTCTTCCAATTTTTAATTCCTTTTGTTTTATAATTTCTTGATTTTTCATGAATTCATTAGCTTCCATCTGCTCTATTCTAATATTTAAGTAATTATTTTCTTCAGTGAGCTTTAGAATCTCCCTTTCCATCTGACCAAGTCTGCTTTTTAAAGCATTCTTCTCCTCATTGGCTTTTTGGATCTCTTTTGCCATTTGGGTTAGTCTATTTTTTAAGCTGTTATTTTCTTCAGCATTTTTTGAGTCCCCAAGCAGTTGGCTCATTTTTCTTGATTTTCTTGCATCACTCTCATTCGTCTTCCCAGTTTTCCCTCTACTTTTCTTGCTTGTTTTTCACAATCCTTTTTGAGCTCTTTCATGGCCTGAGACCAATTCATATTTTTGTTGGAGGCTTTCGGTGTAGGAGCTTTGACTTTGTTGTCTTCTTCTGTTTGGATGTTTTGGTCTTCCTTTTCACCAAAGCAAGATTCTATAATCTAATTCTTTTTCCACTTTTTGCTCATTTCCCCAGCCATATACTTGACTTTTGAGCTCTTTGTCAAGGTAATTCTCTGCTTCCAGTGGGGATGGGGGTGTATTGTTAGCCACTCTATCCCCCCACAATCTGTGGGCCTAGTGTTCCAGAAACAGGTGCTGTCTCTGGCCCTGCTGTGGCTGCCATGGGCTCCTCCACCCCCTCCACTGCCCTGGGACTGGGGCTGGACCACTCTGCTCTCTCATACAAGTTCAACAGTTTTTTTTCCACTGACCTTCCAATTTGTCTGTGCTGTTTTGGGTTTATAAAGTATAGAAACCATCACAGGTGCCAGAGATTCAGTCACCCAAAGGCATACTCAGGTCCCATCTGTGTCAGCATGGCCCATACTGGGCTGCACTCTGCTCCCAGCACAGCACAATAGACCTTCCAATAAAACTTCTAGGCTGTCTTGGGCTGGAGATTTGCTTCACTCCATCATTCTGTGGGTTCTGTAGCTTCAGAATTTGTTTAGTCATTTTTTTTACAGGCATTTAACTGGGCTTGGGGAGAGAGCTCTCAAAAGTCACTGCTTCTACTCCACAATCTTGGCTCCACCCAATCCCATGCCCCCACCCCCAGCATTTGATATTTTTGAATCTATCCTCTTCTTTTGAAAATAAATCCCCACTCTTGGTTTCCATGACCTTACACCCATTCTGCTTCTCATCCTCTCTCTGTACTTACTGTTTTCCAACCTGGTGATCACTAAATGGTGACATTCTCCAATTCTTAATTCTTGGCCTTCTGCTTTTCCCTTCCTATTCTTTCTTCGCTCTTCAGAGAATTCATCCATCACCATCGGTTCAACTATCATCTTTATGTGAATGACTCCCACATTGGTAACTCTTGTCTTATCCTCTTACCCCAGCTAATATTCCATATTTTCAGTTCTATTTGGATAGAATCTGAATCTCAAACTTAGTATATCTGAAACTAAATTTTCTAGAAACCATCACAGGTGCCAGAGATTCAGTCACCCCAAGGCATACTTAGGTCCCATCTGTGTCAGCGTGGCCCATACTGGGCTGCACTCTGCTCCCAGTACAGCACAATAGACACTTCCAGTAAACCTTCTAGACTGTCTTGGGCTGGAGATTTGCTTCACTCCATCATTCTGTGGGTTCTGTAGCTTCAGAATTTGTTTAGAGTTATTTTTTACAGGCATTTAACTGGGCTTGGGGAGAAGCCCACTGAATCTCAAACTTAGTATATCTGAAACTAAATTTTCCCCATCTGTTTCAAATAGTTCCCCTCCCAACTCTTGACGCCATTTTCTTCCTTTTCATTTGAAAGCTTAGAATCTTCTTTGACCCATTCTTCTCCTTTTTTCTTCACTTCTTATAAGTAATAGGATATCATGGACTTTTCCTTCTATATATCCTTTATCTCTTCCTTCTGCTCCACATTCTCATTGCCACTACCCTCATCCAGATGGGCCCTCAAAACCTTCTATATAGATCACAGCAGTCTCCTCGCTGGCCCCTCTAACTCCTGGGATTTCTCACCACCAGCCCGCCATGCTGCATGCCACTGTCAGATAAACTTTCCTTAAACTTCCTCAAATTTTCCCTAAAAATGAATCTGACTTCTCTTTGAGATTTCAAGGCCTTTCACTGTCCCTTATTATTTTTCCCCAAATGATTGTCAAGCCAAATTTCTCAACAGAGCCCTTCCCTTTTGATGCTTATTTCTTCTTTCATGCGTTACAGTCATATTCTTCCTGACTAGGTATCCTCCTCTTTGCCCTCTGCGTAAACCCTTCCTGTCCTTCAAGGCCCAGAGCAAAGTCCACTTTCTCTGAAGTCTTCCATTACTATTCCAGCTATTAATTATCTTTCTGTCTTTTGAACTATAGAGCACTAAGGTGTCTCACACTTTAACTACAATTTACACATTGTTCCATCGCTGGTATTTCATATGCATTAGATTTGTCTGTTCAATTAAATTATAATCTCCTTGAGGGCAGACATTATTTGTTCTAGTTCTTTGTCTCTCAGGGCACCTTGAATAGTAGGAATATATCTTGAGCATTTAAAAAATATTTTTTAATTGGTTGATTTAATTCAGTACACATTTCTTAACTATTGTATGTGAAGTCTTATAAGGGAGAACTAATTAATATGTGACCAGCAGCAGCAGTTTCTGTGTTCTAGAATTGCCATGTTCTTATCACACACAGAATCATTTTCTTAATTCCATGATACTTGTATCCAAATTGTCTAAAATAGAGAGAACTGTCTGCAGTTCATGTCAGGATTATCAGAGTTTGAAGATGTTGCTTCAGGGAAATGGACAAACTGAATAAAAAAAGATAATTAGGAATTAGTACTGGAAGGATATTCTTAGAGAGAAAGAAAAGGTCTATTATTTTGGAAAGGAAGAGGAAGAAATGAGGAGGTCTTACAGATACTATGGATATATATATTTAAATGTAAAAAAACCCAAAAAACCAAAAAAAACCCACTGACAGTGAAGAAAGGAGAGACCTAGAGGTGAGAACAGAGCAATGTCTGTTCCTTACGTATGAAGCTCTAGGGTGGATCGCTTTTTCATCTTCTCAGCAACCTCACACACCCACTGTGATCGCCTCCCATCTTGCCTTACTTGAAGCTTTCTCATACATTTTCAACCCTGTGTACTGATTAAAGACTTGATTTTTATGTTTCAAGAAAGGTTTTCTGAGTTGGTTTACTCTTGCCCTTCTTAACTTTTCCATATTAGCATCTGATATTCATGTTCCTGATGTTATAATTTCTCTGGATTTACATGTCCAATGTACATGAGTGCATGTTTATATTATACATAGCCAGTATTGTTTGGATTTTTACATGATCCCTTTTTATAAGCCATATTTTTCTATGGGATATATTCCTATGGTTTTTATAGTCGTTGAAGTCAAAATCACATTCAAGTCAGGAGGGAGAAATATACTACTAAGATACAAAATATTAACCTTAATGTTTTATATTTTAATTTAATATTAAAATTTCTAACTTCTTAATAACCATTTAAAATGCCAAGTCAAGGACAGAATTTTTAAGCTAAATATTTGAAAATCTGGCAATTAACATGGTCCTGGGTTTTCTTGTTCATTACTCTTTTCGACTTTACCTAAGATGACATCTAGAAGTCTTGTCTGACCTAAGTATGATTTACCTTTTTGTGACAGTAAAGATTTTAAAATGCCCACAGCTGGATTGAAAGCATGCCAACTTTAAGTAAAGCTTTAAGCTCACCTCCTTGCCTTTATTTTGATACCACCAGCATCTCTAGAAGGAAATGAGAATTTCTTTTCTTGCTGCTATCATTACGCTTTTCCCTAAACCAGGTGTGTGATATCCTTCAAGCCTCAGAGCTCTGCAGCTGTTTCATAAATCAACCACCACCCTTTCCCTTGAGCCCAAACACATCATCTAAATAACAGGCTTAACTCCCTTATGAAATAAAGTGGGTCTTATGAGCAGTAATGAATTGGAGTCTACTGCTAACCAGTGTAGTGAGCTGGGGAGCAAACCACTTTGAAAAGGAAAACTGTGGTTTTAACATTTATTAAAGGGAAAGAGAAAGATGAATATTAAACAGGTTATTTAGAAATTTTGTGACTATTTTAACTTATTTTTTCACTTCATATTTTAGTATCAAAGCACACAAGATATGCTGCAGTGAGCTTTGCTTAAAATGAATCTTTCTTTGCCGTTGCTGTGGCAACATCTCTAATACCAGATAAAATGAAATTCCTTAGAAGAATAGAGTGAATCTTTTCCTCTGGTGTACATGCACACACATGTGTGCGCACACATACACACACACACACACCTATTTTTGTGTCCTTTTTTCCAGTACTTTTTTAGCGTCTTCTTTAACATCATATTAAAATATAGTCTTGCTTTTTGTTCAAAATATATCATAATAATAGCATGTATATAGTTAAAGTACTTTATGTATGTTATCTCATTGGATCCTCATGATAACCCTGTGAGGTAGGCATTATTATCATCCCCACTGCCAAAGTGACTTGCTTAGTGCCACGTACCTTGTAACTGAGGCAGGCTTTGAGCCCAAGTCTTCCTGACTTCAAGTTCAGCCCTCTATCTACTATGTCATCATCACTCTAAATACATCAAATTCTGAAAAATGCACCTAACAAATCTGTTTGCTACACTCAAATTGCTATGGACCTACTCCAAAGAAACATCTCCTCTTTCTTTCCTCAGTTTCTGTTCATTTGATGACTTCCCCTCCTCCATAGAATTTGCCTATGGCTCTCTCGCACCTACTTGTGTTCCTTTCATCCTGACCACCAAAAGTCAGACGTCCTCATGCTGCCTTTGACTGCCCAAAGCTCTCCACTGTGGTCTCATGTTACACCATGGTGCACATTATCTCCAGCATCATCTTTTCTTTGCCACTCCCTTTATTTTGTCCATCTCATTCTCTTAATGTTAGTCTCACAATCTGATTAAACCAACCTATATTAAGGTATAGAAAGCTGGTGTTTTCTTCTCTAACCCTCTCAAGAGTTTTTGCCTGTAAGTTCAATTGAATCTAATTAGTAGATTTTTAGGGAATGTGAAGGAAATATTTTTGACTGGGTTCCTTCTTTTAAATCATATAACTTACCTTACTTCTCCCAAATAGAGTTGGGGTGTGGGTGGAAATGTGGAAAGAGAGGTTCTGAGGTTCAACTATCTCATCTGATCTCCACTTCTTAATGAAGGTGCCACTCTCCACTTCCCAGAGGGAATGAACTATATCCCTCCAACCCTGCCATCTTAGTATAACCTTGTCCCACTATTCCAGTGTCTGTCCTATCCAGACTTTCAACACCTGGGGCAAGAGGACTTGTCAAGCTGGAGGTCCCTCAAATCCCTGGAGTTGTGGTAGCCTCCTGCTGGAGAACTAGGAAAGTCTTTACTCTCCTCCAAGTTTGTGTCTTCCTATTCATTGCTGAGGGCTGCCTCAGTAGACTCCAATTGGAATCACGTTTCAGAGTGACTTCAGAGCAGCCTTCTGCTCCACTTACTTGCCCCTTCCCCTCCTAAAAATTATTCTCAGAAATATCTACATAAAAATAATACTTCTTACATTTATTTATGTGGACTACCTACCATGTACACACAATTAACTATGTAGCATAATAGCAATTATGAATATCATTAAATATCAAATTACTTTTGCTGTGAATTTTGTCTTTCATTATCCAGAGTACTACAGTCTGTTCATATATGCTTGTCATTCATAGTTACCTTAAGAACTTTTGAAACAGAAACAAAATGTTGCCAATAGTATGTATTTGTGGGACAGCTCTCTAGAGTCAGGCATGAATTATGTGGCAATAGATCAGAACAAAATTAAGTCAACAAGCATTTGTCAAGCATCTACTATGTGCCAGGCACAGTGCTGCCCAATACAAAGCAATCTCTATTCTCAAGGAACTCACATTCTAATAGGCGAGACAGGTACATATGTGAGCACACACATGCACGCACATACGCACATACGCACACACTTTTATTATTGTTTGTTCATTTCAGTCAAGTCTGACTCTTGATGACCTCAGTTGGGGTTTTCTTGGCAAAGATCCTAGAGTGGTTTGCCATTTCCTTCTCCAACTCATTTTACAGATGAAGAAACTGAGGTAAATAGTGTTAAATGATTTGACCAGTCATAAAGCTAGTGTCTGAGGCCAGATCTGAACTCAAGAAAAAGAGTCTTCCTGACTCCAGACCCGGCACTCTATCCACCACACCACCTAGCTGCAAACACACACAAAGACACACATGCACACACTCAGAATAATTACAGGTAGTCAAATACAAAGTAGTTAGGGAGAAAAGGTATTGGCAGTACATGAAGAAACATTTTGTGTCAGAAGGTGTTACTTGCATTGAATGTTGAAGAAAGAGGGATTATAGTCAGTGGAGGTGAGGAGGCAAGTCTCCAGGCATAGGGGCACAGCCAGTGCAAATGCATGGAGATGAAGTGGAATATTGTCAGAAACAGAAAAGGCCCATTTGGCTGGACCACAGAGTACAGGAATAGGTGTGATGTATTAAGACTCTGGAAACATAGATTGGGACCAGTCTTATGAATTATGAAGGGCTAAACTGGAATTTATGTTTTATCCTAAAAACACTGGGAAGTCACTGGACATTGAATGAAGGAATGACAGGGTTAGATTTATGATTAAGGAAAGTAAGTTTGACAGATGTAAGGGAGATGGAGACAGGTCATTTAAGAGGCTATTGCAGTAGTATAGATGACAGTTTATAAGGGCTTTAACTAAAATAGTGACTGTTTAAAAAGGGAGAACATGTCTGATCCAAGAGATGTGAAGGTAGAAACATCAAGATTTGACAACTGATTAGAAATGCTGGGTGAAGGAGAGTGATGAACTGAGGCTAAAGCCAAGATTATAAATATAAACTTGGGAGACAGAGAACGATCAGTGCCTTCACTAGAAATGGGAAGTCTAGAGAAATAGCAAGTTTAGGGGGAAAGAGAAGGAGTTTTGTTTGGGGCTTGTTGACTTCAGGATGTTTCCAGCAATTGCTTTAAAAGGTCATGTAGAGAGTTGGTTATATGGGACTGGAGCTCATGAGAGAAGCTGGGACTGGGTATATTGATCTATGTGCTATATACACAGAGATAACAATTAAACCTATGGGAACACACACACACACAAAGAGAGAGAGAGCACATTACAGAGTCTTGGAGGCATACTTACAGTGAGTCTTAATAAGACTAAGGGAGACCAAGAAAGAGCTGTGAGCCTTATAGGAAAAGAACCAGGAAAGAGTGGAGTCAGGGAACCCAGGAGATGTTATATGGGAGAGGGTAGTCAACAGTGTCAAGTGCAGCAGAAAGTTCAAGAAAGGACTGAGACAAATGCACACACACACATATGTGTGTGTGTGTATATATACATATATACATGCATGCACACACACATGGCAGTTAAAAGATCATTGGTTACTTTAGAAAGAATGAAAGAGAAAATAGTAAGAAAACAGATCATAGATGGTTGAGGATGATGAAAAATGCTACTTATATGCAAGAGAGGGAACTGATGAACTCCAAGTACAGATTGAAACATATTTTTCTTTTTCTTATTTTTTAACATGGTTAATGCAGAAATGTGTTTTGCCTGACTTCATATGTATAATGACTTCTTGCCTTCTCAATGGGTAGAGGAGTGATAGAGGAAGGGAAAGAATTTGGAACTGAAAATAAAATATAATTTTAAATGGTTGAGGAGTAAATGAAAGTAGAGGAAGTAGAGGAAATAAATATAGATAACTTTTTCTAGGAGAGATAAGGATGAGAAAGGGAAAAGATAGAGGATGAGGGGAAGGTAGGGTCCAGTAAAGATTTTGTAAGGATAGGGAAAACTTGGACATTTTGGAAGCAGTAGGAAAAGAACCAGTACATAAAGGGAGGTTAAAGATTGAGTGGGTCAGAGATTATTGAAGGGACAGTCTGCTGAAGAAGAAAGAAAGAATGTAATCAAGAGAATGGCCTTAGCAAGTACAAGGACCACCTCATATCAGAGATTGGGGGAAAGGGGAAGAGAGGTGATGTCAAGGGATTTTAAAAGGAGGGGAAAAGAAAATTCATAGCATATGTCCTCAATTTTCTTAGTAAAGTAAGAGACCAGGCTCTCTACTGAGTGTTTTGGAGGGGAGAGGGAAGTGTTGGGAGATTTGAAAGAAAAGGCCCTCACCATTACTTGAGTGTTAGCAACATGATATTTAATGCAGTGTTTTCCATTGAATTATTTGGTGTATTGCAGAGACATCCTTATTGTGTATCCTGCCATCCAGAATTTCAATATTCCCTTTGTCAGTTTTTGAAGAGATGGAATAATGTAAAGGTAGTAGTGACCTTGGTGAAGATAAAACGATAACATGTCTGTGTATAATGTGGCTGGAGAGCAATAATGACAGATATGTTTTATTATATTTGTATATGTGTGTATGTGTCTGAGTGTTGTATGTATTTTTGGTGTATGTACATGCACGTATGTTTTGGAGAAAGTGGGAGGGAAGGAGAAAGAGATAGAGACAGACAGACAGAAAGAGACAGAGAGAGTTGGATAACGAACCAAATGGGTAGTTCAACATGCTGAATCCTCACCTCGGTTGTCCCAGTTAGAACACAGGTATATCACAGGCTGACAAAAGATCAGAAGCCATATCTCTAGCTCACTGAGTCTGCAATATTCTCTTCCTTTTGCTGTTTCAGTGACTTAGGTATATTTATATGGATATAAACCTCAAAGATAGAAGTCAGAATGAATGGATTAATACCCATGATCCTGACAAGTAGACTTTCTACTTAGCATAATATTGTATTTTTTATAATATTAGAGTACATTTCAGAAAGTTAGACTTGAGATTCAAGATGGTACATTTTTTGCCAAAAAACTTTTTTTCATAGATAAGGAGATTTTTAAATCTGTCAATATCACATTTTAAGTCCAACTTGGGTTATGTGACAAATTAATCCTATGTGTCTTTTTGTCCCAGTCAGGCTTACAAATTCATTATAACTATTAAAAATGGAAGCATTTAGATAGGAAACAGAAATATGTAAATCATTAGTAGATACTAAAGACATCTATTTGGATATTTGTTTTTAAAAGGAAAGGATGTATTTTCTGGGATCCTGTTGCCTTTTACTAAAATGAATACAAAAAAAGACCTATATATAAAAAAAAACATGGAATTGTTCAAAATTTTAGATGTGGCATTGATTGAAACTGAGTGACAAGAAGAAATCTAAATTATGGCTTGAATACATTCAAGAAAATATTGCCTATAAGCTCTTATTTACAAATATATTTTATTCTTAAGTAATAATTTTCATTTCATTTTCTTCAGCTGCCAGATGTTGCTGTTGGAATTCAGTCCAAGCGGCTGAGAAATGCCAATATATATGCGAGCCAAAGTATGTTTCATTTACAAAGGCTTTGCATCAATGGGGGAAATATTTTTCATTACTTCATCTTTTCCCTTAGGAATAAAACATAAAATTATAACATATCAAAAGCCACTTTGTTCAAGATTGGAAAATGATATCCTAGCATAGTTGACATTGGATTTTAATATGTAGCAAAGTGTTTCCTAAATACAAATTACTTCACTAGTTCAAATCAGTTTTGTTCAGCTAAAAACCTTTGGGATTGGCAGGTAGATTCAACTAATAGATTTTTATTTTAATTTCTTTGGTAATTCCCGGGACTTGCCTCATATACACCGTTGGAAACATTTTCATATTGTGTTCAGGAACACCTGTTTCCAGGTATTTAATGAATTGTTTATGTCAGAAAAGCTATAGTGTTTAAGATATAGAATATGTTAAACCAATCAATCTAAGCACAACTCAGTTTAGGAGGTAGAGAGATATAAAGACACAAAAAGAGTCAGGTGCTCCACATTCACATTCATGCTCAGACATAGCTCTTTAAAACTCATCCTTCTACTCCCCCATCCACTCCTTTTAGTTACTCCTACCCCTTATCTTAGAAATGCTTTCCAGCAGGGTGAGAAAGAGCCATTCACAGTTGAGGTCAAAGCTGAAGAATTCAGCAATTACTCTGCCAAGGACACACTTGCATTCTGGAGGCAAAGAACAGATGAGGGAACTTTCTTCAACATCTGTTTACAGAAGTCAGGAGTAGACTTAGCTTCCCATTTGCTTAGTAAATGGAGTAGATAAATGTATGTACTCCCCTTTCCCAAAAGAAAAGGAATAGTAATGAGTATGCTTTGGATATGGAGATTCCCTCTTCTTTATCATTGCAACAATCTTTTTAGTCATTTCCTTGATCCTTGGTAATGAGTAGACCAAATTCTAGGATTATTTCCCCAAATTAGGGACATTCTGGGGATTACCTCCCTGTAATGGTAATTTAAATGGGAAAACCTTTCCCATTCATTAATAAACCCATGTGACCTGCTTAAATCACGTTGAAGCCTAAGTCACATGTGGGAGGAGCTTGGAACAGAAAGGGTGGAGCTGGGAGGAAGTTGGTTAGCCCAGTCAGAGCTGGGAAGGACACAGGCAAGCAGGCACAACTTAGGCTCCTGAGTATTTGTTTGTTTGTTTATGGGAAGGTTCCAGAAGACGGGGTCAGCTTGGGAATGGCTTTAGCTGCTGACATGATAATGTGTATCGACTTCTTGGCTACTTTGACTGATTTTGCTTTCTGGTTTTGGGATTTGTCTTTCTGATTTCTGAATAAATGTTTTTCCTCTGCCTCCTATATAAAGAGTCTGCTATACTTTGTGACTGAGAACTACACCAGCATATTCACAGTCACCACTAGTGCTGTAAATATCGCCTTGGCAATACACTCCCCTAGTTGTAATAAACTGTTTAAGTAAAATGAAATGGAAAGCAAGTACTGTCACAATATATGGAGAGAATACATAGGTTCCCAGAATGGGTGATAGCATCCTGGGGGGAGCTGGAATGATCCATGGGGGCAGTAGTAGCCTCGAGTACAATTGTGGGGCATTGAATAAAAATAAGGGGGCAGTGGGGCATAAGGAAGGACAAGAAGATAAGAAAATTTTGAGAAATCATTCATACTTGTTTCATCTGTTGTATAACAGGGTTGTATAAGAGTGATTGATTATACTATTTTCCAAATAAACACAAAAATGCAAGTTATAACCTATCAGTGGTGAAGTCTGCTAACAGGTCTTAACAAGCAAGTGTGGACAGGCCAGCATGTTGCCCATCATCAGGAAGTCCAGCATGCATTGGCAAGAATATGCACATGTAATGATTTGTTTACAATATGATACTATATGATTACATGACACAATATTACGTCATCAGAATTTCAATGCAGATAAACCCCCACATATTTACAATAAATTATTAAATTTAAGATGTCATTTTAAAAATATATATATATTTTATATTCTTTTGAAATGATGCTAATTTCAAAAATAAACCATTAAAGGGTTAAAGAAAGTGGATTTCCAGAGGGATACTGAGTAATTTCTTTTTTGAGAAGGTGGTAGTGGGCCAAATAAGTTTCGGTACCTCTGTTATAGAGCCTTTCTGTTAAGTCAGAAGATGAAATCAAGTTTGCAAAGATTTTTATAGGTATTCCAAAAAAACATCATGGACATTATCCCTTCCTAATAGCTTATTTTTTCATTACATCTTGGCTGCCTGCTTTCTGATGACAGGTCAAAATACACTTTACCCTCTTCAGAAATATACTTTAAGGGTGTTTTTTATAATTCAAATAATCATTTTTTATGATTTAAACTTAAAGAATAAACCTACATATTATTTTTCTATTTCAGCTAACCTATATACAGCAAGAGTATGAAATGAAACTCAAAGGTCTGATGCCAGCATCTCTAAGACAAGAACTTGAAGACACCATTTCCTCTTTAAAATCCCAGGTAATTATTAAAATGTTGTTGGTTGTGTACCTCTTCCAGAGTATGTTCCTGGAGTCACAGTTTTGAGAAGAAACTTGCAAATCAGTTAAATGTGGCAAAGGGTAAGATACGGAATTGATGTCTGAAGTAAATGTAGCCTCAACACTTTGAGCATCATGTATTACTGTGGATCAAACATTTCTTCTCCCATCTTACAAGTTTAAGAATTCATTCTCTCCATTTGGCTGCCTTAAAAATAGAAAAGTTCTGGATAATATTTGCACCTTATTCTTTAGAAAACACTGTAGAAAAGAAAGGGTACTCTATTTATTTGCCTGTTTTTCTCCTTCCCATTTAAAAAAATCTTTGGTCAAAAAATTGGAAATTAGGGAGGCACCTATCAGTTGGGGAGTGGATTAAAAAATTATAGTATATGACTGTAATGGAAATTAATGCACCATAAGAGAAAATGGAAGATACATGAATTCATGCAGACTAAAGTGAGAGAACCAGAAACACTGTAGAGGTGAGGAACCTGAGGCCATATGTGGGTGGCCTTCTAGGTCCTTGAGTGTGGCTTTTTGACTGAGTCCAAGTTTAATAAAACAAATCCTTTTATTAAGGGCATTTGTTCTGTGGAATTTGAATTCAGTCACAGGACTGCACTTGAGGACCTAGAGGGCCACATGAGGCCTTGAGGTCCCATGTTTCCCTTCCCTGTCACTTTAGACAGTAACACTGTAAAAAAAAAAAAATCCAACTTTGAAACAGTTCAACTAATTGAACAACCATTACTACAAAAGACAAATGATGAACCATGCTACCATCCTGACAGAAAGGCAGGGAGACTTCAAGAGAAGTTTGAGATATACATTTTTTAACATGACCCATTTGTGTCTATTAACCTGTGGCAATATTTCTTTCCTGGTCATGAGGGATGATTTTTCCTTTTATTTGATATTGGGGATTAGGGGAAGGTTGGAGAGGTATAAGAAAGAGAAAAAGAGGGTCATTATAGAATGTTTTAAAAAAACAGAAAAGAAGAGAAAGAAGAGGTTTAAATGGAGATGTAAACAGGAAAGCTCTATTATTAACAAGTTGAATTTATTATATCCTTTAAAAATGTAGACTCTACATAATAGGGATATGTAGTTTCGTGTACTATCCTCTTTTCTGTCCATATACATATATATATATATACACACACACACGTGTGTGTGTGTGTGTGTGTGTGTGTGTGTGTGTGGAGAGAGAAATATGTTTGTTAATGATTTTCAAGTTTAGAATAGCAACAAAAAAACCTAATATTAAAACTATTTGAAGTTCTTTTTTCCCCTAGCTCCTGCTGTTAGAGATGTTAACTTTTGTCCCATTTACAATCCACATTCTAACAAATCCTCACCCTTTATTTTTGGTACTAGTCCCAGAATCCCATCATTCATCACAATGTTGATTCCAAACTGAATGAGAGCACATAGAAATAGAAATGGAAGTAAGGCATTTTGATTATGATTTGCTAAAGTAGTGCTGAATAGTGTTTGAGTTGTAAAAGTTGTCTATGCAATTTCCTGCCCAAACACGATGAATCATAATAGTTTTAAAAAGAAAAATCTTTGAAAAAAAAGGAAATGTAATATGTGCCCTTTTTCATTAAAACCTTCCCCCAAAAGATACTTATTTTACCTAAAATTAGTAGGGGTGACAAAACATATTTTAAGTTCATGAAATGTCAGAATAAAAAAGATAGGTATTAAAATAATGAACTTAAGTGTTTTTGCTACATTTTACAGAATAGAATTAATTTGAGAGAAGGCAATTACTTAAGTTTTAGAAGTCAACTTAAAAACCATAATGAATTTTGTTGTTATAAAAAGACCACAAGATTTTGAGTCAGAGGACCTGAGTGCAGAATCCCAACTAGCAACCATAATACTATTGTGACTTGGGAAAAAATCACAACCTATCTAGCTCCATATAAGCATACACATCTATAAAGTGAGATGAAGCTGAAGTCTTAGTTCTGGAGCTTGTAAAACACCCACACACACACACACACACACACACACACACACACACACACACACACACACACACATATATCTTTATGTGTGTATATATACATATATAGAGTTTGTAATTAAGCTCATTTCTAATAAACTTGAATGGCTTGGGTATAATTTGTCTTCCATCATAGATGCAGTACACACTCTAATGGAAATTTTCATTCTCTATATATAGTGTGTAAGAATGAACTTGTAGCAAATTTTAAGTCTATTATATTCCGTTCAGTGATGTATCTGTGAAGAGAGCTTGGAGGAATTTGGTCCACCCACCCACCCAATTCAGTTGATATAGTCACAGGATGTAATCACAGATGATGAGGTGTTAAATCTATTAACACATTAACACCTCATCATCTGTGATTACATCCTGTGACTACATCAACTGAGCTGAAGACCTAAGGAGACCAATTCTCATCTCTTACATGTCTTTCATATGAAAATGAAGTTTTCTTTAGAGCACCTTATGTTTCTGCTTCTCAAGGTTAATTAAAAGGATTGCTATGCTCTTCCTAGCATGCAAAGAAATTGCATTGGTAGCTAGAGAAAGAAAGAGTTAAATGAAGTTTATTTTCAGTTGAAATTAAAAGCTATTTTAGAGGACTAATTAACCTATATTTTGAGGAATAGAAAACTCTCCAGAGGGTCATGCATCTGCGGAGAACCCTGCACCTTCAGAGGACTTTTAGCCATTGTCTATGAAACTATTACTCCCTTTTTCCTCCAAGGTTACCTTGTTTCAGGTTTTATTTGTTTTATGTATACCTACCTACATCTGTGTCTGTTTTCTTCCCATTCTAAGTCAGTCTCTTTGAAGACAAAGGCTGCTTTGTTGTCTTTGTTTCCCTAGTGCCTAGCACAGTTCCTGGCACATAGTAGGTGCTTAATAAATGACTGATTGATGATCCACCTGCAGGGTTTCTGTTATAATCCATATCATTTCACTGTAATAAAAATAACTCGGCCTCCTAAAAATGAATGTGAACCTAGAAACAGATTGCTGCCAGCTGCATTTGTGCCACATAATTGGCAGCTGCATAATGTAGTCCCAGACCATTCAGTGAGTAGAATCCAGTTTGAAAGCACAGGTGTTATATCCTTTGAAAATTGTTGAAATTCCTGTTAGAAAGCAGCAGATAGAGGTCAATGGAATCCTTGCACCTGTCAAAAGTATTAATTGTTCCTGGGGTCAAGAGAGCATCTGACTGAAATAAAGAACCAAACAGTATTATAAAAAAGCAAAACATAGATGTTCATTAGACATGTGTCAGTTTTTTGTGTTGCTATTAAGAATTTGTTTTGCTTTGTTTTTAACCTCATTTCAGACTCCTTTAGTTTTACATGATCTTGCATAATTACATTTCAAAGCATAGCCAGGTTATCCTAAAACCTGGTCAATGATGAAGTCCTGAGATGAAATGAGAAAACAAATCTCAAACTACCAATTCCTAATCAGTAAAATTTTGTGGCATCAGTAAAAAGTCATGGCATGCACCATAAAAAAGCTTTTTAGTTAATTTTATTAAGTGCTTTATGTAAGGCTTCAAAATACTGAAAGAAACCAGAGAGTGGATTTCTGACATGGGAAAGGCTAAAATCTGTACAGTTTTCATCCTCTTCAGTCCATGATGGAAATGAAGCCTGTCGCATCATACATGGAGACACTAAATGACAACCAGAACTTGAGCTTGCTTCTTTAAAGTTACTTCCCTGGTTTTTGCATGAGCCATTTTCAGATATTCTAGTTCCCACTGATTGCATTAGAGTATAAACCAAAAAACCTGCCAATTTCACCAAGTTCTTAGTTAAGCTGAGCAACAACATAACTATAAATATATTTTTTCTTGCAGACACTTTAGAGTGGGGGTTCTTAGCCTTTTCATGACATGAAGCAATATAGTGATATATGGGCCTTTTATAAGAATGTTTTCAAATGCATGAAATAAAATACTTAGGATTATAGAAGAAGCCAATTATATCTAAATAGAAGTCAAATTTTTGATTGAGGTTGGGGGAAGCAATTAAGCTTCAGAGACTTTCCCAGGGTCACACAGCTAGTAAATATCTGAAGCTAAATTTGAAGTCAGATCCTCCTGACTCAAGAGCTGTGCCACCTAGCTGCCTTTCAGATTAATTTTTAAAAACAAAATCATGGACCTCAAATTAAGAACCTCGATTCCAAATTATGGATAATCCATTCAGGAACAGAGAACTTGTTGAATAGAGAAATGTCATAACTCTTTCACCATATTGGAATTTTGCTTCAAAGAGTTCTTGAAAATTTCAGAATCAGCTGGCACTGAAAAATCAATTTCTTAGGCCTAAATATTCATAGAATCATAGCTATAATGAAGTTCATGGATCTTCCAGTACAACCCTTCATAATTTTGCAGGTTAATAAACTGAGATCCAGATTAAATGATTTGACCATGGCCACACAACTAATGGGTAGCAGAATCAAGGTTTTAAGCTAGATCTTCACACTCCCAATCCAGTGCCATTTCCACCATGCCATGCTCCCTCATTGGTGTTGTAGTATAAGATTGGAATCTCACAGTACCCAAGCAGCACCTTCCTTTGCATGCTACCCAAGAAGTGATTTTCCATCTTTTACTTAAAGATTTCCAGTGAGAGACAACTAAACTGCTTTTCACCTTTTATCCTGAGCACTGTGACATCTCTCTTAACACAGTCTAAGATATTTTTTAGCTCTCTTGGCAGCCATATCACACTATTGACTCACATTTCACTCCACATTTAATCAACTAAACTACTCATATCTTTTTTTCAAACAAACTGCTGTCTAGCCACACCTTCACTGTAATATACTCATGAAGTCCATATTTTTATCCAAATGTGAGATTTATATTTATTCCATTTGAAATTATACCTGATTTAATTCAGCCCAGTGGTCTAGCTTGTCAAGATTTTAAAATTTTGACTCTATCCAGCATGTTAGTAATTTCACCCAGCAAATATGATAAGCCATTTATGCCTTTATCTAAGTCATTAATAAAAATGTTAGGACAGAGCTATACACGGATCCCTGGGGCGCTTCCCTGGAGACTTTGCAATCAATCAGTCCTGCTTCCTCAAGTTCCTAGTGTCTTCTCCTCCATGATTACCTTGTATCAACTTTGTGTATGTCTTTTATATATTTCTATGTGTATATGCTTTCTTTCCCCTATCAGAATGTAAGCTTCCTGAAAACAGATTGTCTTTACTTTTTCTTTTTATCCCCACATTTAACATAATGCTAACTAAATAATAAGCACTTAAAAATGCTTGCTTTTGGTAGGCCTCTTTCTGATTTGACATCGAACGAGTTAATAATTAGTCTCTGAATTTCATTTAATTCACCTAATTATACAGTAATATCACCTAGTCCCCATCTGCCTTCTTTATAAGAATAATACCGTGAAGGATCTTGCCATATGTTCTATAAGTAAGCTGTATCTGCAGTATTCCTCTAGGTCAGAGCAGTGACCTTGAGGGCAGCCAGAAAAATGACCCTTGGAGTTGAGATGTATCAGAATAAGGTAGGTCAAACTAAAGAATTGGAATGAGCCTACCTTAGTCAGTAACACAAAGTGTACTTTCAATAAATCCTCTAAGCCTTTTTGAGGACATTGTGTAAATTAAATCACAGCATCTAGGTTGTGTTTAGATAAATGTACCTTTTTCATATTTAATTTGTTGTCTAGGTTAACTTTCTGCAAAAAAGGGCATCCATCCTTCAAGAGGAATTATCAACATACCAAAGCAGAAGGTATGGATTGTAATTAAGAATGCCTTCCGACTGATTGTGTCACTTGGCACCTGTGAGTCTTGGGTACTGAAGTGTTAAGTCTTTGTTAAATACTTAAATATGATGGCAGTTTGCAAACCATCTTATTCTCTGTAAATAGGTTGACATTAAGAAGTCACCAGCCTTTTTTAATCACAGTACTTAGTTTTGTTAGAGGAAGATTAGGGAATCTGCAGGTTCGTTGCAAGGCCAGTGCTTGCCTCAGTCTTCATGATAAGATGCTGACTTGGTGCACACTTGGATGTTTAAGTAGATGAAGACTTATTTTATGATAATTAGATGATACAGTTCTCAGCATCACAGAGAACATCTGAGAACCTAGAAACTTTTCCTCTGTTGTAGATATTCACACAGTCCGAAGTAAATAGATGCTGGTGTTGTAACATTTGCAAAGACTCAGTTACACTCAGCTTATCATTCACCTGAATCCAGTGGTCGTTTTGTAATAAAGTTTATTTAATTAAGTCATTGATGCAGGCCATTTGTACACAATTGTGCAAGCCGATTTGATTGAATTGTCAAGCAACTGATCATCGTGGTGCGGGCAGGGGTGGGGGGTAGTCTATCAGAATTATTTCAGCCTGTATAAGAAATAATTGACTGGCTGAATTTTTCACTATTTAATAGGTTGTGTTGACCTGATATAAATACACAAATTTCTTGTTGAATTTGTAAAAAAGATGCAGATACGAAAGCCAACACAAGAAATAACTAAGTGTAACACTTTCACTTTCAGGTAACCAAAGGAGAAGATACAGTTGCTGCAGTTGCTTAATGCTGTGGACTTCTTTCAGCAGGTTTGAAGATTTAGATATATTGTAAATTAAACTGTGAGATCAGTGAATAATTTTGTTTGTTAAAAGAATGTAACTAAGATCATAAAATGACATCCATCATTCACACTTTTTTTGTCATTTTTTGCGTCTACTTGAATTATTTTTTCATTCTTTTATTTCTGATCGTCGTATTTCACTTCTGTGTTGAGTGTGTGCTAAATACTTCTTATATTGAAAATTATAAGTATTTCTACTTCTACATTTAATTATTGCTTTCTAATAGAATTTTACCTTTTACATATGACAAAAATCATGTTCATATTACAGTTTCTCAGTTTTTAAAACATTTCTACATTGCTTTCATGTTCCTGTAATATTAAAATATCCCTTTGTACCTTTTAACATTATTTTTACCTTTTTGCACACGTCATTTACCAGCAACTTGTGGTATTTCTCCTCAGCCTATACTGAACCAGGGGAAATAATCTTTCCTTTAGATAATAACAAATCTGTAATTATTGCTTAAAGTTGAGATTTTAGAATAAAACCTCTAGAGCTGTTGATGACAGCCAAGGTACTCATGATGTTGGTTCCCACACACAGACTTAGAGAACTAGAAAGAGAATACCTTGCAGAATGGGTCACATTGTAATCTTTTACAGGTGTTGGTTAGACAGTATTCTCAGCATGCTTTGAGAGTGGTGGCATGGGGCAGGGAGGAAAGCACTGGGAGTCAGGAGGCTAGGCCTAGAATCCAACTTGTATCATCACTCAATTGTGGGAACTCAGGCAAGTCACTTCTTTTCCTTGACTTTCAACTTCCTTTTTTATAACAGGAATGAGTAGGATGAATTCTGAGGTTCCTTATAATTCAAAAACAATATACTTTTCTTCTCTTGAGTGGTATGCCACTAAAAACAAAAGCCTATTTTCATTGTTTTGTTTCTTTCAATTTTCCCAGTTGTCTTTGTTATTATGTCAAAAATTTTAGAATTGTGTGATTGATAAGTGATTGGTACACAATTTATCCCAAAGTCACTACAGATGATACTGATAACAGGTTAAGGTCTAGCACTTAGAGCTGAAAGTGACCATCTAATCTAAGTATGACTCAAAGACAGTCATTTGCCCATGGTCATGTAGCTACTCAATTTAGAACCTGGATTAAGTTCAGTTTCCTGAACAAGACAAGGATGCCCAACATGCTTCCATGTTCAGTGAGGTGACTCTTAATGAAAAGGTATAATCTTGTTTCCATAAATACAGAGTTAAGTGTTAGCACAGATCTGCTTCAAATGCCAATATGCCCTTGCATTTCTATACAGGCTGTTCAACTCTTGATTTGAGAGGGAATTTTGGCTTTTAGAGGATGTTCCTGCAGCTGGGAAACAGCTGACTCCACAACTCTTTTTGGATGCACTGTGGTGTGATGTCAGGGTCCCTTTGTAACACTCTTGGAAAATTTGGGTCATGAGAGACTTCTAATCATCTGGTTTACTGTAAAAGGACAAGGGCAAAAAGTTTATTTGAACTTTTTCAAAATTCTTTTCTGTTTCCCACGCCCATCTCTGTTGTGTACTGCTCAAGGATTAATTACTCTTTTTTGTACTTTAACTGAGACATGGAGATGATAAGGAAGTAACCGGTTTTATAACTACTTCCAGTGCCAGGGCTGACTTTAATACAAACAGTTCTCTGGGGCTATTCTTCTGAGGCAACACATTCTTGAGCAAGCTTATCTTGACTGGACCTAACCTGCTCCCATCTATCCCTAGGAATAGAATGAGAGGTAATTCTACCTAACTATTCCCTTTGCTATACCACTTCTGGCCCTAGAAGCTTCTGCCTCTCCTTTGGAGAGGTCAGAATTCATTTGCACACAGAATAAATTGAGAAATAATACACAGTACTGAGAAGAAAGCTGACCTCAAAGCCATGAAGACTTGGTTCAAGTTCCAAATCTAGTGACATAACTAGCTATGTGACCCTGTGCAAATCACTTCACCTCTTCTGACTCGAGCCAATTATCTAAGACTGTAAGTTGCAAAGAAGGGACGTTGGTAGAGACATATCAGTGGAACTACAGGTCTAGTCCCTGTACCTGTACTTAGAAATTGTTTTTCAGTCCTGTCCAGCCCTTTGTGACTCCAGCTAGTAAGCGTCTGAGACCAGATTTGAACTCACTCTTGGCCCAACATTCTGTCCAATGCACCGCCTAACTTCCCCTTTTAAATTATTACACTTGGTTAAATAATATTTGGGAAAGCTAAGTTGCAACATCAGTAGGTAATAGGAAGGCAAAGTTACAAGCAACATTACACACACACACACACGAAAAAGACTTACACAGACCAGGAAAGAAACACTTAGTTCAACCTCCACAAATTGAATTAGTAGGTTGCTTTGTTGACTAGTATAAGTGCTATACAGTTTCTGACTTATCCTGTGTGTTCTATCAGGTTTGGAGTTAGCATTTTGTACAGATACTTCTCTTCAATGAATAAATATATTTGGGATAGTGGCATACTATTCATTTTTCTTCCATTTTAAGAGTTATGAATTTGTGAGTACATATTTGTGAATCTTCTGACATCAGCACATGAATTCATTTTCTTTCTGAAGTGAGTGTGCAGGTCAAAGTGAGTGGGCACAAAAATGTAGTTTGCCTTGGTTGTGGACAGTAGAAGTAGGATACCATCAACAGCTGTCATTTTGTGAGCGCCTAGATAAAGGCGAGGATGCTTGAATGATCACCCACATATTTAACAGAATAGAGGGCAAATTAATTGCTGAGGAAATGAATTCTAAAAATTACCTCATTAAAAAAGTGTCTGAGGTTTTGTCCTTCCTTGTAAGTGGTAGAAGAGTATGTGTTAGTCACAAGGAACTAGTTTGGTTTACATCTCAAGCTATTATTCTTGGCTAGTGTACCCAGATCATCCACCTGTGCATTCACCTGTCAACAAATAATTATGTCAACTTCTAGTGACTGATGAAGCTGGTAAAACAGGTTAAACAGTGAGAAAGCTCTGGGATTACTAAATTTCTGTTGGGTGTTGAGGCAGATAGAAGGCATAGTTCATAGCCTTGTTTGGGTGTGTTATCAGTGTGTCCCTGATCAGTGAGCCCTTTGTAGGAGTTCCTAACTTGAAGTGAAAGAATTTGTTTTGTTTTAAAAAAAATTTTGATAACCATATAGCAAATAATTGGTTTCTTTTATATTTTATTTTGTTCTTTTAAAAACATTATTTTGAAAAGGAGCTCATAGGCTCAGAACGACTGTGAAAAGGGTCCATGACACAAAAAAAGGTTAAGAACCCCTGCTTTTAGTTCAGGATTGACCTCCAAGTTCTTTAATTTCTCCAGTCAACAATGAACTGTTGATTGAGGATACACTAAGGGGAAGGAGAGAGAAAAGGAGAGAAAGAAATCCACTGAGAGGGAGAAAAAGAGAGGGAGAAGAGAGGGATGGAAGGACTTGCTCTCTGGTCTTCAAAGACTTGGCTGCTGTTCAAAGAAACTATCCACATGGATTAGAACATTATCTGTAGTGTTGCACATTAAAAGTGATTTCTTCTGAAAGATACTTGATTTTGCAGTGTTGAATAACCTCATTAAAGGCAACTGTACAAAAAGCGCAATACAAAACTGAATTTGAATGAAGAATTAAGAGCTATGTTATTGAAGTGCATTACAATTCATAAATGGCAGTGGTATAGCCTAATTCCTAAGAGCAAAACAGAAATGAACATCAAAAATTGTGTGAGAAAAGTTTCATAACATGAGGTCATTTTAATTCCTAGTTTCTTTAAAAGAACTGTCTCTTCTCAGCTTTCATTTTCTTTAGAAAGGTCATTTCTTTTAAGTTTACCATTATGGGAGTTTTGTTCTTTAAAGTATGCTATCAGCAGAAATTGCAAATTACTAAAACTAAAATGTGTGATCAATTTTAAGCCAACTAACAAAAACCCACTTAAAATTGTATGCGTTTTTGTGCTGGCTGTTTCTTTGATAAGGCCAGAAAAGATATGCAATTGGTCAGTTCAGATGACAAATTAGGTTTGACTTTTTTTTTCAACAGTTAAAATAATTCTTATGAAAAGTAGGAATTAAGAATTTGACTTAGGAAACAACTACGTAATTGGTAATTGAACAATTATATAGGTTGTGATAAAGTTTGAAAAGTTAAAAAATTCTGTTCTGAATGCCCATGTGTTTTCTATTCATTGCATTAGTCACTGTATTTATGTTTACTCTTTATCCTTCAAAGAATGTAATAGATTTTATCAGGATTTTTAAAAATGAAATGTCTTATAAAGCTGAATACCTGAAAAATATCCAGTTTGAATGATACCTGTTTTCCCAACATAAACAGGAATATGATGGTTCTTAATTTCCAACAAAGCCAAATGTGGTTTCTCACATTGATAATCCTTTCTATTGGGGGAAAAGTGGAAGCTGATAGAAAGAACTCTTGAATGTGGGAGTTCTGAGTTTTAGTGGGTTAAGCTGATCTGGTATCTCTTATTAAGCGCATCAACAAGTTGTTGAGCTACTGGAAGTCAAGGCCCACCAGGCTGCCTAAGAGACACAAAACTAATCAAGATTAGAAATGGAAAAGAACAGAGCACTGTACTGACCAGACTATGACCAGGCAGGTGATTAACCTTTTTGCACTTCCAGCCTGAGCAAGATAGAAAGACCTAGTTTTAAAAAACAAAAATACAATAAAACATTTAAATCTAGAGGTAAATGTTACATAACCAAAGGCAGAAGATGTTGCTTTAAATTCTGTTCCTCACAGAACTGGAGCTTAATCAGGAACCCTAGCTAATTAACATTATTGGAATCAGTATTTTTTTCCTTTTAAAGGCTGCCATCTTAAAGGAGATCGGATGAAAACTACCTACAAATAGACCTCACTATGAAAGACAATGAGTGGATTGCTTGTTGAGATACATGGAGAGTTTGTGTATTTATTTACAAGCATTTGCTGATCACCTAATATGCAGATAACATTGTTCTTTATTGTTCTGTACTGTGTCAGATGAGAAAATGAGTTCATCATGTAGATAGTATTATTACACATGAAATTAGAGATTAAGAAACTCTTGGGAAACCCTTAATAGTTAACAAAGGCATATTTTTCCTCTTTTAATTTTTTTGAAGGGAACCAATGCTTCTCAACTTTCTGGTTTGGTAGGCCTGCATCAGCATTTTAACAAACTGACGACCTTAAGACAGGGTCACAAAAGCCTGTACTCATGGTGGTTTTCCCAACTTCCATGGAAATTTTAGGTGGGGAGAAAATTTAAAAAGAAAAAGAAATTGTAGGTGGGAGAAAGGACTTGGACTTGGTTCAGTAGAAAGAAATTCAGTTATCACTGGAATACTTTAAAATAACTGTGATAAGTTCCATTGGAATGTCTAGATAAAGATAATTCAGACTTCTTAATGCCCTATTCATGCCCCATCTCATCACTGGAAGAGTATCTTTAAATGACTTTAACTTACCTCCGCAGGACTTTCTCTACTATGTCATAAAAACCTGTTCACTTTAAACACTCTGCCTCTGGATTGCTTCTCACATTGGAAGTTGCCTCTGTCCCCTAGGCTTCCTCCTCTCGTTGTCTGGTATCTCCATGACCACCATTCTAAGTCGGAGGACCTGGCAAACCATGTTTTCCTTCCTTCCCATGCCATATTCTTGATTCATCTCCACTAGACTTTCTCAACAACTTTTCTACTTCCTTTTATGTGTTGTCTTCCCTCATTAGAATGTGAGCTCTTTGAGGGCAAGGACTTTCCTTCTTTCTGCTTGTATTTATATTTCCAACGCTTAGCATAGTGCTTGACATGTTGTAAGTGCTTAATAAATACTTTTTGTCTAAATTGGTAAACTGAAGCTAGGGCTAATTTTATCCTTTCTTAATAACAAATACAGATCAATGGACAAAGTGTTCAACTTTGGCCATCCCATATACTATGAAAATAGTATAAATAATATGTTTTTTTAAAGGCAGCAGCCCTATTATCCAACCACATATAGACATAGCCTGATACTTTAAAAGGGGAAGGAGAGTTTAAAAAAAGAACACAGTAAGAAAAGGAATATACTTTTTCCCAAATATTTTCACACGATACTTAATTCAGAAATATCTTGAAATGACTGTGGTCCTTGGAGTATAGAATTAAATTTTACAAAGCATTCTGACATCAGTGGAGATTTCTCCAAAAGTAGCTTAATCCTCACTGTTTTGTTTCATGTGTTGACTGAAGTTGTGATTTACATGACATCAATTCTGATACTGATCTACAGGTATGACACTCTGGTTCCATTCATATAGACTTCGACAGCCTCTGCATTGTCACAATCTCATGTCAGAACGCTTTACACAACTGATTATTTGGCCCATTATGTATAACTGTATCAAAAATATATTTGCGAAAGAATTGTTCCAGAAGTTATGGCATGGAGCTAAGAAGTATTGTTCCCTTATCCCTGTGTTGCTTTTCTAAGTCTGGAATCTGGAAATTATTCTCTGCCTAGAGTGGTATTTTTATGATGTCAGGGAAACCTTCTCTAACTGAGTTCCCACTGTGTTATCTACTTTCATTCTACAATGTTTATTTATGTACTGTGCATACATGTTTGTGAGCTGCATGTTATAATACAATTTAGCAAGATTAAAAAAACTTCCTTTGCTTTTAAACCTTCCAGGAATTTTCTGACTATAGTTAACTTGTATTTCAAGCATAATCCATACTTTGATCATACCCCAAATACGGACACTATACCCTAAAAGTTCACCTTGGAGTGTCTCTCACATCTCAGTCCTCTTTCTTTTTAACCTCTCTGCAGTCTTTGACACTGTTGGTCCTTTCTTCTCCTTGACATTCTCATCTCCAGCTTTCTGGGATACTCCTTAGTTTCCCAGTTCTCCTCCTACATAGGAGACTACTCCTTCTCAGTCTCTTTTGCCACATTCTTATCACAGTCACCTCCCTAACCATAGGTGTCCCACAGGTCTAGGCCCTCCTCTCTTCTCCCTCTATACTGTTCACTTGGTGATCTTTTCAGTTTCCATGGATTTAATTCCCATCTCTATACTGATGATTCTCAGATTCATCTATCCAGCCCTAACCTCTCTGATGACCTCCAGTTTTGCATCTCCAACTGAGTCAAGCATCTCTAACTAGATGTCCAGTAGACACTCTTTCATACTTAACATGTCCAAAACTGAACTTATTATCTTTCCCCCAAACTCTCCCCTTCCAGACTTCTCTATTACTGTCAAAGGTATCATCATGCCCTTTCACCTTTACAAGATCTCTCAAATATGCCCTCTTCTCCCCTTTGATACTGCTGCCTACCAAGCTGGTATAGTCCATCATCACCTCCTACTTGGACTGCTGGTGGGTCTGCTTGCCTCAGGGTTCTTTCCACTCTCTCTCCATCCTTCATTCAGCCACCAAAGTGATTTTCCTAAAGCTCAGGTCCAACTCTGTCACCCTTCTCCTCAGTAAACTCCAGCAACAACTTGTCACCTCAAGGATCAAGTACAAAATCCCCTATTTAGTATTCAAAGCCTTTCATATCCTAACTCTCTCCTACTTTTCCAGTCTTCTTATACTTTATTCCCTATCACATACTCTTTGATCCAGGGGCACTGATCTCTGTTCTATTCCATGAACAAGACACTCTGTCTCTTTGAGCGTTTTCTCTGTCCTCCATGCCTGGAATGATTTCCTTTCTCATCTCTACCTTCTGGTTTCTCTGGTTTCCTTTAAGTCTCACCAAAATGCCATCTTCTATAGGAAACCTTCCCAACCCCTCTTGATTCTAATGTCCCCATCTTTTAATTCTTTCACTTTTATCCTGGATATGGCTTATTTGTATGTATTTATTTACTTGTTGTCTCTCCCATTACATTTTGAGCTCCTTGAGGGTAAGGATTGTCTTTTGCCTCTTTTTCTGTCCCTAGTGCTGAGCACTGTACCTGGCACATAGTAGGCACTTAATAAATGCTTCTTGATTGACTAACAGACCAACCAAACCTTTCATGGTCAGTCATTGAGTCTCCTTTCAGGTGCTAGTTGTGTGTGTGCATATGTGTGTGCATTTCTTCCTCATGTCAGTGCTTCCACCAATACATAAGGACCTTACTCCAGTGAATTAAGTGTGTGTCCATGTCAGTGCTTCTTTCTCGGATGGGCAAAGGCATAGCTCAAGTATATGAATCAAACCATGGATTTGAGTCATTGTCAGAATAAAAGTCTCATTAGTGGGGTGTTAGAGAGAATTCAGTTGCAAAAAGACAGAAGAGGGAAGAGGGGCTGACTCAGTACATAAGATAGGCATTCAGGATCCATTCATTCAAGAAATATTTATTTAGCATCTAAGACACAGTTTCTACCCAAAATTAGTTTATAGTTCAGTAGGTGAGATGACATAGCAATTCACATTCATAGTATTTTAGCATTTACAAATTTATTTTCCCACAGCAGCTTTGTGAGGTGGGTAACACAAATATCTCCATTTTATAGATATCATTGAGGCACTAAGGAGTTAAATGATTGCTTAAGGTAACAGGTAATAAGCAGCAAAGTCAGACTTCAAACTCAGGCCTTTCAAGTCTTAACAGTCTTTCCATTAAACCATGTACATAAATAACTAAAATAAAACTTAGGACATGATCATTGTCATAAGAAAGATGAAGAAAAAGTGCTGTGAGAATTTAGCTGAGATTTATCACCTTTGGCTAGAGGGTGGGATTAGGAACAGATTCATAGAAGAGGTGTCTTTTGAGCTGGACCTTGAAGAAGAAAGTTATAAAAATTTAGAATTTCAGCAAGTGGAGATGAGAATTAGAGGAGGTAAGGGAGGGCATACAAACAAGGAACAGTGTAAGCAACATCATAAAAACACAATGTGATGCAGAGGGGAAAAAACCATTAGATTTAGTGTCAGATGAACTGGGTTTGAGACTCAGCTCTACTTACTATCTGTGTTACAAATGTGTTGTCACTTAAACAGTCTAGACCTCAATTTCTTCATCTGTAAAATAAAGGAATGATGATCTCCAAGATTCCTTTCTTTTCCCAATCCTATAAATGAAAGGAAATAGGAAAATGTTTGATTAGAAATAAGGGTATGTGAAGGAAAGTAACATGAGATTAAAACTCTAAAGGTAAATTGGAACTATATCACAAAGGACTTTGACTGCCAGACTAATTAAGTTAGTATAACGAACTAGCATGTCAAGTATGTTCAGACTTCTTTGTATTGTTGGCCCAAGCCATTACTTCAAAAGCATCTTAAAATAGGACTAAGCAATGGTTATTTCTTCTTTTAATAATTCTACTACTGGTTGGCTGTTGTCCTTCATTCTCAAAGAGGACCAAAATGACATTACCATCCTAGAGTCAAGTTTCAAATGTGTCCAACTGTGACTGCTCAGAACAACAAGAGCTTGAAATACTCTACCACAGGTCGGGCACAAATAGTCCATGTGAACATTTGAGATGGATATTCTAAATTTGCACATCCACATTTCCTTTCAGCTGCTTGCTCATAGAGCACAGTACCTTCTCTGATGTGGGCACGCCATGCTGAGCAGTCCTGTGCCAGCATCTCCCATGTCACAAAATCAATTCCAAAGTTCTTGAGAGAAACCTTGAAAGTGTCTTCTGATTACCATATGAATACTTGTCCTGTGTAAGTTCTCCATAAAATAGTCTTTTTGGCAAGCATACGTTTTGCATTCAAACAAGATGGCCAACCCATTAGAGTTGCACTCTCTGAAGCAGGGTTTGAAAGTTTGGCAGTTTAGTTCAAATAAGGACCTCAGTGTCTGGTAGCTTATCCTGACAGATGATCATCAGAATCTTTCTAAGACAATTCAAATGGAAGAGATTCAGTTTCTTGGCATGATGCTGGTAAACTGGGGTGTAGGGTGTGTTCAGGAAGGACTGATACCTCTGGTGCGATGACTGCCAGATGATTTGCTTTCCACCTTTGGTGTCCAATTCTGCAACTAATGTAACTGGGAAATCCAATTATCCAAAATACTAAAAATCTTTTATATATGATAAAAAATTAAAAAATGTCAAGAGTTGAAAGGAAACTTGGAGGACATTTGAGGTATTCCAGACTCTCCTTGAACAATTAATTCTAGTAACAGAGAACTCATTACCTCAAAAGATAGCATATTTCATTTTTTTGACTACTAGAAAGCTTTATATTTAGCCAAAGTTCATTTCTCTATATTTACCAGTTGGCCTTAATTTATTTACCTAGAGCAAGATCAAATTAATCTGTTCCCCCTTCTGCATGCTATTCTTTCAATTATTTGAAGCAAATACATGGAGAATATGGTTTTTTCAATGGTTTTTATCCCCATCCCCTGCCTTATCTCAGACAGCTATGACTGGCAGCTGTTTCTAAGAATACCCTTTTCTTCTGTTAAAGACTGCATCCACCTAATGTAATCTCATAAAAATCTATGGTTGACCATGAATTCCTTCTATCCCACTTTTGAGGGCACTGGAAAATATTGGGGAACAACACAGGAGATAAGGCAGGGCTGGGATACCAACCCCAGCCCATTGTTGTTAAAGGGTTTCTTTCTCTATAACAAAGGGCATGATCATGAGCCATTCATGTATTTTGTGACTGCACACCTAGGGGCAAAATCAATATGAGCCTGGGCCTTTCAATCAGTTCCATCAGGTTATGACCTTCATCTATTTTGTTGTGTAACTCAGAGTCCTGATTCACTAGCAGCAGCAACAGAACCCTCCAACTCTATAGCAACACCTAGTGTTACATGTAGATCTGGCGAATCATCTGCAAAGAAATGGTCATTGAATTCGTAATGAGATCAACAAGTGAGATCAAAGAGAGAGACAGAGAGACAGAGACACAGACAGAGACAGAGAAAGAGAGATCCCACTAGCGAGAAAGTGGGAGATACAGGTAGAGGACTTGGCAACATGGCATGAAGATCCAACAAAAAAGACTTGAGGGTCAGGCAGATAGAAAGAGAACCAAAAGAAAATCATTTCACAAAAACTCAGAAGAGAGGGTATCCAGGAAGAGATAGTGTTCAACAACATCAGATGCTGCACAGAGCTTAGAAAGGATGCGTGTTGAGGAAAGGCCGCTTAATTGGCATTTAAGAGATCGTGAATAATTTGCAAGAGAACAGTTTCAGTCGATTAATGAGGTTAGTAGAGGCATCAAAGACACACAAATTTATCCTATATTTTTAAAGACAATTCTCCCTGGAAAGTCAGTGTGTGTGTGTGTGTGTGTGTGTGTGTGTGTGTGTGTGTGTGTGTGTGTGAAGCACAAAAGAAAGTCCTCAGCTGGTGGTGCCTGAGGGAGATGGGGCTGCTGGAGGCTCAAGGAGAAATTACAAAGTATGGAACAGGCACTGAGGGAAATGAGAGAGAGAATCAATTAAAGCTAAATACAAGTGTACCCACATGTAATCTAACCACATGAGAGTAAAATGTAACCATATACCTCGTAATCATGTCTTCAATAACAGTTGCCTTTTAGGCTTCCATGCTATAGTAATGAGTGGTACTGCCCTTACGCTGAAACCTCTAGATATTTTTACAACTCTTTTTAGCCTCACCTCCATATAAACATATATATGCATGTGTATATGTACACACAACATACACAGGGCAGACATGTATGCACACATATCACTATCCCTAATCATCTTATTTCCTCTCTTACTCCCCCCCATAGAAACCCTCCTTTATAATAAATAAATATAGTTTAGAATAAATAAGGATAAATAAGTATTGTATAATGAATAAGTATAGCTATCAGGAATCAATTATCAGGAAATGTCTCATGCTTAAATATTTATAACAGTTCACTATATCTCTTTGAAATCAGAACTTGATCAGTGAAATTTTCAGTAAAGATTTTTCCTCAATTAACTATTTTCTTTTTAATTCTAACTGCATTTATTTTACTTGTGCTTTTCAGTTTCCAAAAACTTTTCAGTTCAATTCAAAATTGTACATTTTATCTCCTGTGATCTTCTCTACTTCTTGTTTGGTTAAAAATGTCTCCCCTATCCCTAATTGTGAAAGGTAATTGCTTCATTGCGCCTCTAATATGCTTGTAGTATAACCTTTGATATTTACCATACTAAAGAATGGTCCATTTAGTCCTATGCTTTTTAATGTTTTTAACACAAATGTATTTTGTCAAAAGCTATATCAAAAAACACCTGAAATATCTCCCAATGGATCACTGCCATTGCCAGAGCAATCCAAATGGGATTTCCAAACTCACTAACAATTAAGGGGGAAAAAGTAGTCTTAGTCTGAGACTAGAGAAACACACATGACAAAGTATGAGACTCCCAGTAAAAGGGTTTAGGTTTGATTAAAAGGGTTTAAGGTTGATTACTTAGGGTTCCTAGACCAACAAGCAAACTTTATGCTATGGACCTGTAGTCTAGAAGGAACTGAGATGCACTGTTTGGATTCATGTCACAATAAGACAAGTATTTAAGGTCTACATAAAAATAAAAAGAAGATAAATGAACATTTATATGCCTTTCTATTGTGCTCTGAGTAAAATGTAAGGCACTAGCATTTTAGAATGCAAAATCCAGACTTTTATGTTAGCTGAAATACTCATACTTGGTACAGCAATATAATAGCTATCTATAATAAACATTCAAACAAGCAATGGCTTTTAATGTGAATCCAAAAAACTAAGGTATCTAATAGTGAAAGTCCTTTGTGGGGAATCTCCTCAATAGGTCTCCATAAATTCAAAAGGGCCCAATATTCATCCTATGCAAAACCTCTAGCAGGTAGCACATAATCTGAGGGGACTATTTGAACAGGCCAGAAAGAGATAGTTCCCCAATTACTGGCTACTGTGTCCCCTCAAGTTAATAAAGATAGCTCTATGGAGTTTCAAGTATGGTATATTTTTTGATATAATTTAATTTTTTCAATTATATCTATTTTCTCTCCTTACCTTCTCTATCCATTTTTTAAAAATAGATTGAGGGGGAGAACAAAAACCTTTTTAATAAATATGCATAGTCAAGCAAGACAGTTCCTACATTTGCCATGTACAAAAAATATATCAGTCTACACCATAAATCTGTCATCTCTCTATTAGGAAGTAGGTAGCATGTTTCATCAGAGATCCTCTATAATTGTGGTTGATCTTTGTGTTGACCAAATCTCTTAAATTTTTAAAATTTATTTCTTTTTAAAATGTAATCATTGCATAAATTGTTCTCCTGTTTTTTTTGTTTCGCTCTGCATTAATCCATACAAGTAAGGAGTGTCTTTCTATTGTTATAGCTCATGAATTCCTTCTAGTATACAACTTACCATTTTTATTAGTTGATATCATTTAGTTCATCACTTGAGCTCTGGGTCTGGAATTGCTACTTCCCATCTTCAACACCTTTTCATCTTACCCTTCTCTTGGGCACAGTGTTACCCCCTGTTTGTGGAATGTTGGATTATTTTTTCTTTATAGAAAATTTAAATGCTTTTAATTTTTAAAAAATAGAATTTCCCTCTGACTTGTCATTTTATAGATTTCCTCTAGGATGTGTCCAACCTTCCTCAACTAATTTGCACTCTTTCTATAAAAAATAATTTCAGTTTATCTAGTAATTCATCAGAAATATCTAAATGGATCGAGGCCTTTTCACACCTAGTTGAAATGTCTTTGATTGATTTTATTCACTTGAGATGAGTTCCTGCCAGGTTAAGGTACCAGGGATAAAATTTTGTTATTTATTTTAGGCAGAGTGGAGAAATTGACATATTGACACTCAATGCCTGCCACACTATTTTTTTTTTAGTAACCTGCCCAATTCATTGATCTGTTTTTTCTCTGTTTTGTTGATTAAAATGTTTAGAAATATACATTTTCCTCTAAGGACTGTTTTGACTGCATCCAAAAAGTTTTGGTATGTCATTTCATTGTCATTTTCTTTGAGAAAATGATTATTTCTTTGATCTCTTCTTTGATACATATACTTTAGGATTAAGATATTGAGTTTCCATTTAAGTTTTAACCTTTCATTTTTATTATTTTGTGGTCAGTAAGGTATGTCTTTAGTATTTCTGATTTTTTGCATTTGTTTATGAAGTTTTTATACATAGCCAAGTATTATAAAAGTGCCTTGCACATATGAGAAATAAGTATCATTGTTTCTGTTCCTATTCAATGATCCCCAAAGATTCATCATACCTAAATTATCCAAATTTTTTTCAATTCTTTTACCTTCTTTATTATTAATATTTTTTGACATTTTTGTCTAGGTCTAAGAGGTGAACATTGAGATTCCCAACTATTAGTTTTGCTGTCAATTTCTCCATATGATTCAATTAACTTTTACTTTAAGTGCTTACTTTGCCATTAAATATAGATATAGGTATTGTTTAATTATCCATGTTGTCTTTCAGTATAATATAGATTCTGTTTATCTCTATTTATATAATATGAATATTATAAATATTTATGTAATATATCTAAATATAAAATTACTATTCTTACTACTGACTTCTCTGGGATCATGATTGCCACCTCTGCTTTTCAAAATTCTTCCCAAGCAAAAGAAATTCTAGGTTAAGCTCTCATTTTAACTTGTAAACCTTTCTTTTATAAATGTGTTTCTTAGGAATAATAGGATGTTTAGGAAGGAGTAGCACGTCTGCTGTGAGGGCTTGCCAAACCCTTTTCAGGGCTGCTCATCCACTTTTGATGTCCACTTGTCCCCCAACTCTCACCTCTGACTCCAAGAAGTTATAGCATATACAGCAACCATACCCCAGTAAAGCTGTCTTGGGAGACAGGCTAACCCAAGCTGAGAGCAACAAACAGACCTCAAACCCTTCAGTGAATTTGGAGGATGTCTACTCCAAGTGTATGAAGGCTTCCTCTAGCAGAATGGGCAGATGAGAACAATCTGTTCCAGTAGCTGAAGCAGGCTGTATGGAACTTGGTCAGAGGTCAGACATCAAGGTCATCCACTGCATCCTGAGCTATCACCACTCATCCTGACTTTTGTCTTGCCACTGGACTGCAATGACTCTGGAAGAGAGTGAAGCTGATGACTATGCAACTCTGCCTCACTTAACCATTCCATTATCCTCCTCTATTTTGTGGGTGAACTTATTCCATTCACTATTCTGATTCTTAATTTTATTTCCCTCTGTCAAAACCTTTTATACTTTTCCCTCTTTACTTCTTTCCCCCTTGTACAAAAAAAGAGATTTGAAAAAGAAAATTATTCAGCCCTACATAATGAAAGTAGCCTGTTTCTGTCCTTCAGATCCTGTTCTCTGCTTTTTACCACTTTCTTTTTTTAATTCTCCTGTTTATTAACTGTTCTCCAAAGCTGAAGTGTTTTTTTTTTGTTAGTGGCTATTCCCTCCTTCAGTCTATGATAAGTCTTGTAATGCTTCTCATCCCAGTTCTTATACCTGGCCATTTCCTTATTGAATTTAATGTCCTACTATGTCAAACTCTCTCTCTCTCTCTCTCTCTCTCTCTCTCTCTCTCTCTCTCTCTCTCTCTCTCTCTCTCTCTCTCTCTCTCTCTCTCTCCTTCTGTGTGTGTGTGTGTTCAACTGTCCTTTGGTTCAGCTGAAAAATGAGACTCATGAAATGTCTGCTGCCCCTGTTGGCTTCCTCCATGTTTACGCAATCTTCTTTTGACCATTTGACTTGGGCAAAATAGTAAGCTTCTCTTCCTTCTTTCTCATTTTCTTCCAATGGAACCCTTTTCTCCTCCCCTGTTTTTTTCTTCTAAACACTAAAAAAATAGAACAAAAACTATATATGCTCTTGTGTTTGTCTTAACCTCCTTTAAGAAACTTGAAGATATTAAAATTCTGGAAGAATATTTGTCTCTTCCTCATTTTTGTCTCTCCTTCTTCTTTTCCTTGCATTATCCCTAATAGAAAGACTGGCACTGGAGATCACACTGGTTTCAGTCCTTCTGCAAGTTCCTCTACATCCATCTAGGGGCCAAATTGCCCCTAGCTCTTGGCTGTGGTTCCCAGGACTCCCAGCATAGAAGAAAGGAAAATATTAAAGATATTAATGAAGAGAAATTGAAAATGAGAAAGATATGAGTAATAACTGAAAGGTCAAGAAGAAAGAACTAGAGTATAAGAGAAGTTAAGACCAAGGGCAAAAGACAAAAATAGAGAAATAAAGAAAAAAACGTTGTAACAAATGAGCATAGTTCAATAAAATGAATCTACATAATGACCATGTCCAAAAATACATATGTCTCTCTCTGTACCTTGTGTACAACCATGTATCCATAGTAAGTATGATACAGCATTGATCAGAGTTCTAAAGTATTTCATTATTTTTGTCCTTGTATGTTGTTCTCCAGGTTCTGCTCATTACATCAGTTCATTCTTGCCAGGATTCTCTAAATTGGTCTTTTCTTCATTTCTAATAGTTCAATAATATTCCCTTATGTTTTTATACCACAGTTTGTTCAACCATTCTCCAGTAGTTTTAAGAAGAGAGGTTCATCTGATGAGTGCTCTCCCTCCCCACTTCCTGCATACTTATATATCCTTCTTCTCACATATCCCAATAATAAGAAATAGCAAATTCTACCCCTTTCTTCCTCTTTACATTAGTGTCTTCCTTTTATCCCATCCCCTATTTCTCATATTTTCATCCTTTCAGTGAAATAGATTTACTTCTAGACCTCTGTTCTCCTTATTTAATTCTATCAGTATCCTTTGAGAACATTAAGGTTCTTAAGCAATACTTGTTTTTTTCCACCCTATTAGAATGTTAGCATTATATCATCATACAGCTCCTTCCACTCAGTTAACTTCATCTTTCTAGGTTTTTCTTAACTCATGTTTTATTGAAAAGTTCATTCTCAGTTCTTATTCTTTCATCAGAAATTTTTGAAAGTCTTCTCTTATATTAAATTCTCCCTGTAGTCTTATACCTATCTTTTCAGGGTAAGTCTTTCTTTCAGGGTTGACCTATGTCTATTGCCTTTTGGAATATTGTACTCTAAAATCTACTCTTGTTTAAGGTAGAAGTTGGGTGATCTTGTGTAATCCTGATTATAGTTCCTTGGTATTTGAACTCCTTGTTTCTGGATGCTTAACAGTATTTTGAATTTGTTGTTAGAGATTTGAGTTTTGGCTATGACATTCCTGAGACTTTTCCTTTTGGGAAAACCTCCATTCAGGAGGTTACCTGTGAATTTTATCTTTGCCCTCTAATTCTAATAGATCTAGGTAGTTTTCATTCATGTTTTCATGAAATATAAGGTTGAGGATTTTTTTATCTTGGTTTCCATAGAGTACAATGATTCTTAAATTATCTCCTCTTGCCCTTTTTTCTAGGTTAGTTTTTTTTAAAATATTATATACTTTGCATTTCCTTTTTTTTAATCTTTCAGTTTTACTCTTAATTTTGCTATCTTGTGAAGTCACTAATTTCATCTTGATTTATTCTAGTTTTCAGGGAATCTGTTTCTAGGATAAGGACTTCCACTTCTAAGTTATTTATACTCTTTCTAATTCTTTCCTCTAGAGCTTTTATTTAATTATTGTCTCAATTTTTTCCTAGCTATTCACATGTTGCTTGTGGAAAGTCTGTTTTTTCTTTGAGTATCTATTTGTAGATCTACTTGTAGAATTATCTCTAGACATACAATAAGTTTTTATACTGACTAGTGTTTTCTTTGATGTATTCATTTCTCCAGCTTTAGTTATAGAATTAGGGTTTTGTGGCCAGGTCAAGCTCTGTCCCTCTGCTGCACTTTTGGGTGTGGTGGTGGACTCTACTTGATCTTTTCCTGGTTCCTTCACTGACCTCTTACTACTGGGGTTAGGCCCCATTATATCTGAGCTAACAAGCATCAGAAAGGTCTTTTCTGTTCCTCAGGGCAGAGTATTAGGGAGTTCTAAGGCTCTATTTCCATTCCCCAGGATTTCCAAAGTTCCCACGCTTGAAGTTTTCTTGGAGGAGCCCACCTTCCTTTCTTCCTCCATAGCTTTACATATCCATTGCCATTCTCTGGCCACATCAGGAGATTGGCCTTTGCTAGAACTGACTTTTCCTGCAATCCTCTTTCCTGTTGCCCTGAGACCTCTTGTGCAGTGTTAGGGTAGAAAAAGTCTCCTTCTTGGTTAAAATAGTTTCTCATTGGATTTCTTGATCATTATTAAAACTCTGCCTCACTTTCACGCAATTATCTTGGCTGAAAGTCTCAAGATACTGGATAAATTTCAAGAGAATCCACTTGGAGTAGTTGTATGACTTGCCCTAGCTTTACTTAGCAGCATTTGGTTAAAAAAGACAAACTAGATGGAGAGAGTAACCCGGGGTTAGAGTTTGATAAGACATAAGGGGCTGTAGGACAAGGACACGAGGAATCAAGAGTAATATAATAGTTCTTATTATAATATATATATATAAATATACTTATAATATTATTATATATATAAATATACTTATAATATATGAGTTAATATAATAGTAATATAAATAATATAGTTGAACTGGTTAACATAGTAATTACTTGAAACCAAGGATACTGTAGATATGAAAGACATATCCCTGAATCACTACACTAAAGACTCTTCTTTAAGACTCATTAATAATTCTTTTTGTTTTCTAATCACTCAACCAGTTCCAAATTCACTGAGCTGTTTGATTATTGATCTTTCCATCTTATCCACAAGAGAAAACCAGAAACTTTGTATTTTGCTGAAAAGCTGAGTATATTATAACTGCAGCATTCTCTTTATCTATCAGGTTAGTTGCCTGGGAGGGAGGGAGGGAGGGAGAGAGAGAGAGAGAGAGAGAGAGAGACAGAGACAGAGAGAGAGAGACAGAGACAGAGAGACAGAGAGACAGAGAGAGAGGAGAGGAGAGGAGAGGAGAGAGGACGAAGAAGAAGAAGAGAAATGAAATGAAATGAAGTTCACCATTCTGCTAATGCTGTACCCTCCAAACTGGATCTCCAGAGACAATGTCCTGGAAGATCTGGGCTATTCTACTTTGAAACTCCTATTTTGAGTTTCACACACTCCTGATGCTGTGATTGATGAGGATCAGTTATATCTTACCTGACCTTAGAGCCTCCATCCATGCTTCACCTTGGCCATTTACCTACTACATAGCTCCATTTGTATCCCTCTTCCTTCCACCCGTGGCTTAGGGAATAGAAATCAAATCAGACATTTATCATTGCTTCTGGAAAGGGCAGGTAAATCAACTGCCTCATGGCTCCACTCATCATCTCTGAGGCTTCCCTACATACCACTTCTTTAAATGTGTTGTGTTCCTGGATTAAAATGGAAGTTCTCTGAGAACAGGGGCAGGTTTCCTTAGTAATTATATACCCTACATCTCCCACAGTGGCTCACTTGCTAGGTAACTAACCTGGTGCACTAATAAATGCTTTTTTACTCATTCATTTTTGACTGTTGATGATGACTTAATGATCACTGACTTTTCTTGTAAATGCTCATGAACCATCTGTTTAATAATGTTTTGTAGAATTTTGAGTTATAATGCCCCCAGTGCAGATCTTTATATTATCTCTAACAAATTTGTTTATCTTGTATGAGTCAAATCATTGTTCCAACCAGTTGGTGTATTTTTGGATCCTGATTCTGTTGTCCAGAACATTAGCTATTCCTCCAAGTTTTATATCTTCCACAGACTTCCTGATCAATGCCTTCATCTAAGAATCTAATTAACAGGTTGAATAAAACAAGACCAAGAACAGGGTGCTATAATATGTACCTAGAGAACCAGGTTCAGTTCACTTCAATTCTTTACTTATTAACTATCCTGTGTCCTCTTTGTAAGATATTCAAGAAACATTCCATTAAGCCACATTCTCTAGGTCCAATAATTTAACAGTGTTTCCTCTTCCCAATGAATGTGAGTTCCTTGAAGATAGGGACTGTTTTAATTTGTGTCCCATATACCCAAGGCCTTACACATAAGTATTTAGCAAATATGAAAAAGCCACAGAACTATTTAACTCCATTATCTTCCAGACCACATCATATCCACAAGGATATGAGTGATTTTGTTTGGCCTGGCTTGTCCTTTGTAACCCATGCTGACTTTGTCCTTTCCTTAAGTATTCACAAACTCCTTAGTGACATTAGGAGTATTTTCACTTAACATCAAAACTGAGCTCTAATTAAAATATAGAGTAAATTATGGAACTTCTTTCTTAAAGATTTGAATACAGTTCCCCCACATGGACTAGAAATTGTCTAAAAAGAAATGAGATTTCTAAAAATGAAATGAAAAATATTGTCAATTACATATATCTGTAATGAGTAGATCAGTGATAGATGCACAGCCATGGAAATCTCAGTGGCACACAACTGGTTAGTATCTTTTCCCTATTTAAAAAGAAAATTAAATTTCTAAGCAAGGACGGGCCTACTAACTGGGCACTATGTCCACAAAAATGATTTGAGTATTTGAAGTCCCAGTCATATGAATCCAATGCTTTTGTCATGGATGATTTGTGAAAATTCAAGGAAATAGTTTTGAAAATTCATCTCTTCACTAATCATGCTGTCTGCACCAATTTAGAAATTTCACAGAGAAGTCAAATGAATTCAGTCATCTTGCAAACTAGCCCTCGGGATAAATCATGGTAATAATACTGATCCTTTGGTGAGGAAGGAGAGGAAAGGTTCACTGCAATCAGGTTTATATTTTCTGCATTCAATCCATAGATTTCTTGAATTTTTATTGGCTTCTAGTCGTTTTTATTTTCATTTAGAGGAGATACTTTCTTATCTTAAAATGAGATAAAATCAACTTACTGCTTCTAACTAACAAAGAAATTTAAAGAAAACTAGAAAAGATACTGAGAACACCTTATTTGAACAGACATGATTCCATTTTAAAGAAGGAGTGAAGGCAAGAGAAGAAACCATGAATATGTGGTTTCTTTAATACTGGGTGTGTGAAAACAAAACGATTTTTTAAAAAAGGAAATTAAACTTCTCTAAATTCCAAAACTACATGCAATGCTTTCCTGCTAAATGTATTTTGACACCCTCAATATCTGTAATGGGTTTTCAAGGTGCTCGCCATAATACAGTCTGTCTGCTTGGCAGGGAGACAAATCTGTAAGCTGTAAATGTCTTCTTTTACTTAGATATTTGAAAGTTTGGTGAAGCAGTTTCCTTCACACCAACATTTGAAAGTCATAAATAGGAATTTAGAAAGAAAAGTAAAGAAATAATTTATAATTCTATCAAAATGTCTTAGATTATGAGAATATTTTAGAGGGAAGAAAAGGAAAATGGCAGATTTGTTACTCTAAAGAAAAATAGAGGGAAAGGTATTGCTCATTGAAGGAGGATAGTCGGTTACTTTGTAGGATCAACATGTATGATCTCAGGACTAGGAAAGTCTGTTATAAATGCTTTGATGCCGGCCTTTAGGAAGGACTACTCCTTAAAGAGATGGTGAAGTAAGCCCATCGTTGCGTGTAACTTCTGACCCAGTGAGAGGAATCAGTCAACTCCCAGGCTGGCACGATGCCATCTTAACAGATGGGATTGAATTGCCCCAGACCGTGTATATACTTTCCGTGTGTTTGAAGGGAGGGCTCCCAGCTGGGAATGTCTGTATGGCTGCCTATCCTCAGTACACATGCCAAAGGTTGGGGGGTGATGCTGATGCTAATCCATCCCCAGGCTGAAAGTGTTTTTCAAAATAGAAGAACAGCCACAATGCTGTGTGAGTTGAAGCTGGGGCCCAGTTGTCTCTTTAAAACCTGTCAACATTTAACTTGTCCATTGTCAAAATCAGAGTGATGGTATAAGGGAAGTTTGTAAACTTAGATTTGGGGGGAACTTCTATGCTGCTCGAAACCTAAGGGATGCCACAATACAGCCAGATGGTTTCACCCAATAGTAGGGTGGGAAATGTCATTGATGATTATAAGCTTGATTTCAGAATACTCAGCAGAACTGACCACTGAGTGAAATGGATTTTTCTCTTAAGGACTTGGGAAACAGGATGGGAAGGTCTCCATATGGGAATGTTGTTAATACTTGAGTAAAAATAAGAGCTGCAGTTATCTATGTGGGAGCAGCCTCCAACCCCCTACCCCCCCAAAAAAATGTAGTTATATTTCAAACAAGAAATAGTGGTAGAGTAGTAGAGAGGCAGTTGTGGAGACAACTGGGTTCAACACCTATTAGCTTTATGACTTTGGGCAAATCATTTAATATCTTAGGGCCCTAGGCAACTTTCTAAGATAAAATTGTAGACCAGTGGCAGACCTGCACTGGTAAAGGATAACTCCCTATAAAATCATAGGTCTAGACCAAATCCCCAGTCATTAGCACAATGCCTTGCAATATTTGCAGAATGAGTTGCTGCGATTGAAAATATTAAAAAATATATTCATCACTTGGTGACTCACCTTCTGGTGATGAGTTTCTCTGAATCCAGCTAACCTGGTCTTCAGGCAACATACATAGAGTGTATATCACCAGGCTTGTACTCAACCTTTCCTACTTTTAAAAACAGCTCAGTCTACTTGACAGCCTTTAAGAACGCTGCATTACCTCCATTCTACAATAAGGCATCAAAATAAGACTTCAGTATAAAATAATGCAAAATAACTTATGAAAAAAGGTCTGAGTGAGGAAGGGTAATAATTACTGACAACATGGTACAGTGGAAAGAGTGCTGGCTCGAGTCAGAAGACCTGGGTACCTCTCATGCTTATAATTTATGTGACCTTAGGCAGATCACTTAAACACCCTGGGCTTCAATTTTCTAATTGTAATTCAATTCAGTAAACATTTATTAAGTACTTACTATGTGCCAGACACTATATTAAGTGCTGGAGATATAAAAAACAGAGGGGAGAAAACAGTTTCTACCTGCAAAGAGCTTATAATCTACTGAAAGAGAAAATAAGCAAATATATACAAAGCAAGCTATATACAGAATAAACAAAAAATAATTAAAAGAAGAAAAATGCTGGAATTAAGAGGGGTTAGGGAAGGATTCCTATAAAGAGGGGAATTAAACCAAGTGGCCTCTAGGTTTCCTTTCGATTCTAGATTTATGATCCTTTGATCCAACTAGGGGAACTGAGAAAAATACCTCATGAAACTGGAGATTTTGAAGGATGGGTAAAATACCATCAGGGAGGAAGAGCCAGAGAGGAGCAGTATGGGAGCCACAGAGAAAATCATTGCGAAAGACACCAAGATAGGAAAGTATAGAACAGACAAATAAGAAAAGGTGAAAGATCACCATATTACAAGGAAGGACCCCTTAACGCTGAGCTAAGGAATTTTAATTATGTTCAGTGGACATCTCAGCCATTGAATAAATTTGAGAGAGAAAAAGGAGTGATGTTATATATACAATAGTAATCTAGTAAGAATCTGAAAGCTAAGCTGAAAAGGGGACAAATCAGAGGTGAAAGACTGGGAAACTATTTTGGTAATCCAGGTGAATGGTAATGAGGCTCTAATGCTGACTGAGTGATAGTAGAAATGGAGAAGAGAATAAATGCAAAAGCTGTTTCATGGATAGAATTTACATGGCCACAAATGACTGGATGTTATCATTGAGATAGACAGAGGAGCAAAAAATTATACCAAGTTGTTAAATGCTAGAAATCAGAAAAATTGTGACACCATTAACAAAAAGAATGAAGTCAAAAGAAAAGCAGATTTGGGGGAGAAAAGATAGGTTTTTAATATGTTAGGTGCTGGTAGGACATCCAGTTAAAGATAAGAAGCTTGAGCTCAGGAGAAAGGTGAGGGTTGGAGAAAAACAAAAATAGGAAGGTCAGAAATAGGTTTGGGAGTCTGGAAAAGATGATGAATTTTCTGCTTAAGCTCTGTTTAGTTTGTGGTTTGAAAGGACATCCAGAGGATGTCAGCTGAAGATGTGTGGGACTGCAGCTTCAGGGAAGGAGCCAGAGTTGGAGATACAACCTTCAGAAGGTTCAGTTTTGCATATAAGTGATAGCTGAAACCATGGAAATGAATAACATCACCAAGTAAAAGTGAAAAGAGGATGGGGAGATGTCCAAGAACAGGTATGATGTTCATAGTCCCTCTATTGACAGAGAGAAAGAAAAAGACAGAGGGAGGGAGGAAGGAAGGAGGGAGGAAGGAAGGAAAGAAGGAAGGAAGGAAGGAAGGAAGGAAGGAAGGAAGGAAGGAAGGAAGGAAGGAAGGAAGGAAGGAAGGAAGGAAGGAAGGAAGTTGTTCACTACTATGGTTTAAGAATTCATTCACCTCTTTGTAGAAATAATTTAGTTCATTTTGAAAGAGAAATGCCACTTATAGAGAGAAGTATTTGATCCCTAGAGTCAGGGCCAAGAAATGTTATGCTGCATTGAAAATGTGTACAGACAAAATTAGAGTGCCTTTATTTTTTTTTTAATTGATGTCCCTCCTTTTCCCTTTTCCTCCCTTCTCTTACCTTTCTTTCCTTTAGTATGGATATATGGATATATATTCAGAGTTAAGAGGTTGATTTAAGTTAAGTGGATACAGAAAATGTAGCTAATTAATTCTAGGAACAATAATGGCTGCTCTGGAATACTGGGGGTGGAGGGTCTTGAAACTTCGGTAAAACATTTCTTCCAAGGAGGATTCTACTAAACTAGAAGTTAAACCTTTGGATAAGTCCCTTCAACTTCTATGGGTCTCACTTTCTTCTTAAAATGAGGGAGTTGGTCTTGAATAGATGATCCCTAAGGACCTCTCCAGCTCTGACATTTTGTTTTTATGAATCAGTTCATCTGTTCTTAATCTTTTCATGGTAATATTTGTGTCAAGCTATATTCCATGCCATGGCAGGGTATTTATTCATTCATTTATTTGTAACCACTGTAAGTCAGCTGTAAGTCACTTGTGACAGTGAAACTTGGCAGGATTGATTGAATAAATGAATGAAGCATTTATTAAGTTCATACCATATGCAAAGCACTGTAAAAAAAATTAGGGATGCAAATACAGAATCAGGGACAGTCTCTGATCTTCAAAAAGCTTACATTCTAATAAGAAATAAAATACACACACATGCATGAGGTGTCAGATAGTCCCATGATCTACTTTAAAGATGAAAGTATCTTCTTTAATGTTCTTTCCACTGATAAAATCTTTTTTTTCTATTTTGGACCATTTAACAGTCCCAAGGATTTTGGCATCAAGGTTTTTCTTTTCTGGGTCTTCTGATAGTTGTGGTTACTGAGGAGGTGGGTGCTGAAGCCCCTAGGAACCATTGCCAGATCCCAGTTCTCCAAGGGCTGCTTCACATGATGATGACTGCTGGCTTCCAGGGCTAAAGTAGAAGTGGAACAGGTGGTCTGGGGAACATTGGCATTCCTGGGGTTCTTGGGCTTACCTGCCCTTTGGTGGCAGTTGATCAGGTGGATGGTGATGGGGTAAATTCTCTTCATGGATGTTCCAGTTGGTGACATTCCAGAAAAAGCATCTACAATATTTGCAGGTACAGTTTTAGTTTCTCCAACTGTAGACAGATATCTGGTGAGTTGGAGTCCTAGAAACAAACCACCTGAATATTTTCAACTGGGTGGGGAGGAAAATATGAAATCCCCAGGTCACAAAAAGCAACAGTAAGTTCCTTGTCTGAAGCCTCTACAAATTACATCTAAGTTGACTTTGTCTTAGGTAATATTAATGGATGAATATGAAACCCTGTACAAGGGTTTCTACTTACATCATTGTACCTACAGGGCAGCCTCACTTAAGAAGATTTTTTTCTATGAATTTTTGAAATAATATTTCTAGTTGAATTCTGCCAAGTCTGGTTACAGTGTTAATGTTTTAGAAATTCCCTGACACTGTCAGTCCTTCCACTTCTTTCCATTGTGTCTCATTTCATAGGAAACGGTCTTAAGCTATGCCCACAGTCCCTTAAGCTATGTCCACAGGATTCTGGGGACTCGACTGTTCTAGATTCAAAGAGCCCAAAACTGGTGAAAAAAACAATAAAGCTATTAAATAGATACCCAGACCAGGCTTTACATATAACCCAAACACAATCCACCTGACTGTTCAGGACTCTCCCAGGCCCTTTTGCCTTCTCCCTGTATACTATATTACTTGGTGATCTCATCAGCTCCCGTGGGTTTAATTACCATCTCTCTGCTGATGATTCTTAAATCTGCCTATCACGCTTCACTTTCTCTGTTGATCTCCACTCTAGCATCTACAACTGCCTTTTCAGAGATTGCAAACTGGATTCCACCAGACATCTTAAATTCAGTATGTTCAAAACTAAATTCATCATCTTTCCCTTTAAACCTTCCATGTCTAACTTCCCTATTACTGTAGAGGGTATTTCTATCCTCCCAGTACCCCAGGCTCACAACCTATGTGTCAGCCTTGACTCTTCGATATCTCTCATCCTGCCACAACAAATTTGTTGGCCAAGACCTGTCAATTTCACCTTTGCAACATTTTTTCAACTCTTACCACAGTGCCTCCTCTGCCATTGACATGACCCTTGTGCTGACCTTTATCACCTCATGTCTGGACTGTTGTTGGTGGGTCTGCCTACCTCAGTTCTCTTCCCATTCCAATCCATCCATTCTCCATTCAGCCGCCAAAGTGATTTTCCTAAAATGTAGGTCTGACTATGTCACCTTGCCTGCTCAAAAGAATCTCTACTGGCTCCCCATCACGTGTACCATCAAATACAAAAACTTCTATTTGGCACTCAAAGCCCTTCTTTAACTTAGCCTCACTGCCTCCCACCTTTGCAGTCTTCTTATACCTTATTCTCCATCATATACCCTTCTTTCCAGTGACACTGTTCCCTTTGCTATTGCACAGACAAGACACTCCATCTTTTGGCTTTGTACATTTTCTCTGACTGTCTATCATACCTGGAATGCTTCCTTTCCTGGCTTCCCTTCAAGTCCCAAATAAAATTCCATTTTCTACAAGAAGCATTTCCCAACCCCTCTTAATTCTAGTGCCTTGCCTCTTCATTATTTTCTCTTTTTCCTGTATATAGCTTGTTTGTACGTATTTGTTTTCTTCTTATCTCCCCCATTAGATCGTGAGCTCCTTGAAGGTGGGCACTGCCTTTTGCCTCTTTTCCATATCCCTAGCACACCACCTGGCACATAGTAGGCACTTAATAAATATTTATTATTCACTGGTTAAACATACCTAGTTCCTTTTAATGATCCTCATATGACATGTACTTAAGGCCCTTCACCTCCTACTGCCATCCTCTGGACATTTTCTAGCTGATTGATGTCTTTCTTAAACCATGCTGCCCAGAACTGAACGCTCCAAGTGATGTCGATAAAGGCATTGTACATACAACGGATTGGAAACTATCACCTCCCTATTCCTAGAAGCTATTCCTCTCTTGATGTAGCCCAAGATCACGTTATCTTTGTGTGGCAGTCAGATCAGCCTACTGACTCATACTGATCTTGTAGTCCACTAAAAATGCCATTAATATCATGATTATTATCTCATATAAAAACATTAGCTATTAATTGTAATAATAACTGGCATTTATGCATCACTTTATGGTTTGCAAAGCATTCTACGTATATTATCTCATTTGATCCTCCAAACAACTCTGGGAAGTAGATGTTATTTATTATCATCCCCATTTTATAGATGAGGAAAGCAAGGTTGAAAGAGGTTAAGTAACTGTCCCAGGGTCACACAGAGAAGTAAATATTTGAGGAAGGATTAGAACTCAGAACCTTTTTGACTCCGGGTCCAATACTCTATCCACTGCTTCAACCACTATCTAATCTTCCATGGAAAAAGAGATGGTTTTAGTTAGTTATATTAAAGCATATGACTGTGAAATATGCCGTGGTTATTTTTAAAAGTTAATTTTTAAATACCACTATGCCAGTCACTGAACAGATCATGCTTGGAATGAATGTATTCATTTCAGCATGAGAGACACTGACAAGCCAGGGTATTATCACCTGATGCCCAAACATCTTTAGAGGAAGATGTTTGAGAGAGTAAGGTATCTGAAAACGAAATCAAAGGAAGAACAATTGAAGCAATTAGAGATATTTAACCTGGAAAAGAGAATACTCAGAAGTATATGATAAGCCACTTTCCGATATTTGAAGGGAAGTCATTGTAGGGCCAACACGATATTCACAGCACCTATAGTGGCTATGAATATGCCAGCACAGTTCTGAATCAGAAAATATAACAGTCTCTTCACATGGAAAACAGAACCAAAACATTTGTTTAAACATCAGAAAGCCAAATCCATCATAGCAACAAAGAAATCTATACACAACAACAATGCAGGGGCACCACCATCCCCAAGCCTTCCCCCTGCTAGGGCCTTCCCATAAACACTCACAGTTCCTGCTTCCTCTCTCTCCTTCAGTCCTAACTGACATGACCAACTTACTCTCAGCTCTGCTCCACCCTTCCTTCTCCACTCCTTCCTGTTCTACCAGTTTGGCAAGCTCCTCCCACCACAGACTCATGTGACTCAGTCTTCCATGTGATTCAAGCAGGTCACATGGGTCTTTTAATGGATGGGAAAGATCTTCATATTATGCAAAAATACATTAGCGATACAGTCAAGATTAAGAAAAAAAGATTTGTTTTGCTTGGTGCAGGATGTATAGAAATAAGAAATTTTAGCGTAATGAAAGGGAAAATATTTTATGACTAGAACTTCCTGCTGCTCCAGATAGTCTCCTAGCTAGGATGTGGAGAACTTCAGGTGCAAAGTGGAGCAACCTTCCCTTTGACTGCAGGTCTCTCTTCTCTTGCTGAGCCTGTCCTTTGAGGGTAGAATCACCCTCTACTCAAGGAACATTCTCCCACCTGGTCATATCCTTCACATCCTGGTGACTCCAAACTCCTGTAAATTATCTTCCAAATTCCATTTACACCCTCTAATACCAGATTCCCCACTCCCATCCCCCTTAACCTCAAAGTTTCATCCTAATGTCACCCAACCCTTCCACTGTACCCTCTGAAATGACTGTTCCATGGGCAACAAACTTCTCTTCATCTTAAATCTATTCCTCTCCCACTCCTTCTATCTACTTATTCTTATTAAAACCTAGCTCTCCCCTAATGACAAAGCCTCTGTGACCATCCTTTCCAATACTGGCTGGACTTTCACTCATTTTCCTCAGATCACTGGTTGAGGTGGAGAAGTTGAAATACTCCTTGCTCCTCTTTGCCACTTCTAGGTTCTCTTTCTTCCTCTAGCACTCAGTAACCTTTTTCCTTTGAAGGTCAAGCTATTCATATCTACCAACCAATCAAAATCCTTGTATCTGTTATCTATAAACACCTCTCACCCCGGTCATTCCCCTTCCTTCCTCAATGAGTTAAATACATGACTTATAATTTTTCTCTCCTCCCCAAACCCTGCCCTCATACCAGGGAACTCCAACATATGTGTTGATTCTTCCTCAAATACCCTAACCACTCAGTTCATCAACCTACTTTTCCCATGACCTACTCCTCCACTCCATCTCAGCCACACACAAAGCTAGTCATACCCTTGGATCTTCCATTACCCACAAATGTACCACTTCTATGTGCAAGAATTCAGAAATTCCCTTTTCCAACCATAATCTATTGGAATTTCCCTTCTCCCTCTCCTTTCCTTTATATAACCCTTATCTCTATCTTCTAGCTTACCTTCAATTCCCCAGCTAAAACCTCATCTTCTACAGGGAGCCTTCATCCATACCTCTAGTCCCTTTACCCTTCAATTCTCTCCCGGGTCATCTCCCCTGCACTAGCTACTCTCTTTTCTTATCTCCATCTCAACTCACTGATGAACCAATTCAATTCTTTTGAATCCCTGGTTCCCTCATCATATTGCTGATCATACCCTGCTAACCCTCAACCTTGAATCACTTCCACCATTTGTCACCTTTGTGGATGCTGAATAATAGTGGAAAAGCATCATACAACTGTTTTAACTGGATCTTCTATAAATTTATGTTACATAACCTCAACTGGGCCCTCACTGCTGTTCAGCAATCCTACTTTACTTTCCTTACCAACTCACTATCCCACTCTCTACAGTGGATTTTCCAAACTTTTTCATCCCTCCTTAAATCTCCCATGGCTCTCCCTTCTTCCACTCTCTCAGCAAAGAATCTTGTTTCCCATTTTACAGGAAAAAAATTGAGGTTGTTCATTTTGAATTCCTTATTTTTCTCTCTTCCTCATTTCCTATCACTCAGGAGCTTTCTGCTTCTTTCTCCTTCTTTACCTGTCTCACATGATAAAATGGCCTCACTCCTTATCAAGGTTAACCCCTCTACTTTTTCAAACCATCCCATTCCACCCCTTCTCTTCCAACAGATTGCCTCCTCTGTCATACCCCCCTCTCTCACTTATTATCAATCTCTATAGTCTCTATCACCACCTCCAGCTTCAGGCCCAGCTGCAATCCTCCACTGGATTATTGCTGTGCTTTTTTATAAAGAGCAAAGACCCTTAGCCTAAGATTAGGAGAAGTCTCTCTAGTTTTGCTCCCTTGGGACCTTGACGCCAAGTTTTGTCACCTCATTAGGCATAGTGATGGTATACATGCTATATAATATTGCTACCAGGAAGACTAAGGCTGGCAGATCAATTGGACTTAGGAGTCCTGAACTCCTGTAGACTAATTAGGTGTCCAGACTAAGTGCTGAGTCAATATGATGACAATATGGAAGTAAGAGGGAAGGAAAATCAAGCTGCTTAAGGAGTAGCAAATCCAAGTTAGAAATGGAGCAGGTCCGAGTTCCCAAGACTGGCTGTTGCACTTCTAGCTTGGACAAGATAGGAAGACTCAGTGTCAAAAAATTTTTTAAAATAATTTAAGTCTTATCATTTCTGAGGCAAAAGTGAACAGGGTCATCAGGCATATTAGTCTTTCATCTGGCCTACTCCTCAGGACTAAGTGTCCTCAGTGATAACCTAACCAGGCCTAAGCAATGGTTCTTTGCCAATAGGTCAGCAATCACCTCACAACTCTAAGGGTTCAGGATTCCCCAGTTTTTAAAAACTCTAAGGTTCTTTTGTTAGTCTCTGCAAATAAATTTCTGGAAAAAAATGAATAGAGGCAATCTAAGTCCAGGGTGCAATCTCGTTTTCTCTCAGGGCTTTTTCATATGCAAATGAATGTACTCAAAGCCTCACTTCCTTTACCAGAAGCAAATGAACATTCTCCAGAGAGATGTAGAAACATCCACTCAGATCTCAAAAGGGTCTCGCCCTCTACAAGGTGCAAATAATGCTATATGAGTAGGATGTACCCTTACATCTCTTTGTCTCTGTCCTTACTCCTTACATCACAGCATATTTACTGTTCTGAAAAGGGCAGCATTCATATCATTAAAGCATGAGGAGAGAGTTTTCTGCTGAGAGGAGAGGGAAAGGCTGGTGTAGGAGAGAAAAAAATGGAACAGCCACCATGGAGAGTTCCTTAAAGGATCAATCAGAGAAGAATTTTTAAAAATTGCTATTTTGCAGCTGAGGCTCATTGACAACATAAATTTATTGCGTACCTAGTCATTACAATTGTGTGACTTCTAGCTGCAGTCAGTAACATGCAAGTAGGAATGGAGAAGGCCTGTTCTAGGCATATTGGGTGTATTTGCAAGGTGTATCATACAACAACTGGACAAGAAGTCAAAAAACTAAAAGGTATAGAACAGTATGTAATTGAATAGGTTAACTATAGGCTCAATATGGAAGCAAGTGTAGTAGGCTGGGAGAGAGAGTGTGACGAGAGGCAGTGCTAAGGATGCAGAACAGATCTTAGAAGAGGGGAGGTAAAGGGAGAGATGGAAAGACAGGAAGCTAGAACCAGAGGAGGACTTCAGAGATATAAATCATTATATATGATGATATCAAGGTTATGTTTATCATTCTGTGTGGCTAAGAGGGAATGAAGGTGTGGATCATAGGAGTTGATGAATTGGGAGGTCAGAGTGTTTCAAAGGACACAAACATGTATATAAAAGTCCCAAAGCACGGAAGTGAGGATTTAGAGGAAAACTGTAAACAAAGTATTGAACAACTTGAGAATGATGGATGAACTTGCTGTCAGTAGTTGACTACAACAAGGAGGTAAACAGAGCAATAGAGCTATAGAATGAATCTTAAAAGTTAGATTGATGAGTGGTGGGAGCAGTGAGAGGGTCTGGATGTGGCAATGAGGAGCAAGAAGCATTTCTATTATTCCTTCTGACCCAGTATGTAAGGGAGCACGAGAGAAGGTGCACATATGGTCAGAGATGTCCTAACTTTTAAAAGGAGCCAGATTTATATGAGCACAAGAAAATATACTGAGTATAAGATGGAGAGTTCTAAAATGAAAGGAAATGTGTTCAAGATAGAAGAGACAGGGAATCAAGGGGCAGAACACATTAGGAGTTCAAGAGAGTAGAACTGAGGTAGATAGAGATTAGGGAAAGGTAGTAGGGATTGGGAATGTTTCACCCAGGTATCTGGTGACCAAAAGGGATTAGCAGAAGAGAAAGCATCAGCTTGCTAACCACTTAACCGGTCCTGCTCACAAAGGGTCTGTGATGACAGAGGGTGCTGTTAACCTAACAGATAAGTAGAAACATGTAGTTAGCCATCTGAGTCTGATGAATGGTTTACCGAGGTCCTGACCAAAATCATGTCAAGCACCAGTTCAAGAGAAAATAAGTCCTGGTCAGAGGTCTTCCTCTTAGACGAGATTCAGAAATCTTATGTCTGATGATCTGGTCCTGGATATTGAAGGTGAGAGGTTTAGCGTCTGAGGTTCTGATCCCAGTAAAACTAGCCCATTTCAAACAAGCTTAAGACATACTTGAAATTGGCCTCCTTTTTTTTATGTCTCTTAATTACTAAATGGAAAATGACTATGAACCAATGTAAGTAGAACCTTCTTTATTCCCTGGTCTGGTCAGAAATATGACTTCAAAAAAAAAAAAGGAAGGAAAGAAAGTGATTATTTCTTAAAATTAAAATTTCCCGTGTTACTAAATATGATTTTAAAATGTGAGGTTTCATTTTTATTGCAATATAATACTCCAGGATAGAATGATATGTCATTTATGTCTCACAGGCCTGGAACCTTTAAGTAGCCAATTTACTTTATTAATAAGTTCAAAATGCTCTAGGGATGGCAATAGTTTAAACATGTCTGTCTCACTGGCAATTTGCATATATACTTTTGAAGAGATACAAATAATTCCTTGAAGCAGGCAATATTTCATTATCTAATCAATTGTCAATGAATTAGGATTTATTAGGTGTCTAGTATGTGCCAGGCACTGTTCTAGGAACTGAGGATACAAAGATTAAAAAGTGTAAAACTTGCTCTCAAGAAGCTACATTCCACTGGGGGAAACAACAGGTATATGTGTATAACATATGTGATAGACATATACATATGCACTTATACACACATCCATTTAGAGACATGTGTGTTTGTCAGCATATATACATGTATATAACATTTGTGTGCACGTATGCAAACCCATTTATAAATCGATGTTTGTAGCAGCAGCATATATATGTGTATATGTGTGTTCATGTATATGATATACATATATGACTCATAATATACATATTCCATTTATAGATACATGTGTGTTTGTATCAGCATAAGTATGTATCGGGTATAACATATATGTACACCTGTATACATATGCACATAACCATTCATAAATACATATGTGTTTTATGTCAGCATATTGCAATATATAATTGTAATTGTAGTTGTAATATGTATGTGTTGATTTATAAATACATATGTGTGTTTTGTATTGGCATGCATGTGCGTATAACATCTATATGCACACATATATTCGTACATACATACATAAGCATTTATAAATATGTGTTTGCATCAGCACATGTATATATGTGTGTACGCATATTACTTTGCCCACATATGTGTAATATACAACTATCCATTTATGAACATATATGTATGTATCAGTATGTGTATGGATAACATACATGTACAATACACATGCACATACTGTATTGGTTTCAAATACATGTATGTTTGTGTCAGCAGATATGTGTGGTGTGTACACATATATGATACAGGCACACATTTGTACACATGTTCATTTATGAATGTGAGTGTTTGTGCCTGCATATGCATCTATATGCAGCATGTGCGCACATATACACTACACATATGTACATATACACATATCCATGTATAAATATGTGTGCTTATATTGTTATAGCTATATGTGTGTATATAACATGTAAATACATATGTATGAAAAACACATATACATATGCACATATACATTTATAAATACATGTGTGTATCAGTGTATATGTGTGTGTATCTTTAGAATGAATATAAACAGAATAGGGATAGTCTAGACTTGTTATTTCACTGATGTAGAGAATTCCTAAGAAGAAAGCATCTTCCAGTGCAGCTTCACTCTTTTCTTCTGCCTAGAGTTGCCCAGTGTGCTCAGAGATTATGTCTTGTTTTGGTCACAGCCAGGATGTGACTTAGAGCCAGGACTGACTCTCAGGCCACTTCTCTACCCATTCTACCACCGCCGCTTTAGACTAACTACAAGGTTAGTTAGAGAGCAGAGGCCCTTTTGGGGGTGAAGTTCTGGATCAGGAAAGAGCTGTACCTTAAAGGAGAGGATTTCTATGAGGTAGAGGTGAGAAGGGAGTGAGTTCCACCGTGGGGGATGGTACTGAGAAAGGAGATGGTGTGCTGTGTGTGAGGAGCAGAGAGGTCAGTTTGGCTGGATCATAGAATGCTGCAAGGGGAGTAATGTGGAGTGATTCTGGTTGGGGTGGGTTGTGAGGACCTTTAAAAACCAAACATAGGAGCTGATACATGTTTCCCAGGGGCAATAGGGAACCACTGAAAGTTTAGGTGAAGGAATAACAATGATCAGATCTGTGTTTAAGGATGATCACTTTGGCAGCTGTGTGAAGGATAGACTGGAATGAGGAGAGATGAGGTAGAGATAGTCCCTGTAAGAGATGATGGGGGTCTGATAGCTTTGAAGTCAGAAGGGACCCAATGGGAATCCAGAGGCCACAGTATTTCAAAGGTAGAAATTATTGATCATACTGGCTATTTATCTATAAAACATAGAGGCACTAACTTAAAATTTTACTTATGAAAGTCTCCACATGCCTCCAAGCAGGAATTCCTTAAGAGTGAATCCAAACTTAATCAGTATGAGTAACACCCGTTAATTCTGAAAGACAAAAGGGTTTCTTCAGCTTGAGGTAATAGAATATCAGAGAATGACGTGATGAGTCAATCCAAGATGCTTCTGAAGGATGATGATGAGGTTTCTTAGGAATTTATGAGAGAGAACAAGGTCAGAATAATGCCAGCAGTAATCATGAGTGGAGGAGTATTAAGGATTAAAACAGGACTGAGAAATTCCGTTGAGTCTTTGAACCACTGATTTTACAGGTCTGTATAAGTATTACAGAGACTTCCTTAGCTGATAGGATTGAGAACTGTGTTTGGAGTCAGAGAAGACCTGGGTTCAAATCTTACCTCTGACACTTATTACCTAGAACAATTCCGTTGACCTCTATGAATCTTAAGCAACTCTGTAGGACTTATCTTCTGTTATAGACTGGTTGAGACATGATCTGTACTGGAGGAAGAAGTTCCTAGGCCAATAATATCACTCCACTACAAATATTCCATTCATCTCACTTGGATCCCTATAAGGGAAAGAGATGGAAATCCCCTTTGGGAGAAAATGGAGATCCCAAATTGATGCATTTGGCTTCTATTTCGAAACATTTTCAGCCTCATATAACTAGCATCAGCTTCACCTTGGAAATTGAACTTCTTATTGAGAACAGAGAGAGGTATTTCTACCTCAGATTTTGAAAGAAAAAGAAATCTAAATTTCATGGGGTTCTATGACTGTCTAGGAACTTCCCTTTTCCTCTAGCTTTGCTGTTTGGGTGATTGTAGATGAGAAACCATCAAGTAGAAGCCAGGACTGATTCAGAGTTGGGGTGCCAGCCAGTTTGTACTTATGGACTTCCAGGGAGTGATATAATTATTCAGTCAGTCAAAAAGCATTTATTAAGTACTTACCATGGGCCAGGCATCCTGTTAGGTTACTGGGAAACTCACAAACAAGAACAAATCAGTTTCTGTCCTCAAAGAGCTTACATGGGAGGGTGGGGTTGGGGGGGTGAGGAGAAGAGACTGCATGTACTCCATGTAATTAATAATAATAGCTAGCATTTACATAGCACTTTTAGGTTAATAAAGCTTTTACAAATATCTCATTTGCTCCTCACAAAGATGCTGGGAGGTAAGTGCTATTATCTCCATTTTATAAATTAAGGAACTGAGGCACACAACTAGCAAGTGCCCAAGGTTGCATTTGAACTCATGTCCAAGTGTTCTATCCACAGCATCATCTAGCTGCCTATAAAATGACTATCAATTATGATGATGCACTGATAGGGGAGATCACCAAATCCCACAATTTTAGAGCGGGAAGGGTCTTTAGCAACCATCTATTCCAACTGATCCCTGAATGGAATCTCCAATTATCTTCAGGTAAAATATATTCCAAAATAAGATCAGTAACATTAGGACATAGCAGTAATCTGAGGGTGGGTAGTCTGCTCAGTTTAGACACTAATAAATATTCTGAGAATGATTTTGACAACCGCTGCTGTCTTAAGGAAATCGAAAGGAGAAAGCCTTTTGCAAAAATTACAAGAAAAGAAAAAAGGCTTAAACTTTTGACATTCAGATTTATGAGGTTACAAGCAACTATGCTTCAAAGAAGACTATAAACTCTTAACATGCAAGCAAAAAAGATTACAAAGAAAGCCATTTTTTTTTTCCTACTGGACCTGTGATTTCATTGGTAAAAAGGAATTCCCAAAGGGAAAACCCCTCTACCAATGCATATGCATACTTGCTCTGCTATTTATAATTTCGGAATTGCAGGGGCGGGTGATGAGAGTTTAAGACACTTACCCAGGGTTACACAGTCAGTACAAGTCAGAAGTAGGACTTGAGAACTTCATGTCTCAAAAGCCAGGTTAAGAATAACTATGTCATTAAGTTGCCCCCAATAAACTATCCTTAAAATAAAAACTTATTCCATTTAGGAAAAATTTCCTTAAATGGAATTATTCTTGCATTCATAATAGAAAATAATAAATAATGTGGTGTACCATCATAATAGTGTATAGCATAATAACCTAATAACAATAACAAGTATTATTATAATAATGTTTTGATCCATCATTTAGCTTTGATTTTACAGGTAGAAATCCACACACATAAAAAGCACTGAAAATGACCATTTGAGACACTCTGCTCCCTGCCCTCCTAACCCCAACCACCAAAAAAAAAAAAAAAAACAATAAAACAAAACTGTGAAGTCACTGTTAGATGAAGAAAAGATTTAAGCAGATTTAATTAAGAGCTTGCACCCAACTGTGAATTTCCTTGAATCTAAATATTTTCCCCACTGAAATGATGAGGAGATATCTTACCTCAATCTGTCCCATCCGTTATTCATTCGTTCAATAATTAGTTATTAAACCTGGGGTGTAGGGTGTGTTCAGGGAGGACCAGGACCTAGGTGTGATGGCTGCCAAGCCCTTTTAGGGGCTCTTTCCACATTCAGTGTTCACCTGTTCCACCCAACTCTCCCCTGTGGCTCCAAGAAGCTACAGTATACACAGTGGCCACACCCCAGTAAACTATTTTGACAGACAGGTCAGACCAGGTTGAGAGTAACCAAGGGGTCTCAAACCCATTGGTGAGTTAGGAGGGTGTCTGCCCAAGCATGTGAAGACTTCCTCTGGTGGGATGGGCAGATGAGAACAAATTGTTCCAACAGCTATGAAGGCAGCTGAAGCCAGTGATGTGGAGCACTTAGAGCTTGATTAGACACTGAAGACGCCAAGGTCAGCCACTGCATCCTGAGTCATTGCCAGCAGTCTTGACTCTGTCCTGCCACTGGACTATGACTCTGGAGAAGATAATGAGGCTGACAACTTTGTGCAACTCTGCCTCACTTAAATCCAATTTATGCACGGATCAAAAGACATCACCTATACCATTTTACTATTATACCTCTAAGTCCTGTGGTGACAGGCAAGTGATGAAGCAGCAGGTGTGGATACACTGGAAGCTGAACACAGCCTGCACACAGGTGGCCCACGCCATAGGGTCGTTTCTCAACGGAAGCAGCAATGGGACTTGGCAGTCCCTTGGGTGTCTGAGCAACCTTTTAAGGATCACATTGCTCACTTCCTGGTGTGAGGAAGGGGGCTAGAAAAAGTGCCCTAAAAATTGTCTGCTTACCCAACCCTGGCCTCATTACTGCAGCACACAGGGAATCCCACCATGCAGCCAAAACACAAAAAAGATGATTCCACTCACCATTGGCACATGGAATGTGTGCACATTTATAGACAAGACAAAATTCAGTAGACCTGAAAGATGAACTGCTCTTCTTGCAAGAGAATTCAACAGGTATCACATCCAAATAGCAGCCTTGAGTGAAACAGGGCTGGCAAATGAAGGTCACCTTACTAAAGCTGGAGCTGGATACACATTTTTCTGAAGTGGTCACAGTGAAGGGGAGTACCGTGAAGCTGGCCTAGGTTTTACAATCAAAACTAATATAGTCAGCAAGTTGGTATGCCTGCCAAAAGGAGTAAATGACAGGCTCATGAAAATGCGATTGCCACTTGCAGGAAAATGCCATGCCACTATCATCAGTGCCTATGCTCCCACTATGACAAATCCTGATGAAATCAAAGAAAATTTTTATGAAGATCTAGAGACCCTTATCATCAAGGTACCAAAAGAGGACAAGCTTATAATTCTGGGTAACTTTAATGCTAGAGTAGGCTCAGACTACCAGACTTGGCAAGGAAGCCTAGGGAGGAATGGAGTTGGAAGCAGCAATAGCAACCGTCATTTACTGCTGAAGATTTGTGCATCATATGACTTTCTCATCACCAAGACTGTTTTCCGCTTACTTAAATGCAATAAAACTTCATGGATGTACCCTCACAGCAAACATTGGCATCTAATAGACCATGTGATTGTAAGGAGAAGAGACAGACAAGATGTGAGAATAACAAAGCCAATGTGTGGTGCAGAGTGCTAGACTGATCATAGATTTATCCTTTCCAAGCTAGATATTCACATTCATCAAATGCACCACCCCCAAGGCAAAATGACTACCAGAAGAATTAATGTCAATAAATTAGAGCTCTTCTCTGAGCTTGAACAGTTTGTTGCTAACTTGGAGGGAAAGTTGAACCAACACGCAATTGGCAACAGTGGAGTAGAAAAGGAATGAAGAGCTTTCAGAGATTTGGTGTACAGCACTGCATTTGTTCATCTGGGACAGAACACTTGGAAACACCAAGACTGGCTGATGAAAATGATGAGGAAATTCAGAAGCTGATAAACGAAAAACCAGAGTTCCACAGGATTTATCAGCAGTATAGTTCATGTACCTCTAAGAAAGCAGCATTTAATTCCATCAAAAGCAAAGTACAAGCAAAGATTAGAGAGATGCAGGATTCCTAGTTCAGTAAGAAGGCAGATGAAATTCAGTTTTATGCTGATAGTAACAATCCAAAGTGCTTTTGTGATTTCCTGAAAGCTATTTATGAACCAAAAACCTATGGTGCATCACAACTACTCAATGCTGATGGAGCTACATTGATGAGTGATAAGGACATGATCCTAGAGAGATGGGCTAAACACTTCCATGGTGTTCTCAACAGACCATCATCAATCAATGCTGAGGCCATTGACCATTTACCTCAGGTTGAAGTCAATCCCTCCTTAGCTGAACTTCCAACTGAAGAAGAGGTTTTGAGTGCCATTAGGCTCCTTTCATGTGGCAAAGCACCTGGTGCAGTTTCTATTCCAGCTGAGATATACAAGGTAGGGGGACCATTACTTATACAAAAGCTGACTGAAATTTTCCAGGTTATATGACAAGAGGAGGTTATGCCCCAGGAGTTCAGGGAAGCCTCCACTGTCCATCTCTATAAAGATAAAGGGAATAGATTGTCCTATGACAATCGCGGGTGTGTCTCTCTCTTAGTCATTGCTGGCAAAATTCTTGCTAGAGTCCTCCTTAATAGGCTGATCCTTCACCTGGAAGATGGTCATGTTCCTGAGAGCCAGTGTGGCTTCAGAAAGGGCCAAGGAACAGTCAATATGGTGTTTGCTGCCCAACAACTCCAGGAAAAAATGCCAGGAGCAGAACAGAGGTCTGTACACAATGTTTGTAGATCTGACCAAGGCCTTTGACACTGTTAGTCATGTGGGTTTATGGAAAATTATGTCAAAATTTGGTTGCCCAGAGAAGTTCATCAGTATTTTCATGTCAATTTCATGATGGCATGTTTGCCCAGGTCCTAGGTAGTGGACAATGCTCTCATGCCTTCCTAGTCACCAGTGGAGTGTGCTTGCTCCCATGCTTTTTAGCATGATGTTTTTAGCCATGTTGTCAAATGCTTTCAATGAGGATGAACATGGAATCAAAGTCAACTGCCATACTGATGGTAAGTTCTTCTATTTGAAAAGGCTACAAGCCAAGACCAAAATGGAGGGACTGTTGATGCATGAATTTCTGTTTGCAGATGATTGTGCACTCAATGCAGCTTCTGAAGCTGAGATGCAACAAAGTATGGATCAGTTCTCTGCTGCCTATGCTAATTTTGGCCTAATAATTAACACCAAGAAAACACAGGTGCTCCATCAGCCACCACCACATCATCCATATGTGGAACCATCTGTTAACAACAAATCGAGAAGTCTTGAATGCTGTGAATAAGTTCACCTGCCTTGGTAGTATACTTTGCAGGGATGTACACGTTGACAGTGAGGTTGATGCACACATTGCCAGAGCTACCTCAATGTTTGGGAGGCTCCAAAGAAAAGTTTGGGAGAGAAGACTACCAAACTGAAGGTCTTCAGAGTTGCTGTATTAACTTCATTGTATGCCTGTGAAATGTGGACGGTCTACCAGCGCCATGCCAGGAAACTGAATCACTTCCATTTGAACTGTCTTGGGAAGATTCTGAGGATCACCTGGCAGGATAAGGTACCAGATCCTGAAGTCCTTGCTCGAGCTGAATTGCGAAGCATTCAAATTATGCTTCAGAGAGCACAACTCCGATGGTCATCGAATGCAAAATGTGAACTTGCCAAAAAGACAATTTTATGAAGAACTCATAAGGGGCAAATGATCACATGGTAGTCAGAAGAAGCAATACAAAGACACTCTCAAAGTCTCTTTTGAGAACTTTGGATTTGACTGTGTGACATGGGAGACACTGGCACAGGACCACTCAGCATGGCATGCCCACATCAGAAAGGGTGCTGTGCTCTACGAGCCATGCAGAATTGAGACAGCACAAAGTAAATATAGGATGGACAGATTTGGAGTACTCACCCCAAATATTCACACGGACTATCTTTACCAATTTGTGGTAAAGCATTCTGAACTCGTATTGATCTGATCAGCTACAGTTGGACACACTGAAACTTCACTTTATCATGGTGATGTCATTTTGGTCTTCTTCAAGAGCAAAGGACAACAACCACCAGCTAAGTTATTGACCCTGAAAACACATTAAACTAGAGACTGGGGAAAATGTAAAATTTAGATTAAACATTGTACCTACCCTTGAGTCATAGGATTTTAGATTTAAGGCTAGGTTCTCGCAAATCCCTTTATTTTATTTATTTTTCAAATAAAAAAAAATGGGTGGATTAACTTGTAGAAAAACTTTACTATACCCTGGAAAAAAAAAATAAAAACTATTAAATTCTGTGGACTTGGATTTGAGTACCTTCCATCTGGGACTGGTTTTACAATTATCCTATACTCTGACTGTATCACCATTCTGTCTTTTCCTATGTTAATCCATTTAACTTTTTTTAAGTATTTCATTTTTTTCCAGTTATCAAGCATTCATTTTTCTACCTTTCAGCTTCCCCTCCCCCTGAAAAGGAGAATGAGTGACAGACAGACAGACAGAGGAGAGTTACTATAAATATTTTTGTACATATAGGACCTTTCTCTCGGTCTTTGATCTCTTTTCGGTATAAACCTAGCAGTAGTCCAGCTAGGTCAAAGGTGGCCTAGCAGCACCACACCTCAAGCTACTCTACAAAGCAGTAATTCTCAAAACAATTTGGAATGGTAAAAAATAGAGATCAATAGAACAGATTAAGTACACAACATACAGAAGTAAACAAACCTAGTAGCTTAATGAGGAAAAGAAGGAGAAGAAAAAATAATAATCCTGGGGAAAATGAATGACAGTAGGCAGAAATTAAGTTTAGAATAACACCTCTGAGCTTATGTACCAAGATAAGTTCCAAATGAATATGCAAGCTAGATATAAGGTGCTCCAAAATTCTTAAAACTACACTAAGCCTTTGGGACACCTTGTGTAATTGGTCACAACATAAACAAATTAGAGAAACAAGGAAGATATTACCTTTCAGATCTATGGAGAAGGAAATCTCTTATAACCTAATAAGGTAGAAAGAATTTTTGATTCCATAAATTTTAAAAAGTTTTTGCCCAAACAAATACAGTATAGCTAAGATTAGAAAGGATACGATTATAATGGCTGTAATAATAGTTAATATTTATAGAGCACTTTAAACTTTGCAAAGTACTCTACAAATATTTTCTCATTTTATCCTTATGGAAACCCTGGGAGACAGTTATTGTTACCCTCTATTTTATAGATGAGGAAACTGAGGCATACAGAAGTTAAATGCTTTGTCCCAAGTCATATAGCTACTATGGATTTGAACTCAGATCTTCCTGACTCCAGGTTTAACATACTATTATACACTGCACCACTAATAAAGGTCTTACTTCCAAAATATATAAGGTACTGATTTGTGTTCATATGAATAAAAGCCATTCCCCAATTGTCAAAATGTCTAAGCATATGAGAAGGGAGTTCTTAAGGGAATAAACCGAGGCTGTCTATAGTCATATTATTTTTAAAAAGTGCTTTAAATTACTAAAAACTGGAGAAATGCAATTTAAAGAAGTTTGGAGGTTTACCTCACACCAATCAGGTTAACAAAATTCACCAAAAAAAAAAAAAGAAAGAAAATGACAAGCATTGCAGGGGCTGCAGGGGAAAGGGGCACATTGAAACATTGTTAGTGGATCTGCAAATTTATCCATTCATCCATTAAGCACTTTGGAACTCTGCACCAGAAGTTACTAACTAGTACAATTTCCTTATTGTACAGATAAAAAAACAGAGGCCTAGAGAAGTGGTGACTTGTCTAAAGTTGTATAATTAACAAATGGAAAAGCCAAATTCATCACTCTTTATAAAATCCATTCTAGCCGGGGTATACAACATACACGGGCACTAACAACACATTAGCGATAATGCTGAAGAGAATATCAGAATATAAGAGAGGAAAAAGTACCACACAGCATCCAAGAGAGAAAGACTGTGTCTTCCTGAGGCATCATTAAAGACTTACTATGGGGTATTTGAACTTGGTCTTGAGTAATAACATGCATTTTTATAGTACTTTAAAGTTTGCAAAGTGCTTCATATATGCAAAGTATTCAGTGCTCCCAACAACCTTGTGAAGTGGGTGCTAATATTTTTGCATCCATTTCATGGATAAATAAGTGAAGGCTAGAGATTGCCAGGGACCCACAACTAGTAAGTGTCTCAGGAAGGATTTGAGCTCAGTGTTCCTGACTTCAAGTTCAGCACACTGTTATGCCACATAGTGGTCTTGAAGGTTGAAAATGAATTCATCAGGTCACTATTAAGGGTCAGGAAGGTGCTCCACACAGAGGGGATGACACGAGCAAAGGCATGAAGGTTGGAAACTTAAGCATGCAAAGGGAACAACATGAAGTCCAGTGTGACTTGAACTTAGCTCATGTTGAAGATGTATTGTGAAATATAACAGAAGAGGAAAGGACATATCAGGTCCTAGAGGGCCAGACCAAGGAGTTTAGCGTTATTTCACTAGGCAGTCAGCAGCCACCAGAGGGTTGTGAGAATCTGTAAGAGATTTGAGGCCCTTTAACTGAAGCTACCAGTAAATGCTAAAATCTTAAGGAGGTAGGAGTAGAGGGCTCTTTTCTATCAGCTAGTGAGTATATCACTTCTTTTGACCTCCATCAGAATACGTGTTGATTTTAATTCAGAGCACTGTAGACTTTCTCTACCCTTTTTTAAAAAGATAGATTTTTTTTTTAAATACCACCTTCATGAAAAGTACTTGAAAAAGACCACCATGAAAATAACTATAGGTTAGACAACATTGGGTATTATGGATAAAAGGTTAGAGAAGGTCTACAGTGCTCTCAATTAAAATCAATGCCCACTCTGGTGCTTGGTAACTTCAGTGTAAGAGAAGAGAAAAGGTAAGCATGGGGAGAAATATGTGAGAAAACAGTTCAGGAAGAAGAAAGGTAAGTGGCTTAGGACTTAAAAACTACAGAGAAGTCACACGTCTATCTTATTAACACTTGCTCTGAAGGAAAGAAAAGAATTGGTAGGTATTAAATATGGCACGAAACAATGCCTTAATAAATGAAATGGATATGAAAACTTATGACATCAATATTGTCCATATCTGGAGTTATTCCCGAGTCAGCTATCTCTCTGAGTGTAGTTAGACCATCAGCTCTTTAGACCAAGACAAGGATCAGTTAAAATGACAATAAAAAAAGAATGAGATAAGGATATGGTAAAAAATTGAAACAACTTTAACCATCTGAAAGAATAATTGAAAACAAAAAATAGGAAATGACACAACATTGATTATACAGAAATTTAACCAATGTCAATCAGTCACCTAACACTTATTAAACATCTACTACATATATATCATATGTACATATATACATTATATACATATATGATAATTTGGAGATAATTAGTAGGAGGAAGGCACAAGTATTAAGGGGAATCAGGAAAGACTTCTCATTAGAAGATGAGATTTTAGCTTTGACCTGAAGAAAACCAGGAAGCAGATATGCTGAGGCAGAATATTCCAAGCACTGGAGACAGCCAGTGAAAATTATGGAATATCTTGTATGAGGAACAGAAAAGAGGCCAGCATCATTGAATCTCAGAGTACTTGGGGGAAGGTTAAGTTCAAGTCAAAAGTCTTGAGAGGTAGGAAGGGGCTAGCTTGTAAAGGTCTTTGCTTTGACTTCCAAACAAAAGGTGTTATATTTTATCCTAGAAGTGTTAGGGAGTCACTGGAGTTTATTGAGTAGGGAAGTGGCTAGACCTGCACTTTAGGAAAATTCATTTGAGTGGATGAACTAGTCTAGGGAGAGAGGAGCCAGGGAGATCAACTTGCAGGCTATTATAATACCCTAGGCATGAAGTTATGAAGGTTACCTAGCAGTGTCAGAAGAGAAAAAGAGGCACAAGAGATATGAAGGTAAAATCAACCGAGAGGGCAGTTAGGTGGCACAGTGGAGAGTGCCCAGCCTAAAGTCAAGGTGACTCACCTTCCAGGGTTCAGATTTAGCCTCAGACTCTTACTATCTGTGTGACTCTGGGCAAATCACTTAACCATGTTTGCCTCAGTTTCCTCATTTGTAAAATGAGTTGGAGAAGGAAATGGCAACCCCCTCCAATATCTTTTGCCAAGAAAACCCCAAGTAGGGTCACAGAGAGTCAGATATGACTGAATAACAATACATTTTGATACCCTGGATAGGGAAGATGGGAAGATTTGAGGGAAGGGGGAAGATAATTAGTTCATATTAAGTTTAAGATATGTTTGTAAGACATCCAATTTGAGATTTCTAAAAGGCAGTTGTAAATGTGAGACTGGAGGTCAGGAGAGAGGAGAGAGCTGGATAAGTAGTTTTGAGAATCATCGGTATGGAAATGATCACTGAAACTATGAGAACTAATGAAATCACCAAGCACAAAGAAGAGGGCCCAGGACAGAGCCTGTGAAGTAGTAACATTTAGCAGGCATGATCTGGGTGAAGAGCCAATAAAGGAGACTGAGAAGGAGCAATCTGATAGATAGAAGGAATACCAGGAGAAAGAGAGGAGAGCATTAAGGAGGAGAGGGTGATTTAGGGTACTGAACGCTGTGGGCAAGTCAAGAAGGATAAGTATTGAGTAAAGGTCATTAGGTTTGGTGATTAAGAAATCATTTGTAACTTTGAAGACAGTAATTTTGATTAAATAACCAAGTCAGAAGCCAGACTATAGAGAGCTAAAAAGGAAATTAAAAGAAACGGAAATGGAGGCACCCATGTAAACAGCCTTCTCAAATTTAACTACAAAAGGGAGGAGAGATCTGGGACAATTACTAACTGAGATGAATGACTCAAATGAGGATTTCTTTTAAGGATGGGGAAAATAGTAGGGAAAGAGCCAGGAAATGAGGAGAAATTGAAGAGAAGAGAGTGGGGAATGACTGAGTAGGAAATCTGCTGGAGAAGCACAGGAATTGAGCTCATTTGTGGATATAGAGAGGTTTGCTTTGGTAAGGGGAGAGTCACCTCTTCATGTGAGTCACATGGCACACTTATGGGAGGCTATGAATAAGAGTCACACAGGGTCATCAGGCATAGGTGGACTGAGACTTGCATTAACACAGAAAGCTTCTGAACCAATGAGATTGAAGATCCACTTTGGATGAATCATTTTCCAGGACACCTACATCCTTGTCCCCCAACAGAACAAAGAAATACCATCCATCAAAACAAGTAGACACATTGACCACACTTGGTAATATATGCTTTATTTAGTCTGTACCCGTAGTCTCCCACCAGAAAAGCAGGATGTTTGCTCATCATTTCTTTGAAGCCAAGATTGCCCATTGCATTGGTCTGATTTCTGATGTCTTTTTGTTGGTGTTTTCTTTTACTTTACTGAAGCCATTCCAAATAGCGTTCTCATCAAGCATCTCTCTTCCCAAGACCAGGGGCTCTCTGCATTATCATTGTTCTTTATGTGTGCCTGATAACTATATGTGTGTGTGTATGTATAAAATTGTAATCCCTAATTTCATAGCTAAACTCTCCCTACCCAACCTCATAATTGTCTGATTTCTTTAAAAATTTGAGGTGGAGGTTCTAATGCCTAGACATCATTGTTGGTCAGATGGGGTCTCACTCTTCATGACCCCATTTGGGGTTTTCTTGGCAAAGACACTGGAGTGGTTGGCATTTCCTTCTCCAGCTCATTTGACAGATGAGGAACTGAAGCAAACAGGGCTAAGTGACTTGCCCAGGGTCACACAGCTACTCTCAGGACAATTTTGAGCTCATGAAGATGAGTCTTCCTGATTCCAGGCCTGGTGCACTATGCACTGTGCCACCTAGTTGCCTAGACATAGCATTTGGTGTATCTTGCTTCAGTTTCAACCTATTTTAAGGATGATAACATTGCCACATTGTTAACTTAAGTCTATTTACCCAGTTTCCTCATCTGTATAAATGAGTTGGAGAAGAACATGACAAACCATTCCAGTATCTTTGTCAAGAAAACCCTGTCACAAGGAGTCTGACATGACTAAAATACCTGAACAACACAAAACATAGCCATTAGATAGATGTATGGAAACTAGTTGCCTCTGCCTAGGGCCCTACATCAAAAAAAACCACTTTTCTTCTCTGTGTAGAAAGGAATCACTTTGCAAAGTGTCCAGCCAGTTGTCAGCTGCCTTCTTTGATGGGCCATGTTTTAATAAGGCCAAAGTAGGCCTGGCAGCCCTGAAGTACAATGTCTGGATTCACCAGATAGGATTACAGAAGGGGCTTTTCTTCACCAGCGATGGGTCTGGAAGTTGGTATGCATTTCTGCTCTGATGTAGAATCTCCAAGGAGGTTTTCACTTTCTAAGAAGGATGCTACCCACCGAGTTATTCAGAGTGGTTAAATGAGAAAATGGGTTAATAGAATACATGCCAGGAGAGGAAAAACACAAAGAAAATAAGTTTGGGGGCCAGTGTTTTGCCTGTGAGTTACTTTGCTGGGCTCCAGGAAACTTGAACAAGATGTTTATATTTCCCCCTGGCCCAAAGAATGCCATGCCCAGAATACCACCACTAAGCCAGTTTTTCTTTTTTTGAAAACACATTTTATCAGCATCTTTTCTCCCTTTAGTTGCTGTGCTAACATGGCAGTAATCACCTTCTGAAAAGAATATTTTCAACTTCATTGGTGAAACAAAGCTCATTATGCTGATGAGGGGTTGGGAAGGTACTGACTTTATATTCCTATCCTAACCATAGTTCTTTGCTTCCTCATTTTTAATATGCAGGGATCTCATTGATAACTGATAGAAAATAGCTCTGACAAATCTTGAATAAGGAGACATTGTGGGAATTGACTAACATTCTGATGGCATGTTTCTGAAAAGTAAATATACCCGCTGTCAAATATATTGACTGCTTCCAACATGGTAGAGTTGAACTTGGCAAATGTCACTGGCTGATATGATTTTTCATTTTCACCAGAGAAAGGGGAAAAGGGAGGGGAAAGGCAAAAAAGAGTGAGACAGGCAAGATTAAATAAAGCCATGGTTTCAGACAGGTGCTTTTCCTAGAACTCTCAGGCTAAAAAAGAGGGAGCCTTGTTCACTTTCAAGCATATTTTTGCAAGACATTCAAAAAGAAAAAGAAAGGTTAAATATTAAAATTGAAGCTTGGCAGGCAAACTATTCCCTTTACTCAATGCATTGCTTGTGGTCTTGTGAAGAAAGAAAAGAATTTTGCTTTGAAAATGTCATGCTCCAAAGTAGTTTTCATAAGTTATTTCTAGGGGAGTTGATTCCAATTTAGCTGAATGGCTGTTTTGGTTGCTGCTTTAAGGGTATTCCACGCTATCCTAAGCATCCTCTTTTTCTCTTATACAACAAAAGCTCCCTCCCATCTCACCCCTCCCCCCCATTCCTATACTTCATTCCTAGACTTCTTTCCATGGACACAGAGTGGCAGGGCAATGCCTTCTACCTGTCAATGGAGAAATAATTTCAAAACCAATTTATTTTCAAGGCTCCATTACGATTTTTTCCCATACTATTTAGTATTATGCTATGTTTAGCCCATCTTTTCAGCAACTCCCCCACCCCTACCCAAGATATGACACTGAAGGTGATTCCAGTGTCTTAAAAGCCCCACACCATCCTGGAACTGCAAGATTTCTAGTACCATATCAGCAGGCCAGCCCCTCTATGTGTGTTGCTTCCTTTTCCATATAAACTAGCTCAGTCTCCTCTTTTCTCCAGCAGCTTAAAAGAATGGAAATGTTCTCATTCCTCAGAATCATTTCCCATCATGTCAGGGGACATAGGCACAATCTAATTCTGGTCATTAATTTTGGGTAATTCTAAAAAGGATCCTGACTTATATAAATGTCACCAATAGAATGCAAGCAACCTAGGAGAGTGCAAAAAGACTTTTAATAAGGAAAAAAAAATGTGAGTGAAGATATGGGGGGAACTCACTGATGACAGACAGAAAACAGATCTCCTCAAAGCCATTCTTTTCAGGATATTTAGTCTACCCAGAAAAAGTGAAAGCAATTTCCAATTTTCTTCCATCGATATAAAGGATTGCTCTAAAGAATTCAGTTACCAGGATAAAGTCATTTGGCCTGAATTATCCACTTTGATGATTGACTTCAATGATCAAAATGACTAATTAATGACCCCATCTCCACAGCTCTGAATGCTGGGACAGGTTCCATTGGAGAACCACAGGAGACAGCAGCAGGATCCTCTCCAGACAGAACACTTCATGTGTCTTAGCTAGAGAGGGAGCGATTGGACTGTGGGGATGAGTCAGGCTGAGCAAATGTCTAAGACTGAGGAGGTTTGCTGTGTTTGAAGTTAGACTTGGGGTTAGATTTGATGTATCATAAGATGATAGGGAGGGTGATAAGTATTCAGTACTTGCAGGTCCTTGTGATTGGGAGATCTGGGGATGAGATGTAATTTTTTCAGAATGACCTTGACAAGAAGGGAAAGATCACAGTAAACCATGAAAGGAATCACAGAATTGTATAGTGGGAAGGGAACTCAGATGTCATGTGGACTACTAAAACCCCCACGTTACATGGAATTCTTCTCTGCTTCCAGAAGATCTTCTGAATAATTCAAAAAACAAAACACCCTGATGTTTTCTGCCCAGTCTTTCTTTTCAGGAAAAAAAAATCTGGATAGGAAATCTGAATCTGGATATTCCATGAAGAAATGACTTCTAGCAAATTTGGCTGTAAAGTGAATCCTATTTTTCTAGTTGGCTTCCTTTACAAAATCCTCTGATACATCCCCTTGAGAGAAAAAATAATAATCCCCTTAATAACAGATTTGTTCTCTAAAATTTGGATTCAGTCAAAAGGCTGCACCCAAGGACCTAGAAAGTTATATGTGACCTCGAGGCTGCAGGTTCCCCACCCCTGTTAGGATATGTTAGTCATATCAGGATCATGAGTTTGATTCCCATATGAGCCAATTTACTCTACTTCACTCTACGGTGATCCAGAGTGCATCTTACAAATATGTGCTATTAGTCACAAGGAGCACCAGGCATGCAAGGGAGGCTGCCGGTCCTTACCACCTGCTCTGTTCACAACCTCCAGAGGTCCTCTAGGCCTTATCGTCTCTCCTGACTCCCATAGATAACCAAAACTTTTATCTAACCTGAGGATGACTGAACACCCTTGTTCCTTGCCTTATACCTACACTCTTAGGGCTTCCAGGCTTTTCTAGAAGCCCTGAAGTGAAACTTTTCCTTCACGTGTCATTTCCTCATTAGAGTAGAATCTCCTCAGGAGCAAGGACTGTCTGTATCTCCATCAGCACAGTTCTTGGTATATACTAAATGCTTAATAATTTTTTTTCATCCATGCATTCATCCCTTCTTGGGGAAAAAAATCAAAATGAGACATAGAGTCATTTCTATATAGGAAATGTTGTGGGGGGGTTTTTAGAGTTGGTTGAAAACTCTTGGTGAGGTGGTTGTTTTTTTTTTTTTTTTTTATGGGGTCAACTCTGTGTAGCGTTCTCAGCAATTTTAAAACTTTATTGTACTTTGAGTCCACTAAAATTTAGAGTTTCTTCATCATCACCTTTCCTCCCCTTTCTTCTTCCACGTTTGAGGAGCTCTTAACTCTTCCCTTATACATCTTCCAGAAGATCATGGATTTAGGACTGCAAGAAATCTCAGAGACCCTTTATTCCAATATCCCAATTTTACAGACTGGAAAACTAAATCCCAGAGATGTTAAGTGACTTGCCCAAGGTAACAGAGGTATTAAGGCAAAGAACCAGGATTTGAATAACAGGTTCTCTGACTCTAAAGTCAATACTCTTTGCCCCTGGGATTCACTTCCCCTTCCTTGAAGAACTCCAACCTAGAGATACCTGAAAAGTTATAACTCAATTTCTATGAAACAGATAATTTCCTTACTTTATCAATTCTCTCAGTTCAAATTTTTGTAAATGAAGTTTCTTTGAAATTAAAGATGCATGGTTCCCAAAGAGCTCTTCATTCCTTCTTTTGGTTCATCTATAAGATTGTAATAACAAATTCCAAATTCCTAGATCAAGCACAGAACTATTTGTGATAACAGAAGAATGAGGTTAATTGAAAAGCTTTAAGCACCTACTTACTTCTTTAAAAATCACCACAAAAAAACATTGGGACAGCATGGTGTAGTGGAAAGAGCCATGGATGTGGAGCTGAGAGACCTCAGTTCAAATTACAGCTTCGATTCTACCTAAATCATTTGATCTAATTATTTTTTGTCTACAAAATAAAAGGGTTGTACAAGATGAACTCAGTTTTCTTCTCTAAATCCTAAGGTTATACTCAACCTAAAAGAAGTTGTAAAAATATTTTCCCTCAAGTAACTAAGGTTAAGGTAGGTGCTCAGTTAATTCAGTTTTTAAGGAACTAGATGGTGTAGTGGATAGAACTCTGGACCTGAAATCAGAAAGACCTTTGTCCAAATCTAGCCTTGGATACTTGCTAGCTGTGTGACCCAAGGCAAGCCACTTAACTTCTGTCTCAGCTTCCTCAAGTGGGATAATAATTATGAGAATAAAATTAGATAATATTTGTAAAGTTCTTGGCACATAGTAGGTGCTTAATAAATGCTTATTTCCTTCATTCTTAAAGCCTCTTTCTCAGAATCCTTTGGTGCATTTAGATCTTAACTGATCTGGAAAATAATATTAATCCTGGACTGCAGAGAAAACGTTACATTTGTCCTGCTTTGATAGTGTGTGTATATTCGTCCTTCGTTGCTGAAGAAGATCATGCCATCAGAGAAATAATGATATGACTTGCACTTGACTTTGTTTTGAGTGAGGGAGGGCTGTGCAGGTCAACAGCCTCACTTCTTCTCCAGAGCCATCTGAATCCAGTGACCAGATATTCATCAGGATGACTAGAGATGACCCAGGATGAGGCAATTGGGGTTAAGTGACTTGCCCAAGGTCACACAGCTAGTGAGTGTCAAGTGTCTGAGCTGAGATTTGAACTAAGGTCCTCCTGACTCCTGCTCTATCCACTGCACCACCTAGCTGCCCTGCTTTAAATAGTAGTGAGTAAAGGGAAAGTGGTGCCATTTCACAAGGGTGTTTTTAGACTGGAGGAATAGTCATAATCTGCTGAAACATATTCGCAGTTTCGTAAAAGGCGATCTTGGCTTAAAAGAGATATTTGAATCCCCCAGTCAGCGTTGGAACTAGAGGAAGATAAGGTAGTCAGCTGCCTTTGTAACAGCATGATTGTTAGGAATACAACAAGGAAGAACTTTGAATCTTACTCTACTAGCGCACATCCTTTTAATGACAAAACATTCTGATGTCCATAACTAATAAACATTTGTTTTATGGTAATCACTTGTACGACAGTAAAGGCCCAACCCTCCTGGTAGACAAAGGTCACCGTTTAATTTCTTTAAAAAAAATTTTTCCAATTACATATAAAAACAATTTTTAACATTTTTAAAAAATATTTTTGAATTCCAAATTCTCTTTCCCCCTCCCTTCAACCTCCTTGAGAAGGAAAGCAATTTGATATAGATCATACATGTTGTTGTGGTGGAGTCATTTATGCATATTTAAGTGTGTATGTGTATGTCTATGTGTGTATGTGTGTGTGTGTGTGTGTGTGTGTGCAAATCATCCCATGACAGCGGGACTATCTTACCATTCCTACAATATCTACAATAGAATATAGACCCTATCTCCCTAAGACCAAATAAATGGATCATAACTTATTTATTCAGTAGATGTATAAATACCTTCTAGCTCCTGAGGATATAAAGCCAAAAATGAAACAGTACCTGCCCTCAGGAAGCTTGCCTTCTATAAGAGGAAATATATGCATAAGCAAATGCAAAATCTGTATTGTGCAGTCATGTCCTATTCTCCATGACCCCATTTGAGGTTTTCTTGGCAAAGATACTGGAGTGGTTGAATCAGTTTACAACTCCACCAACAGTGCATTAGTGTCTTAATTTTCCCACATTCCCCTTTAACACTTGTCATTTTCCTTTTCTGTCATATTAGTCAATCTGAGAAGTGTGAGATGGTACCTCAGAGTTGTTTTGTTGGGTAGGTGATTCTTGGTAGTAATTCTAGCTCCTTTGCCCTCCAGAATGCCATATTCCAAGCTCTTTGATTTTTTAATCTAGAAGGTGTTAAATCTTGTGTGATCCTGACTGTGCCTCCATAATATTTGAATTGTTTCTGTTTGACTGCTTGCAATATTTTTTCCTTCACTTAATCCTAAGAGATCTGAAATTTGACTATAATATTCCTGAGAGTTTTCATTTTGGAATCTCAGGAGATGATTGGTGGATTCTCTCAATTTCTATTTTACCCTGTGGATCTAAGATATTAGGTCATTTTTTCTGTATAATTTCTTAAAATATGATATCTAGGCTATTTTTTTAAAATCATAACTTTCAAGTAGTCCAGTAGTTTTTAAATTATCTTTCCTCAATCTATTTTCCAGATCAGTTGTTTTTCCAGTGAGATATTCTGTATTTTCTTCTATGTTTCCATTTTTTTTATTTTGTTTTATTGTTTTTTGATGTCTTGTGGAGTCATTAGCTTCCACTTGTTCAATTCTCATTTTTAAGGAATGATTTTCTTTTTTTTTTTTAATTAATTAATTTATTTATTTAACTTTTTCCATTCATTTGCACAAAATTTTGGGTTCCAAATTTTTCCCCCTTTTATCCCCTCCCCCCCCCACCCCAATACCCCAAGCAATCTAATTTTCCCTATCTCCAATCTGCCCTCTCTTCTGTCATCCCACCCTTCTCTTGTCTCCATCTTCTCTTTTCTCCTGTAGGGCCAGATGACTTTCTATTCCTCATTAACTGTATGTCTTCTTTTCTAGTAGCAACACAAAACTAAACAGTTGTTCCTAAAACTTTTAGTTCCAAATTCTCCCCATCCCTCCCTCCCCACCCATTCCCTTTGGGAAGGCAGGCAATTCAATATAGGCCATATCTGTGTAGTTTTGCAAATGACTTCCCTGATAGTCATGTTGTGTAAGACTAACTGAATTACCCTCCATCCTATCCTGCCCCTCATTGTTTCTCTTCTGTCTTTTGATCCTGTCCCTCCCCAAGTGTTGACTTCAAATTGCTCCCTCCTCCCTTTGCCCTCCCTTCCATCATCCCCCCCCTTGCTTATCTCTTTCTCCCCCACTTTCCTATACTGTAAGATAGGTTTTCATACCAAAATGAGTGTGCATTTTATTCTTTCCTTTAGTCAAATGTGATGAGGGTAAACTTCTTGGTTTTTTTTTTCTCAGCTCTCCTCTTTTTCCCTCCACTAAAAAGTCTCCTACTTGCCTCTTAAATGACATATAATTATCCCATTCCATTTCACCCTCTTTCCTCCCACTACATTTCTCTCTCAGCATTTACCTTAATTTCTTTTGAGATATGGTCCCATCCTATTCAATTCAATCTGTGCTCTCTGTCTCTGTATGTGTGTGCATGTGTGTATGTGTGTGTGCGTGCATGCGTGTACATGTGTGTGTGTGATCCCACCAACTACCCAGATACTGAAAAGTTTTAAGAGTTACAAATATTGTCTTTCCATGTGGGAATGTAAACAGTTCACTTCTGGTAAGTCCCTTAAGACTTCTCTTTGCTGTTTACCTTTTCATGCTTCTTCTCATTCCTGTGTTTGAAAGTCAAATTTTCTTTTCAGCTCTGGTCTTTTCATCAAGAATGCTTGAAAGTCCTCTGTTTCATTGAAAGACCATATTTTCCCCTGAAGTATTATACTCAGTTTAGCTGGGTAGGTGATTCTTGGTTTAAGTCCTAGTTCCTTTGACTTCTGGAATATCCTATTCCAGGCCCTTCGATCCCTTAATGTAGAAGCTGCTAGATCTTGAGTTATCCTGATTGTATTTCCACAGTACTGGAATTATTTCTTTCTAGCTGCTTGCAATATTTTCTCCTTGACCTGGGAGTTCTGGAATTTGGCCACAATGTTCCTAGGAGTTTCTCTTTTTGGATCTCTTTCAGGTGGTGATCGATGGATTCTTTCAATACTTATTTTGCCCTCTGGTTCTAGAATGTCAGGGCAGTTTTCCTTGATAATTTCTTGGAAGATGATGTCTAGGCTCTTTTTTTGATCATGACTTTCAGGTAGTCCCATAATTTTTAAATTGTCTCTCCTGGATCTATTTTCCAGGTCAGTTGTTTTTCCCATGAGATATTTCACATTCTCTTCCATTTTTTCATTCTTTTAGTTTTGTTTGGTGATTTCTTGGTTTCTCTGAAAGTCATTAGCCTCCATCTGTTCCATTCTAATTTTGAGAGAACTATTAAATTCAGTGAGCTTTTGAGCCTCTTTTTCCATTTGGCTCATTCTGCTTTTGAAAGCATTCTTCTCCTCATTGGCTTTTTGAACCTCTTTTGCCAATTGAGTGAGCCTATTTTTCAAGGTGTTATTTTCCTCAGCATTTTTTTGGGTCTCCTTTACCAAGGTATTGACCCGTTTTTCATACTTTTCTTGCATCTCTCTCATTTCTCTTCCCAGTTTTTCCTCCACCTGTTTAACTTGCTTTTCAAAATCCTTTTTGAGTTCTTCCAAGGCCTGAGCCCATCCGACATCCCCCTGGGATGTCTGGGGAACTGCGGCCCCACCCTCCACGTCTTTCTCTAATGGCAAGAATATTTCCTCGTCAGATCCAGAAGTCAGGATCATTTGCATCTGTTCGAAAAAACTCTCTATAGTCTTATTTTTCTTCCCTTTTCTAGGCATTTTCCCAGCTAGCTACTTGACTTCTGAGATTCCTGTCCACCCCCACCTAGATCCGCACAGCCAGTGCTTGGGGTCTGAGGTTCAAATGGGCTTTCCGCAGCAAGCTTTAGTTCAGGTGCTGGGGTGGGGGCAGGGCCGCCTCCCAGGCTCAGCTCCCTCAGGGGCTTTATGCAGAGACCTTCAGGAACGGAGTGGGTGGGGGTGTGGGGGGCCCCGCCTCCCAGGCTCAGTTCCCTCAGGGGCTTTATGCAGAGGCCTTCAGTAATAGAGCAGAGTGGGGCAGGGTCAGTCTCCCAGGCTCAGCTCCCTCAGGTTGTTTATGCAGAGATTTTCAGTAATGAAGATCCTGCCTGCTGCTGGGGGAGTCCGGGCCGCCACCGCCGCTGCCTCCCACACCTCTGCCTCCACCGCTTCCTGCCCCCGTCTCTGCCGCCGCCGCTTCCTCCCGAGGGGGCCCAAGTCACGGAGACACTCCGCTCCCCTCCTCCAGCCCAGCCTTCTCTCTCACTGACCTGTAGCTTCTGTGGGTGCAGGGACTTTCCCGGCTGCCGGAGCTTCCGTCCCTGAAGCCTGCTCGGATCAGCTTCTCTGGGGCCGCGGCCAGGGCAGCGCTGAGGTGGGGTCCTCTGTGGACGGCTCTCCAGGGCTCACTGGAACGGAAATCTCTTCCCCTATGTTTATGCACCCCCTGCAGTGATTCAGAATTTATGGGGATCTCTTTTTACCTTAATTCTATGGGTTGTGGGTTCAGAGCTCGTAAACGTGCATCTTTCTACTCCGCCATCTTGGCTCCGCCCCCCAGGAATGATTCTCTTTAGTGAGTTTTTGTACCTTCTTTTTCATTTGGCCAGTTTTACTTTTTAAGAAGTTCTCTTCAGTGAATTCTTGTGCATCTTTTCCCATTTGGCCAATTCTACCTTTTAAAGAAGATTCAGTGGGTTTTTGTGCCTTTTTAAAAAACCATTTGACCTACTCTGTTTTTTCAGGTATTATTTTCTTTAATATTTTTTGCTCCTCCTTTCCCTAGCTTATTGGCTCTTTTTTCATGATTTTCTTGCATCATTTTCATTTCTTTTCTCAATTTTTTCTCTGCCTCTCTTATTTGATTTTAAAAATTCTTTGTGAGCTCTTTTAAGGAAGTTCTTTGGAGGGGTACTGAGACCAATTCACATTTTTCCTTTCAGGCTTTGCCTGTAATTTGGCACTGTCATCTTCTTCTGAGTTTATGTTTTAATCTTCCCTGTTACCACTGTAACTTTTTATGGTCAGGTCCCTTTTTTGTTGTTTGCTTATTTTTCTAGCCTATTTCTTGACTTTGAACTTTATGTTAAAGTTGGGTTCTACTCCCAAGGTGAAAGGGGAACTGTCACAAGTTTTAGGTTTCTCCTGCAATTATTGCTTTTAGAGCTGGGTATCTATAAGTTTTCAGTTCTTCCAAGGCAGTGTGATCTAAGGAGATGTGTGGTGACTCCTCTCCTGGCCTCTGATCTGAGAGTGACCACAAGCACTCATTTCTACCCAGGAATCTTGACCAGGGTCTCTGCTCCAGCTAGTTATCCTCCTTGCCCTGGGATTGCAACCCAGAATTACATATGGGTCCTGCACTCAATGCCAGCAAAGGGTCCCCTGTAATCTCTCTTTCTGACTAGTTGTCTTACCCCCTTGCTGTTCTGTGGACTGAGAGTTCCAGAAGCTGCCACAGTCATTGATTCAGTCACCCCCAAGACCTCCTGCTGCCTTGCCAGGGTGCAGTCTGCATAGGTCTGTACTTCACTCTCACCCCAGTGAGACAGACCTTTCCTGCTGAACTTCTACATTGTCTTGTGCTGGAAAGTTGTTACACTCTGTCCTTTTGTTGGTCCTACCACCCCAGAATTTGTTTTGAATTGTTATTTTAAAGTGTTTGAAGGGGAATTTGAGAGAGCTCAGGTGAGACCCTGCTCTTATTCCCCCACACTGACTCTGCCCCACAGCAGTTGCAGTTTTCTAACTTTGCCTGATTCATACAAATGCCTTGACCCTGTCCTTCCCCTAGCCTTCCTTAGCAGCCAAGGGGAGGCTAACCAGAGGCATCTAGGTGTTAGATAAAAGTAGATACTAGATAAAATGCTAGACTTGGAGTCAGGAAAGCTTGAATTCCAATCCTGTCTCAGATACTTATTCACTGTACGTCAATCATTAAAACTCCCGTGGCTTCAATTATCTTCACTGTAAAATGAGGGTTATAATAGCACCCCCTCACAGACCTCCAAAGATCAAATGATAGAACATGTGTAAAGCAGCTTGCAAACCTTAAAGCACTAAATTAATCGTAGCTATTATTATTAATAATATAAACACTAATCACTAATGCCAAGGTCCATTTCACTGAGCATCCATCTTTCCCAAAACCAGTTCACAAAATTAAAAACACAGGATCAAAGGATTTAGGGAGGGATGTCCTTTAGAGATAATCAAGTCCAACTCCTTCATTTTGCAGATATAGAAGCTGAGTCTCATAGGAGACTAATGACTTGTCCAAAGTCACAAAGATACAATGTATCAAGACTGAGATTCAAATCTAGTTTCCCTAATTCCAAATCCAGCATTCTTTTCCACCATCCATACCATGTATTATCTTCTTTTTGCAAGTAGCTGGAAATTTTATGAATTTTTTAAAAATGCTTTTAAATAAGCAAGAGCATTTATTTCAAAGTATTTTATAGCTCTCCCTAGTCCTTCTCCCACATCTTTCCGTCCTTTCTTTCTTTTCTTTTAACTCTTTCTTTCTCCCTTTCTTTCTTTCCCTTTCTTTCTTTTCTTTTAACTCTTTCTTTCTCCCTTTCTTTCTTTCCCCATCTCCACCCTGCCCCTCCAATCTATTTTTCCTGTTATAAGCATCTTGCTTTCCAACATGCAAAAACAAGGAAAATCACCGTAAAATGGAAAATCCTGATGGGTAAAGTGCAGCTTGTTATTTCCTGATGTTGTATGATTTAGCCTTAATAAATGCTTTCTAAATCTTATAGTTGCTCATGGTAGAAGAAATTTCCGATTTCTGGCAAATTCTGGCAAAATTACAAATGAGAGTTCTGCAATTCAAGTAGGAACTCCTCCAGGGTCCTTATAAATCATATTATAAAGCTGGCTTTATGTATCTAAAATAATTCTACTTGATTTGAAGAAGTTTGTTTTTTGTGAACTTTAGCATTGTTTAATTGGGAACAGATGATTTGTGGCATCTTATACTGTCCAAGCACCTTTCACCCCAATACAAATGTCTGTGTTTATATATAGGCATTAAATTAGTAATAATCACATGTATAGGCACCCACAGACATTTACAGTTGCTTGGCTCATTCTAAGTTTCCTTTGCTTCTCATTAGTAATGTCTTCTTGAATGTCTAAATAATTTGCAAAGTCACTGGCATGCTCAGATCCAATAGCAAATTGACCAAAGCTTCTAATTTCATTTGTGAGAACTCCTTACCTCAGTGATTTCCCCCTACCCACCCAATTCATTTAAAAAGAAGAAATAGAAGAGTTGCTTAAAAGGAAAAATGGATTTTTTTTTGAGTGCCACCACTTTAAAAGAATATCCTCCCAGAGAAAAAGTCCCTGGGAGAGAAAGGCCTTAGGCTATTAGAAAAGCTATGAGAAACTCCTAGTTTAGATCTTTTCATATTAAGTGTTCTACTTTTCAAAACCTGCCACTGCTGTTGAGGGTGGGGGATTTTAGAAAGCAAGCTGAGCATATGTATAAATAAAATAGATGAAACAAAAGCCCAAGAGAAGGGAGTTTCATATATGCCTATTGCCCAAGGAAGCTGTCCTAAGATTAGCTCATCCTTTCTAACCTAAAAGAGAGCTTTCTTTTTAATTCCCCAGTTAAATTCATAGCAAAGTGAAGACCATCACTGTTGGGATCACCAAGCTCAATTTCTCAGAGGGTCAACAAGTATTTATTTATTATTTATTATTACTTATTTTAATTTATGGAATAAAACAAGCATTTCCATAATATAGTACAACAAAAAAGATGATTGCACATGAAACTGCAAATCTACTTTGTGCAACTTGCTATTTCTTTCAAATACACAACAAAATTATCATGTTAATTTCTTTTTTTCTTCCCTCTCCCCCTAGATGGCTACCATTAGACATAAATAGGTACATATATGTAAAATTATTCTATACATACTTCTGTTTATCAGTTCTTTCTCTGGATGCCAATGATATAATTCTTCATATGTCCTTTATAGTTAATTTGAGTATTTATGATAATCAAAATAACTTATTTGCTCAGTCATTCTTAAAATAATATTACTGTTACTGCATACAATGTTCTCTTGCTCCTGTTCATTTTCCTCTTCATTTTTTCATGCAAATCTTTCCATTTTTTCTAAAATCATTGGGCTCATCATCTCTTATAGTACAATAGTATTCCATCACAATCATATACTCAGTAAGTATTTATTAAGCAACTGCTAAGTGCCAGGAACTGTCCTAAGCAGTCTTCCAAAAGTCAGTAGCAATGCCTTCCTTGCCATTCCCAGGATAAAGGGAATATGGAGTCAGTAGTTTAGAGATTGACATGTGGATGACATTGTGTCACCCAGCCCCACAAACTAAAGACAAGAAAAGTCAATGTGGTACAATGGAAAGACTAGTGACTTTGGAGTCAGGGTACCTGGCTTCAAATCTTGCTTGTTGTTAAAATAATAAGTGAGATTTAAACCACTTATTATTGTGACTGACTTTGGGCAAATCACTTAACTGCTAGAACTTCAATTTCTTCATCTGTAAAAGGAAGGAAATGGACTAAATGAATGTCCCCAGAGATCCTTTTGAGGTTTGTTTCTGTGTTTCTAACTCAAACCTCAGGACCCAGCAGACTCAGACCCGGGGAAATCAGAACATGATGGGGTAGCGAGTGGGACTTACCTGTCATCATTGACTCAGCTCACTGCAAAGGGAAAGACAGAGACATACAGGGGACGAGAGAAGTAAAAATATCCATCTGTTCCCATCTGCACAATTCCAACTTCCACAAAAGGGACCTAAGCACTAGAGCTCCATTAGATGTTATGGATGTTGGCTGGGTGGTTGCAAACCCTGCCAGGACCAAGCACATGGAAAGCGGAACAGTCCAGATGTTGCATATAATAGAGATTTGAAAAAATGAGGAAAGCATGAGTTGGCAACAAGGAAAAATAGGAACTTTCCTATCTTCCATTGGTAGTCTGCCTGCAAAGACAGAGATAAAGAGAAGGAGAAAAGAGATGTGGATCTACTCAGCTAGGGAGGCAAACGTTGAAAATGGCCCATATGAAACCCATTCCTTTCTCTACAGGACTGCTTCTTGTTACTTAGTGAAAGCTCATTCATTCATTGTAACATTCATGGGACACTGCAAAGACTGTAGCGCTTCCCCTCTGGGTTTTAAACCTTTCTGTGTAGAAAAGCATTCAAAATGGGATTACGCTGAAAAAGGAGACATGAAACACACATTTTTGACTTCACTTAGCAGCTTTTTTGTGGGGGGGACAAGGAGAGGGAAGGTCAGACAACTTTGAATGATCCTTAAGAAGAGCACAGCCCAGCTAGACTTTTGCAAGAAACAGTTGTGATTTTGTTTCTGATGAGAAGCTACTCCACTCTTTGGTTAAAGAAGAAAGAATGAAAATTATTGGGTTTTGTTTTTTAGATTTTCTCTCCAACTGCCCCCTATCCACCCATCAGACCAGACACTCTCATGGCAGTAGGAGCACAAGTTTTTTAAGTCATTTCCTGGTGCAAAACTAAAAAATGGGTCCTTTTCCCCCACTTTCACAGTGTTACATACCAAGTCCCACATCAAAGTCCTAATTAAAGACTCATACTTTAATTGTGTCTTTTTGCTTCATTACTTTCCCTTTCCCTTTGATGAGGCTGCTTCTCTCTTTTCTCTCCCAAATTATCACTTTCTCTTACAGTATATGAAAATTGTTGGGGGCGGGGACAGGGAAGAGAGGTTAAAGTTTTCTGTTGTTTGGGTTTTTTGGGGGAGTGGGGGGAATCATTGTCCATAGTGCTGCCCACCCCCTTCCACAGCTTTCCCTAAAGAAGCCCACAAATAGGGATAGTCACGCCTTTTTTTCTAGCTCCTTCCCCTCCCCCTCCCCATTCTTATGAAGTTTCCATTGATTATTGTCCCGAAATTCCTCGGTCCAGTCATAGATAAAAGGATAATCACTTCAAAGAGAAGAGTTAAGAGTTTAACCCCAAGCTAAAAGAGTGGACAACAAGGTAATTGAGGGTAATAACTGATCACAGACTTGCTTTCAAAGGATCACCCAGCCTCACTTTCAGGTGGCTTTAATTTTATTAACATTTGTAGCAGCTCCACTTGAGGAGATGGTTGGAGTCATTTACAGACTTCAAAGCTAAAGGTAACACTCCAACTGCAGAACCTGACACCAATTTTGGTTTTAGCGCTCACAGCAGCCTGATGGGATCAATTGCTACTCACCCCCACCTTTTTCTACCCACCCTACTCCCCGAGCAAATATTGGGAGCTAAGGAGATCAAAAGACTCAGCCCCTCCTTACCTCTCCCTTCCACCCCTCCAGCCCTGGCACTGCTCCGTGCTCGCAATCCCAACGGAAAATCCCAACGGGGACCCACAAAACGCACTCACCAGAAAGCAAGCGAGAGAGACAGTGATGACATCTCATCTCTGCCCTAGAGTTGAGGATCCCCTGGCTGTGATTCATGTGAGCCTCATCTGCATTGCTCTCCCAAGGGGCACATTTCAAAGGAAAAATGGCGAGAGTAAAAATCACAATAATACAAGAGCTTCATAGAGAACCCAAAGATACAGGGAAAATAATACTAGTCATGTTAACATTAATCTGAGGAGGAGGAACAAATTATTTTTTTAATTGTCTCCTATGTGCCAGGAAGTCTCCTATGTAAACACTTTACATATATTATAATCTCATTTGATCCTTGAAACAACACTGGGACATGGGTGCTGTTATTATTCTGATTTTAAAGTTGAGGAAACTGAGGTAGGAAGTGGTTAAGTGACTTGCCCAGGGTCACACACCTATCTGAGGCTCCAGGCTTCGACAGTAATAGCTCTATCATTTTTATAGACTGTACTAGTAGTTTTGGTAAATGCTTTCATTAATAATAATAGCTAGCATTTTATAGTGCTTTGACATTTTAAAATGCTTTCCAAATATTATCTCATGTGATCCTTACAACAACCCTGGGAGGCAGGTGCCATTATTGCCCTCATTTTACAGATGAGAAAACTGACGCAGAGAGATGTTGAGTGACTTGGCTAGGATCAGTAAGACATTAACATGGTAATAGTGAACTTGTCACGGCTCTCTCTTTTATATAGTACTTTAAGATATGGCAAATGCTTTACCTATATTCAGTCACTGGATTCTCACAACAACCTTGTGATACAGGTGTTATTATTATCCCTTTTTCATAGAGGAATAAACAGAGGCTCAGAGACTTGCCCAGGATCACACAGCTACTGAGTAGCTGAGGCAGAACTCAAACCCCCAAGTTCAACACCCCTTCCACTATATAGCTTGTTGAGGAGAGATAGGGCTGAGGAAGAGCAAATACCAACTGCAGTAGCCCAGGAAGGGTTCCAACAATTAGAAACAAGCGCCTTTATGGTTGGGGTAGGATAGTGAAGACCAGGAGAGCAGCTGATGACTCTCTGCTTCTTGCTCCTTAAGCTTTGACAGCTTGCAGTAGTACCTTCTGTGCTTTGTGTAGAGCGTGATGAGACTAGTCAAATAATGAGTGAGTAAGAAAACCTAGGTGGGGGTGGAGGAGAGAGACACCAAACACCAAAATAACCATCAAATTGAAAACTGCCTGAGCAAAAATAATCTGTGTAGCTGGGTGCACAAAGATAAGGGAATTCTGTTCAAATTATCCCTGCTCCTCTTTATGGAACCCGGGTATAGTAGCCTTTATGAAAATCTAGCTCCCAAAGGATCTTTCACTGACTTGCTAGGCTCATCCAGTACTAACTTCTGAGTCTTAGTATCCTTAAAGTTTCAAATAGTGATTATAATCTTCCACATTCATTCATTTTCAAGACCTCTTCAGACTGCCCCCTTCAGTTATAATTTTCACTAAGATCCTAGAAATGGTTTGGGAGACACTGGAGAAAACTTGCCAGGGAAAATTTTGAGGGCATCTTTTCCCAAGAATTCTTGGGAATAAATAGATCTGGAATATCCTTGCTCAGAGATGCAGAAATATACTAGAAGACATCTCTGTGTTCCTCCCAGCCTTCAGTATCCTAAGATTCTATGAGAGCTTTATATAGAGCCAAAAGATACAGGAGTATCCTGTAAGACAAAGTTAAGGGGGGAACCCACAATCTGCATACCACTTTTGGATAGCTCTAATTGTTAGCAAGTTTTTCCTTATAAAAGAAGGCCCAGATTTGCAATACTATGTCCCATCCTGAACCTTCTGTCCTGTAAGCTAAACATCCCCATTCCCTTCAACCAGTCCTTGAAGTTTTCCCCATTCTGTGTGCTTTCCTCTGAACACTCTCCAGTTTAACAACGTCTTCCATGAAATATGGTACCCAGAACTAAACATGATATGCAAGATGCTGTCTGACAAGGGCATAGTACAACAGAGTACAATAACAGATACACTGTATCAGCTATTTATTCCTGGAAGCTTCCAAATGTAGTCCAAGATCTCATTGTTTCAAGGGCAAAGTTAAAGACTACATATAAACAGCTACTTAATAGAATATTCATTAAATGAATAAAGAATGGAATTTCAGGCATTTGTCAAGACATGGATGGGACCAAGGAACCTTCCTGGAACCTCTGAAGTCAGAACACTAGGTGATGAGGGGAGGAGGGAATAAGCATTTCTATATTGCTTACTGTGTACCAGGCATGGTGTTAAACACTTTACAAATATCTCATTGGATCCTCACAACAAACCTGGGAGGTTGGTGCTTTTATTTATTATCACTGTTTTACATGTGAGGAAACAGAGGCAGAGAGAGGTTGCCCAGGGTGACACAGCTAGTAACTATCTGAGGTCACATTTGAACTCATGATTTTCTTACTCCTGGTCCAGTTCTCTGTCCACTGCACAACCAGCCACTCCTCAGGCAGCTGAGGTGGTTGCCAACTTCACCTATAGGTGAGGACAGCCCTTCTTTCCTTAAGATAAAGAGCATTCACAGCAAATATCTAGTATTGTGATGAAATCTGTATCCATGGAAACAATTGGTTATATTGGATTGCACTCAAAAACTGGACATTATTAATATCTGTACTCAAACTAGTAGAGCACACCAATCACAGATTTTGTCATCCAGAGTATAAAAGCTATAGTACAAAAGAAAACTTTAGAACACTCAATATAGGAATGAATGAGTGAGGGAATAAATGAAAAGGCATTCATTAAATGGTTACTGCATATCAAGCACTATGTTAAGTGCTGGAAATGCAATACAAAAATGGAAACCATCCTTGCCCTCAGAGAGTATACATGGGGATTTTAGTCAAGATAAATATTTTGGTTTGGAAAGTTAGAATGAAGGTGAGTGGAATCATAGGAAAGTAGACTGACATAGCCTTTTTAGGAACAATGACTTGATCGGTTTCCGATTCTAGAACTGTGGACATTAGGAGATGGCCAAGAAGTAAAGTGAATTGTGGCTAGAGCAAGGACTAGAAGTAGTGAATGTCAACACACAGAGACATTCATAGAGCAGTAATTCCAAGGATGAAAAGGTTAAGTTCACCAGGGCTTAGTTCCTAGGCCAAGTCTCTAGACTTCTAACATGAAGGTTAATGAGAAGTTGACTGGGGAGCAGTCATGAACACCAGTCAGAATCTCTGAGTCAAGAACAACTGTGTATTATACAATTAGAGGCCCTTGATTATCACATACAGATTATCCTCTTTGGGGCAAAATTTGTTTCTTAATGTCATCACCCTAAATTTTCAAATCAGAGACACTTTCTCCTGGCATCATTAGGAAAGGTAATCTAATTTTAGGAGCACAGCATTTAGAATGGGAAAGGGATTTTAGAGATCATCTAGTTATAAGGGAGAAGGGATGTGATTTCATCTCCAGCTCAACTAGTAAAATCACAAAATGTAGTTATGCAAGATAAAGTTTTACGTGGATTCCTTTATGAGGTATGAATCCTTTTGATTTAATCAAGAAGGGAACTTTGCATTGGCTAAGTAAATGAGGTAATCATGTCTGTGGGGACTTTACCTGGAGAAATTTTAGCAGTGACCTAGTCAAATGGTGGACCTACTGAGGCAACCATGGAGGAATCTAAGTTTGGAAGTTGAGGAGTTCAGTTTCAGAGTTGCAGCCAATCCCCTGAGAAGGAGCCAAGAGTGACTAAGAATATCCTTGGAGAGCTTGGACCAGTTGCAAATGGCATATCAAATTGGAATGAGAGAGACTGGACTAACAGAAGACAACACATTGAACTAGAAGAATGGCCCACAAAGGAAAAATGGATTCAGAAAGACAATTATTTAAGGAAGGAAGCAGCTTCAAGAAGCATGGTGCTCCCATTGCATCAGAGAAGAATGCTAGCAATGGAATCAAGAAAGGATTTCCTAGACATAAAATGCCAGTACATGTGATTCACTACTATTGTGCTCAAATTTGGAACCCACTCATCCCATGGGCCTGTGTATATTTGTAGAAGGCTGCATTCCAGGCTCTGGGGAAAAATCTTTTGAGCCAACTATTCTTGCTAAATCACTTTAGTAAATGCCTTTGCTAAAATCTAATCATAGGTACTGGCTAATAGTCAATGGGAATCACACTTGTAGGGGCTAATGAGCAAAAGAAATAGAAATCCAATCCCTCAGAGTTAACCCTAAAACCATGAGGATAGCTACCTTCAGGGAACCAGATTTGGTGAGTGATCCCACAGGGATCATGTTTGGTGAGTGACCCCAGAGGAGATGTTGCATAGTCCAACTCTCTCATTTTACCTATGAGGAAACTGAGAGAGGTGAAGTGAATAGCCAAGGGTTACACTTGTAGTAAGCAGCAGAGTTGGGGTATGTATTCTAGCCCTCTGACTCAAAATCCATTGTTCTTTATACTCCATACATCATATTAGCCTGAGAGTAACTAGTTTCAGGGATTTTGCAACAAATTCTTCTGAGATATCATCCACATTCTAGTTTGGTCCCATAGCCATCACTGAGGAGCAACCCCATGGAGAATGGATCTGCCATTCTCAACCCCACCAATACCAACCACCGACCATTTGACATTACGGGGCAGATAAGCCCAAACAACTGAGGAAGAGCAGTGACCCCCATACCACTGGCCCTGCTTTTAGTCCAGTCCATAAATACATGATCTGGGAGAGCAACTCCTATAGAGAAAAGGTCAACTATCCCCACCAACTAGCATATGGGGCAGGTTAACCAGCCCAGCTGAATTAGCATATCACCATGAATGAGACAGAACAGCATGAGCCAGCATCACCTCTCCTCAGACTCAGCAACCAGAGCCCAGGAGCTCCGAAAATAGCAGCACTCCCTAGACCAGCTTCCAGACAAGACCATTAAGTATCATCAAGAGAATCAACCACTATGGAGATGACACCTGGCAGCTGATTCTGCAGGTGCTCCAACCTCTGCCTCCTCAAAAACCACAATTACCAAACATACAGAAAATAAAGTCTTGCCACCAAAGTCCTTGGCACTGACTTACTGCAGAAACCACTTGTATGGCTTACCTTCCCATATTAGAAAGTGAGCTCAATCCAGAAAGAGACAATCCAGGATTGTCTTGCTTTTCTATCTATACTCAATGCTTAGTACAGTGCTTTTCCACAAAGTGTTTAATAAATATTTTTCCATTCATTCATTCATTCCTTTACTGATAATGATGAAGAGTATGTATTTGTGATTCAGTATTTGTGACTATAGGAACAAAATATTTCTATGTGTAAAGCTAACTCTCCCATACTTATTCTACCAATTCATCATTCCACATTCCAACCCATTCACCAACCCACATATATTACCATATATGTGTTATTTTTGGAGGATAGTACCATCTTGCCTTTGTGTGGTACTTTTAACATTGTCAAAGTGGTTACATGTATCATTTCATGTTTATCCTTGAAACAACTCTATGGGGTAAATGCATCATTTTCTCCCCCAAAATAAGTATTTTATTTATGACTAAAAAAAAAAATCACTGTCATTTCCCAATGACTGCAAAGTTGAACCTCCCCTGTATTAAAAATATAGTTAAGCAAAACAAACCAACATGTTGTCCATGTTTTAAAATGAATGTCTCATTCTGTCCCTTGTAGTACACCGCCTCTTGGCATGAACTCCCTCGAAGTCATATGGAGAGTTAGCAGCAGAGCTGAAACTAGAATTCATGCCCCTGCTGACTCTTTTTAATGATACATATTGTAATCATTGTTGTGGTTCATTGGCAACCAAAGAGATTAAAATGTGTTCTTCATTTTTCCATACTAATTCCACCAGGAATCTGTGTACTCAGTTCCTTCCCATCCAAGTAGAATCCCTCAGTCATGTGGATCATCAGTTCAGATCTTCCTCATAATTTTAAAAATATAGGTGACTGTCCTGTGGTGGATTTCTCTTCCTCCTTGATTTCCTTCTAATTGCCACCCACACTGCTTTGGTTTGTATCATCTGCTGAACAATTTTCAGAAATAGTAAGCTTGTCTAGATGTTTAGCTTTCACCTCTTTTTAGCCAGTGGGTGTGGGAGGTAAGATTTTTCCACTAATAGCTCTCAGGAAATAGTAGTAAAGATCCCTCTACTCATCCTTAGTCACCATCGAGGGAGAGCCTCCCCAGAGGTAAGGAAAGGAGCAGTTTGCTAGGTGGCAATTTATACAGTGGCTTATTGGGATTTGAGTGACTGTCGGGATCCCAACTTCTGACAAACTAATCCCTTTAGGGAGCAAGAGGGATTGTGGCTGGTGGGCTCCAGCCAACCTTTTAAAAGAAAGACATGCTGTAGGATATATGCGCTGCACATGGCAAAACTGTGACCATCTCAAAATTTCAAAAGTGAAATGTTTCCCCCTCAGCTGATTCTTAATTCTTTGCTGTACATTCACTTCACTTGTACCGTACGGACTTTGGCGTGCTGGTGTCTCAATTATTACCTGGTCCTCCTTGACTTCTGGTATAGATCTAAAAAGGAGTTGTCACTGGAGCTCGTTGTTCTGGGTGGTCTTTAGCAGGAGCTCTCTTCCTGGGTCCAAAACAACAAAAACATTTGATTTGCTGTTCTTAGCATTACTGATGGCTTCAGTCCTGGCTGTTTGTTCTTCTCCGTACACACAAGGGAGATAGGAGTAGCAATGCTTTCCATGTAGTTTTGGCTTTTTATTTATTTGTTTATTCATTGGTGAGGCAAGCTCAGTTAAGGAACTTGCCTAGGGTAAGTGTCAAGTGTTTAAGGTCACATTTGAATTCAGGTCCTCCTGGCTCCAGAGTCAGTACTTTATCTACTTCACAACCTAGCTACCTCAGGCTTTTTAAATAATGCAATAAAAATGTCCTACCTCCCAGTGACCTTGCCCTCCTTGCTGTTCCCCACTCAAGACATTATCTCCTGACTTCATGCTTTTTCCCAGACTGTCCCTCATGCCTAGATTGCTCTCTCCTCATTTCTACCTTCTGACTTCCCTGACATCTTCTAAGTCTCAGCTAAAGCTCTACCTTCTGCAAGAAGACTTTACCAGTCCCCGTTCATGGTAACAACTTCCTTCTGAGATTATCTTCCAATTTTCCTTGTTTATACATAACTGTTTGCATGTTGTATCCCTCATTAGATTATGAACTCCTTGAGAGTAGGGACTATTTTTGTTTGACACAATGCCTGACTCAAAGTAGGCCTTGATAAATGTTGACTTGGCTTGACTTGACTTGAGTTTGGTGATCCAACATTTATTTGAACTCCCAGTTATGGCATTCCAGCATATTCTACTTCATTGTGGTCCACTACCTATGGTTGACCATTGAATTGGTGGAATACAATACTGATTTGCTTTGTGTATTTTTAGGATTATGTGTATGTGTGCCCAGATGCCTGCATGCTGGCTTGCACATGTGCAAATCAATCATTGTGTTTGTCCTTCTGTCTGGAAGAGGACGGTTGAGGTCAGAGAACCATAATGATGAGGTTTAGGGTATTCAGGACCCCAAGATACCAACATACCGGGTCCTACTAAGTGAATTCAACTCAAGACTTCTTTCAGTCAACGTAAAGCAGAGTTTATTAAAGATTTGCCATATTGGGTTGACTCTTAAGGAGCCTAATCATTTGTAATGCTTGTATTTACAAGCAGATCAGATGGAATCTCAGCTAGGCAGAATCATAGCTGGATTGAATCTGAGTACCTCCATGGAGGTAAGATGGAACTCATATACAAAAAGTCCCTGGGAAAGATCTAGAGGTGGTTTAGTAGTCTGGGAGGAGGGGAGATGATGGGACTGAGTAACTAGTGACATAATCAAGGGTGGGAAACATGGAGACAAAGGATGTGCTTGGTTGGGAAGTAGGTGGGGCAATCCAGAGGTAACAGAAATGGAAGGCCAGATTAAGTTAAGGGTAACAGATTTGAGCCTGAAAGGCTATATTAAATGGGAAGATTAAAGGAGGTTCCCACAGTCTGTACCCCATCAGGACCATGACATCAAGATGATGACATGACTTGCAATTGACTTAGATTTGAGTGAGGGAGGCCTATAAAACGGCAGGCTCACTTTCTCCTCCAGAGCCCTCTGGGTCCAGTGACCTGATATTCATCAGAATGACTGGAGATATGGTCCAGGATGCAATGTGGGACCTTGGCCCTTTAGGCTGAGATCTTATCAGACTCTCACTTTGAGTGAGATACATGCATTCGATGAATAGGCCTCTTTAAGCAGTTACTCAAGGGATGGCCCCTTTTAAGAAAAGAATAAAAACATCCAAAAAAAAACTTCAAACTAGGAAAAGAAGACCCTCAGGGTTCCTGGGTAAAAGAGAAACCTTTACTATTTAGTAATTGCATTCACTCAATGCTAGGTGCTCAGGGTCATGGTGTTCAATCTTTGAGCTCCAGAGTGAATTAGGCTTAAGGCTTGTTCTTTGAGCAATAAATGTAACCAGTGAACCCAAAGGAGAAAAGGCAGCTTTTGGCCATGGAGGTGTACCTTCCCCTGGGTAGAGCACAGGTTGTGTTTGTCCTTTGTTCTCGAAGAGGACCATGACATCAAGATGATGACATGACTTTGATTTGAGGGAGGGAAGGCTGTGTAAGGTCATCAGCCTCACTTTCTCCTCCAGAGCCATCTCAAATCAATCCATTATAGGGTGGCTGTCTTCTCATGCTCACAGTGTCCAGAACTGAATATAGACCCTACCTTCCTGAGGTCAAATAAATAGATTGTAACACATTTATTCAATGGCTACTGAAGCACTTTCCAGGCCTTGGGGTTACAAAGTAAAAAACGAAACAGTTCCTGCCCTCAAGAAGCTTACCTTCTATTGGGGAAAATGTGTAAATAGGCAAATGCAAAATTTTTATTATTGTTCAGTCATGTCGGACTCTCCTTGATCCCATTTGGGATTTTCTTGGCAAAAGATATTGGAGCAGTTTGCCATTTCCTTCTCCAGCTCATTTTACAGAAGAGGAAACTGAAGCAAACAGAATTAAGTGACTTGCCCAGGATCATACAGCCAGTAAGTGTCTGAGCCCAAATTTGAACTCAGGAATATCAGTCTTCATGACTCTAGGCCTAACACCGTATGCACTATGGTGCCACCTAGAAGAATTCATTATGGTTTGCCAATTGTTGCCTTGACAATTGCCCTGGCCCATCCCTTAGTTTAGCAGTGAAGTATTGAAATTGAGTCACTCAGTTAACTAGCATTTTAATAAATGCCTACAAAGTGCCAGACACTGTGCTAACTAATGTAATGGGAAAAACACACTGGATCCTACTAAGGACTTAGTGGGAGAGACTGAAAAATTGTTGCAATATTTTAAACAGTGAAATTAATTTCTTCAAATATAAATAGTTGCAAAGTTTAATTGATTGTGATTTTAAAATAAAGAGCACAGCAAGGATTTCACTGATGTAGGAAATTCCCAGTGAGAAATGTCTTTCTAGCAAAGCTGATGACAACTGCTCTGAAAGTTATAATTAAATGTTTAACAAGATATTTAAAAATTAAAAGAAAACCCTTGGGGGAAAAAGACCATTAAATGAAGACTCATAACACCTGGCTGTGAGTCCTCAAAACACCACTTATTAACTGGTAACTCTCATACAAGATATTTAACTTCTTTGCCTCAATTTCCTCATCTGTAATAGAGATAACCATACTTGCCTTTCCTACATCACAGGATTTTAGAGATAATCAAGTTTAAAATATATGTGAAATAATAAGAAGTTATTCAAAAGTGAAATAAAATGAGGACAGGCAACATGGTGTAGGGGTAATTTTAAATTTGGATTCAGGAAGACCTGGACTCAGATCTCACCCCTGACACTAGCTCTGTGACCCCGAGCCTTTTACTCAACTTCTCTGAACTTCAGACTCTGGAATCTAAGTCATAAATGATTGTGTTCTGAATTAATGGAGGGGACTTTTCAGCACTCTAATTCTCTACAAAATTATTTATTCATCTTGTATTCTTGTATAGAAATGAAAAACATTTATATAGCACCTACTATGTGCCAGACACTATGCTACATACTTTACAAAAATTATCTCACTTGGTCCTCACAGTGACATAAGGAGATAGATATTATCATTATCCCCATTTTACAGTTGAGGAAACTGTAAAACTGTACTTAAGTGACTTGCCCAAGATCACACAGTAAGTAACTGAGATTGAATTTGAATTTCAGTCTTCCTGACTTCAGGCCCAAAGCTCTACCACTTAGCTGCCTACTAGAAAGTAGTAGCAGTAGCAGTAGTAGCAGTAGTAGTGATAGTGATGTCAGTAGTAGTAGCAGCAGTAGTAGTAACAATAATATTGAATAAAATGTGGAGTAGAACACCCTATACATTGGCTTACCACAAAAAAGTGTAGAGGAATAGATATTTTAATCAGCTCTCCCTCCCAGAATGCAATCATAAGTTTTAGAAAATGTGTCCATGCTTGACCATTCTTTTATGTGATATGGCCCTCTTCATTGCCTAGATTAAAAGGAGCAGCATTGGTTGAGAAGACAAATTAGCCACACCCCTTTGGGCTTTATATAGCTAAGCTTTAGTTAGTTGGGGATGTTGTAAGCCATTGCTGACAATGAAATGAAGAATGGAGAAGGAGGGAAGGAGGACATTTTTTTTCTCTTCTCTCCACCCTTTGCCATTGGTCACATAGTTTTGCAGGGAAATTGCTTGACCAAAAAGAGAGACTATGGCTAAGAGTATGTTAGTAAATGTTTAATACTTTACTTCCCCCTTATGAATTTTTTTTAATTTTTTAATTTAATTTTTTATTTTAATTTAATTTTAATTTGCATCATTAAAATGTTCTCTATCACTTTCTTAAGTTTTTAGCAAAGCAATAAAATTACATCCTGATTTATAGTGCTTGCCAATTACAATCAGCTCTTGAGAGCCAAGTATGCTGACTCCAGCATGCCCTGGACTATTGGGGAACAGAGATACATACTCCAGACAGACAGGGAGGTAGAGAGGCAACCACTCACATGAGGAAACAGCTTTAAGGAATGAAGCATCTGTGACAAGGAAGAGAGTTAACTATTGAAAGCAGCAGACCCTGGGAACTCAGCTAAGCGATTTGCCCAGCAGGACAGCTGCACCAAAGGGGAGCTGCATGAGAACCCTACGAAAAGAGAAAGAACACGTATACTATATAGGTATAGTCTATGTAGCTCTAAGTTTGAACTGTCAATTTCTATGGATGCCCCAATTTATGGGGGAAATGTAAGCACTATTATTGCTCTCTTAGTAAATGCCTTTGTCAAAAGCTAATAGTGGCTACTTACTCTTCATTAATAGGAAACATATTGACAATGGATTTTGAGCCAGTAGTGTTAAAAATAGAGACCCCCTGGGGTTACCCGTGACACCCTCGGTCAGGTTGCCCTTTGAAGACCAAACCAATTAATGTTAGTGCAAGTTGAGGGAGTATTCCATAGGGGGTGTTTTACATAAACAAGGGCATGGAGACACCAACAAAAGTTGGTAACTCTTCCTTTGAGACCCATGAGTTTGGAGTGGGAATATGGAGCTACTCTTTTAGTTGCTAAATAACTTTTAACACTGTACTCTGTGTTTTGCTGTTGTCACAAGGGAGAGAGAGAGAGGAAGCATAATCCTACTGCCTATATATCACTTCTAAATGTACACTCTGGATTTAGTTCCTCATTCCTTTTGAAATAACCTTGTATATATTTTTATATGTAAATGTTGAGAAGCAGTTTGGTGGAATCTGATGGATTTGGGGCTAAAGAACCAGGGTTCAAATCTTGGTCCTGTTACTACCTTTGTGGCCTTAGGTAAATCACTTAATTCCTCCAGGCCTCAGTTTCTCCAACTATAAAAGGAAGGGCTTAGTCCAAATGACCTCAGATGTGTCTTCCAGCTCTAATCTCTGATTCTCTGTTGCATCCGCTGTATACTCCAAGAAACAATAGACTCAGTTATGTCTTTGTAAACCCAGCTCCTACCATAGGGTTCTGAACACAGGAAGTACTTAATGAATGTTTGAATTGGATTGAATTCCAGCTTAGGTTCATAGGAGCTGGAAGAGACACCAGAGGTCATCGAATACAAACCTCTCATTTTGCAGATGGCAAAACTGAGGCACAGAAAGGTTAAACGATTTGCCCAGTAGCTATGTAGTGATTGAGTGTCCAGGTGCTGCAGATTCTAAATGCAAGGCCCTATCCACTATGTCGTTCTGCCCTTCTCTGCTTGTCCTCTCAGCCACTAAGCAGTGATCAGTCCTTTTATAACAGAGCCTTTCTGGCTCTGGTGGATATTTGTAGGCCTGGCATGTTGGCCCTTGAGTTTGTTAGCTCTGCCTGCAGGCTGTTGCACACTTGCCAGTTCTCTTTTAGCAACCAAATCTTTGTAGATTCCTCCTAGAAAGGGCCTCTGGGGCATTTGCTTTAAGCTTAGTTGTTTTCATGACTTCACTAGGCTTTTAGGAAAGGAAGAAGGTGCCTTTCTGAGGATTTGCTTTTTGTAAGGGGGGATTCCCTTCAGGGGTAACGGACAGACTTGGAGCAGCAACTCCTCAGCTGCCCTTTTTGTTGCAAGCCACCAGGGGCTGGATAGCATGAGAAGAGTTAAGTTCTGGGTTAAGGCAGCAGTATTCAATTTCTTTATTTCCTGTTGATGGCATTACTGCTTACATAAAACCATTGACACATGTTGCTTTCATCTGTTTCATTTCAAGACATGAGTACATTCTCTAGAAACTATGCTTAATAGCTAAACTCAAAACATTTGGATTCCTTTTCCTTCTATGACTCTGCTGGTACACTTCATTCTCTTTTGAACTGTTGGGATTTTGTTGTTATTTTCAGTAACCATTCAAATACAGCAAAGAGAAGCTAGTGGCAAAATGTGTAGAGGTAAGGGATTTGGTTGCAGCTCTGTCACTTCTTTTTAATGTGATGAGATATGAGATGCTTCTCTGACCACCAGGGGGAGCTCATGGGTGAACTCAGCAATCTGACCTTCAGAGCTGAATGCTTCAGGCACTGAAAACCTTGGGATCTTGACAATGATTGTGGTAACAGGCATGAGGAGGTAGGAGCCTTGAAGCCTTCCTGAAGGCCTGAAGTCCTCACCTCCCAGGCTTTGAAGCATGCCAACAACCCATTACCCAAAGCCTCTGGATCTAAAGCAGTAGCTTCACCTAACAGCTTTTGATATTCAGGCTCTTGTGCGTACAGAAAGTAGGCCTATCATCAGTCCTCTTTCTGTGGCTCTCTGGCTCTGCCTCCAGCCCAGCAATACTGAGTGGGGGAAATCTTCCATCTCTGAAAAGGGAATATAACCCAACTGAAATCAGTATTAATGGCCATTTATATTTATTGGAGCATTTTAGATAATGCGAACCAATAAAGTAAAAGCACAGAAATCAAAGTCCCTCTCCTTTATGGTTCTGGCTTGCCTTGTCTCATCAGGATGGTAAGAGACAAAATGTTAAATTGGGGGATGGGAGTCCTTACTGGAAGCAGGAGAATCTGTTTCTAAGTGGGAAGATAAGATACAAGAAGGAATCATTACCTCACTTGAGGTCCTTTGCCACTACTGGCCACAAAATACTGTCTTGCCTTCTCAGTTCTTGCTGAATTGGTATAGCTGGTACTTTGAATGTATCCATAATCCTTTATTCCTGATTATCAATCTGTGCCACAATAAAATGGCCCTTTGTTTACTCTGATGGCTTCACCACAGCCATGCCACTCTGCTTCCTCCTGTTTCTCTCTCCCAGAATCCTATTCCAGTTAAAGATGATGGACAGAACACACAAATTTGGATAATGAAGATTAAATCTGCTTGACCAGCAAGTAGTCCTTCTAGCCCCAGAGTTTCTGTGGCCATGTCTCTGTGGGTGTAGCAAAAGATGGGTTACCTTCCTCCCTAGGATCATAAAAGTTTTCAGTCCTCTGCAAAATCAGCTGAGGTAGACTTGAAATCTCTAGATATATACCACACATTCCAAAAGAAATACCAACAGTTAAAATAGCAAGCATCCCAGGCAATCATTTCATGTTGTCACTCAGAGTACATATATGTCAGCAATACATGCACTCACAAGGCAAAGTATCACTTGACAGCCTGCTTCAGTGACTAAATACCTAAATTTCATGTAGGATATATTACCTGCCCCTATTACAGTAGAGTATGCATATCCAAAGTACAAAAATACAAAAGCAAATAAGCATAACGACAAAAATAATGCGAAACTGGCAATACCATAAAATGGGACTATGAAATAATATAATATGGACAAGCATTCATGAATATACAAATAAACAGCAACACAATGTAACACTAACAGAGAGCTGTAACTGGAAATAGGTATAACACTAACACAGTAGTATATCTCAAACATTTAATAAGAAGTGCATGTATCCATAAGTATACTCTGTTATATATATAAGGCACACAGTACATGAGCAAACATTAGCATCACCTTCTGGTTCCTGACTCGCCTATAATAGCTTAGGTTTCTGGTCACAGGCCAAATAATTCTAACTGTCTTGTACCTTGTTGGTCTGTCTGCTCCCATAACTGAAATGGTTTTGTAAAAGAGGCACAAAAAGTACTGAAGAAAGTAACACTTTAAAAAATAGAATTGACCTAATGGAAAAGAGGCACAAAAAGTCTCTAAAGAAAAAAACTTAAAAAGCAGAACAGATCAAGTGGAAGTACAAAAGCTCACTGAAGAAAATAATTCCTTAAAAATAAGAATTGGGGAAGTAGAAGCTAAACATTAAAAACAAAGTCAAAAAAATGAAAAAAAAAATAGATCATAAAGTATCCCCTTAAGAATTATTGGGCCACCTGAAGGTCTTAATTTTTTTTTTTAAGTCTAGAAGTCATATTTCAAGAAATTATACAAGAAAACTGCCTTGATATCTTAGATCCACAGGGTAAAATAGAGATTGAAAAAATTAATCAATTACTTCCTGAAAGAAATCCCAAAGTGAAAACTCACGGGAATATTATAGCCAAATTCCAGAGCTCATAAATGAATAAAAAAATATTGTAAGCAGCCAGAAAGAAACAATTCAAATATCATGGAGCCACAGTCAGGATCCCAAGATTTAGTGGCTTCCATGTTAAAAGAGTAGAAGGCTTGGAATATGATATCCTGGAAGGTGAAAGAGTGAGGATTACAACCAAGAATACCTACCCAGAAAAACAGAGTGTAATCTTTCATAAGAGCTAGATATTTGATGAAATAGAGGACTTTCAAGTATTTTCTGATGAAAAGACTAGAGCTGAATAGAAAATTTGACATTCAAACACAAGATTCCATGGAAGCATGCAAAGGTAAACATGAAAGAGTAAGGGACTCAATAAAGTTAAACTTTACATTCCTATAATAAAGATGACGCATGTAACTCCTATGAACTCTTTTTAGGGCAGAACATTTTTAGGGCAATTTTAAAGAGTCTACAGGGACAGAGAGCATGGATGTGATTAGATTATTTTAGAATGATCTCAAAAAAGAAAAAGAAAGAGAGAAGAAGAAGAAAATGGGAAAATACACAGTAATCATAACTATGAATGTGAATGGGATGAGCTCACCCATAAAATGGAAATGAATAGCAGAATGGATTGGAAATTAGAATCCAGCAATATATTGTTTACAAGAGACACACTTGAAACAGAAAGACACAGAGTTAAAATAAAGATTAAAAAAAAAGGCAGGGGTAACGGTCATAATCTTGGACAAAGCAAAAGCAAAAAAAAAAAGTACTTAATTTAAAAAGGTAATTACGGAAATCACACTTTGTTAAAAGGTACCATAGAAAATAAAAAAAGTTTACAGTAAGTTTCTGTAATGAAGGCCTCATCTCTCAAATATATAGAGAACTGAGTTAAGTTTATAAGAATACAACTTGTTCCTCAATGGATAAATGGTCAAAGGATATAAACAGGCAATTTTTGGAAGAAATCAAAGCTATCTATAATCACTTAAAATGCTCTAAATCACTATTAGAGAAATGTAAATTAAAACAACTCTGGGTTACTATCTCACACCAATTAGAAATTACAAATGTTGGAGGAGATAAGAGAAAATAGGTACATTAATACATTGTTGGTACAATTGTGAACTGGTCTACCCATTCTGGAGAACAATTTGGAACTATTCCAAAAGGGATCTAAAACTGTGCATACCCTTTGGCCCAGCAATATAATTACTAGATTTGTACCCCAAAGAGATCAAAGGAAAAGGTCCTATCCATACAAAAATATTTATAGTAGCTCTTTTTGAGGTGACAAAGAGTTGGAAATTGAAGGGATATTCATCAATTGGTGAATTACTGAACAACTTGTGGCATATTATTGTGATGGAACACTATTGTGCTATAAGCAATGACAAGGGAGGTGGGATTTCAGAAAAACATAGCAAGACATATGAAGTGATGCAAATGAAGAGAGAAGAACTAGGAGATCATTATGCCTAGTAACAGCAATGGTGTAATGGTGATCAACTGTGAAAGACTTGACTACTCTCATCCATACAAGGATCCAAAACATCTCCAAAGGACTTATGATGAAAAAATTTTATCTACCTCCAGAAATAGAACTGATGAACTCTGAGTGCAAATACAGTTATAATTTTATCTATTTTTATTGTTTTTTGCAATCTAGTTAATATAGAAATGTTTTATATGATTTCATGTATATGATTAGATATCATATTACTTGCCTTCTCAGTGGGTGAGGGAAGGGTAGGAGACAGGGAGAGAATTTGGAACTTAAAATTTGAAAAGAAAAAGATGTTAGAAAATAAATAATAAAAATTTTTTAAAAATAATTTTGCTATGAGTCTGAGCTAGTAGGAAGTATGGTAAGCAGAATTTTCAGTGACATTTCTGGATACAATAGAGGGAAAGGAGGTAGAAATGCTAAAAGGATTATAGATAGGTGACATTCATTATTCTTATCTGCTCAGTCAATAACAAGTTCCCTGGTTTATATAAATGAACTTTAAATCCCATAAAAGCTAACTATGTGTTTTCTTCCATTTTTCATTCCTGATATTTCCAGTCTTTCCTAAAACTCTATGGGTGAAAAGTCTGGGGCTGGATGAAAGAGGGTAGATACAAATTCCCCATGCTAAAAAAAAATTATTCTTTTTGTGGGGACAGGGGGTGCAGTTGGAGTTAGGTGACTTGCCTAGGGTCACAAAGCTAGTAAGTGTCTATGATCAAATCTGAACTCAGATCCTCCTGACTCCAGGGCCGGTGTTCAGTCTCTTTTACAACAGTCCTGTTCTTCATAAACTTATGATGCTAAAGGAGATGACCAAGGACATAGGGGCACATTGTAAGGCTGGGTCAAAGGAAAAAACTAGACTTTAGACATTATTAAACATTTTTGAGTAAATACATCCATAATGGTGTCAGCTGCTAAATGTAAAGAAATCTGCAACTGTGTTCAGCTTTAAACTGCCCAAGAATCACAATCCTATGATAGTACTAGGCAGGGACACATGAATTATAGACATATTTTAAAGAAATGTAATGATTATACAGAGGGATTTTAGAACTGTGAGTGATTCTGTTTAGCTATAGAAATTCCTCCCTAGAAAGCCTTTAAAATTAGGGTGGGCAAGATGATCTCTCAAGCCTGTGGAGTCTTTCTGTCCACATCTGATAAGTGTGGGCTTTGCCCCTTGAGGATCTGAGAGATAGGGACTCAAGAAGACTCAGTGTCTCCTTATTTCTTCTAGGATGAACTATACACTCCTCTGGTTGACATTTAAAGACCTTTACAATCTGGCTCCAACCTATCTTTCCACACTGTTTTCACATCGCTTCCTTTCATGTTCAATTTGTTCTAGCTAAATTAATCTACTTGCAGTTCCAAGGTTCAAGTTAAATGCCACCTCATTTTCTTTATTCTCCTAGTTGTCAGAGCATTCTTCCCCCTCTCTTCCTACTTCCAAAATTGCTTATTTACATATTATCATTTATGTAGCAAGGATTACGGTATTTAGGGTCAATTATACTCACTCATAGGTTCGCCTTCAGACTACTACTTGACTGATCCCCATATTTCATTTTATCATCATGAGCTCACATGGGTAAGGAACCTGTGGCCTTGAGGTCACATGTGGCCTTCTACGTCCTTGGGTGTGGCCTTCTGACTGAGTCTAAACTTTATAGAATAAATCCTCTTGTTAAGGGGCCTTGAGGCCACAGGTTCCCCATCCCTGCAGGGTAATCCATGAGTATATTTATAAATTTTCTCATCAAAAAATTTAACATATCTTTTGATTAATTAAGCCCATTCTAGTTCATTAGCAATTATTTACTTAAAAACCTAAAGAAACCCCCTTTCCTAATTGCAGTTACATCTCTATTAAATGCATTGACTTTCTAGGATTAAACAAATATTAAAATGACTGATTTTACAATTTATTAACAATGAAGTTAATGATAAAATATATAATTATTTAAAATGTTTTAGTTGTAAGCCAGATATACCTCAAAATCTCACTGTAACTACAGATGACTTCACTTCCAAGAAAACAATCTCACAGCAGTTAGTTCCTTCAGAATAACCAAAAAAAGTCTCTTCTAACCTCTACTTCATCTTCTTCAGAAGATAAAGATTACAATAGTTTCATAAAACAAAGATGTCTTCATCCTCTTTCTGTCTTCTCCAGTTTATCTCCATTCATGTCAGGAAAATAATCTCTTCATCTCCATCTGTGACAGGAAAACAATTTCTTTAGCTTATTTTGTGCCATCACTCTTAAAAAACTTTCTGTAGACTACTCAAAAATATGCATTTTTATATTGTTTCTTCATCAAATAATATTTTTGTTGTAAGCATTTTCCTCCCTTTTTTCCCAATGGGAGTGGAAGGGAGAGAAAATACACTTTTTTCAGTGAAAATATTAAATTTAAAAATAAAATAATAGTGAAGACATTTCTAACAAGAAAGAAATTTTTCCTCAACATTTTTGTCTCCTCCATGAATTCCTCATAGTTTCTGAGGTAAAAGTTAAATTTTAAAACTCCTTGCCTGATGGAAGAAGCCCCTTGTATAAATAAGTTGTAATTGTAAATCCTAACTTTTTGCTTTATTAAAGAGATAGCAAGGGCTTCTGTAGAAGCCTCGTAGAAGAGGCTTTTGAAGCAGGGATCACACACAGTACGTGTTTATCTTTGTACTTCTTTCCTGAGTTCAAATATGGCCCTAAGCACTTTAGCTGTGTCATCCTGAGCTAGTCATTTAACCTTGTTTTCCTCAGTTTTCTTATTTGTCAAATGAGCTGGAGAAAGAAATGGCAAACCTCTCCAGGATCATTGCCAAGAAAGCTCCAAATGGGGTTTTGAAGAGTTAGGCATGACTGAAACGACTGAACCACAAAATGAAAATAAAACAAACTTCTTTCCCTTCAAATAGCACGCAGGCTCCTGGAAGATATGAACTGTTTCCTTTTTTGCTGTTGTTGTTTTTACCTAACTCTGAGCCTGGCACATAGTAGGCAGTTGGTAGATACTTGTCTAATTGAATTGAATTGCCGCAGTTTTCAGGAGGCAGCAGAAAGTTGGGACTTCCACAGAACTGAGAAAACTGGATAAAGAAGCTAGCTCCAACCTGTTCAGCTCTGTTCACATTCATGGTAGCCTTAAATCTTGTAGCTGGGTATCAAAGATGACCAGAGTAATACTCTCATGCCCCTTTCTAGTTAGTCCTTATCCAAGGACTAAGCTCAGCACCCAGGTATGGGTGAAGGGAAGAGACAGTAAATATTGACAACTTTTCTTCTAATAGTAAAAGTATCTTGGTTGTGAAAAACCAAGTTATTCTTAATGCTCCTTTGTAACTGAATCTCTTTGAAAGCAATAAAAGTAGCACATACTGTTCTAGGGCAAGTTAGAAATTGGGGGAGGCGCTGTGAGAATTAGAACTATTTACTGCTTCAATTGGAATTAGGGGGTCTCTGAGTTCAAGGATTTTAAAATGAGAAGAGTCAATCAATTTTCTCTACCAATTTCAATTCCTTCATTTGACAGTGAATGCTTCTGCAAATGGATGGAGAAAAAAGAAACCCATGCACCAGATTACATATTCAAAAGAAATTTATTGAAGTGTATTTTTCAGAGCCAGGTGGAGATGGTGGGATGTTATGGTGATGCAACTTTGCATTCAGGCGAGGGTGTCTGAAGACAGCTTTCCAGCTTTCCTTTTTTAAAAATATAAGTACCATCTTTTATATGTGTTAGAAATGTTCCCTCCTTGTTAGGGGGTGGCATTTGTGTGGGAGAGGTGGGGTAGAGTGGGGGACTTGGTGTTCTCTGCTTGCGGAATACATTAATTGCTTGAGGAGAATGAAAGCATGAGATAGGAGTGTTACCTGATTTACTGAAGGTTATCCAGTAAGGGGAATGTGGAGAGTCTAATCTATGATGAGGGGTGTTACGGGACCGTTTGAGTACAGATGAACACTTGTCTATGAAATTATAATGAGGGAAAGATGAGGAAATCTTGATTAATTTAAGGGGGAAAGCAAAAGACAGCAAGAAATAGCACTTAGAGGGTACTAGTCATTTAGTATGGGAATAAATCTCAGGGATCTCTGTCTCTAAAATTACCTGATTTGTGCAAAGAAAATGGTCTTGGGTATTCTCTTGGTGAAAGGATTAAAGGAATTATGGAGATGCTTAGAGCTTTCTTCTCTCAATATTCCACATATAAATGCTGTCATATTCCATAGGAGAGAGAGAGAAATTGTAGATGAATTCTAATGTTAAGAAGAAAAATGTCTCCATTTACCAATATAGCAACTTATACATGAAGGTATTTTCTAGAAAACAGTATCAGCTCTTTTACATTCATGAAGTAAAGGTGATATCTACAGTCATAAAAATGCCAAATAACAATTACTTTCTTACATTCATTACTGACGGGGATATATAACTATAAAGAACAGATTTCATGAAAAGCATTGCAGCAATTAAAAGTTTTGCTGGTCCTGCCACCGGTAGATGACTTTAGGTAGAGGTATTCTGAATGAGGGCAAAGTGTGAAAATAATAAATAGCGATAATGATGATAATAATAACTGCCATTTATACAAAGCTTTAAGATTTGCACAATATTTTAAATGCATTATCTCCTTTGATCTTTTGAGGGTAGGCACTTCAGGCATCACTCCCATTTTACAGATGTAAAAACCAAGGCTCAAAAAGATTAAGAGATTCATCTATGGTCACACAGCTAGCAAATATTATAGATGAGATTTAAATCTAGTTCCTTCCTCGACTGTGATTATTTGGGGTTTATAGATCTGTATATGTGTTAATAAAACTATATCAAAATTAAAGCCAATTCAGAAAAAGATATCAAAATGTCACTTTCGTCAGTATTGGAGATACTCAGCATTGTTCTGATCCCTAAATTCAATGGGTCAGTTTCTGTAGTCTTGGGAGATTTTATCCTATTTATATATGATCTGATTTTATGGAGAAAGAAATCCTAAAGAACACTCTACAGCAAACACACCTTGTCTTTTATTAGCCAAAAGAGGCAGCTGATGGGTGGAACTGACTATAGAGATGAATTCTAAATTCAGAGTTAACTGAGCAGAGTCATGCTTTGTTCTCCTAGGCAATAGTTTTCATTGTGACGCTAACTGCTTCACAGGTATACAAAAGGACTTCACAAAAGCATCATGGGCCCTATTTGAGAACAACAACCAAACCATCTGGGTAAACACCTTCAGTGTTAAGCCATTGAGCTAGAACTTGTACCTGGCCGGAACTCTGGAAACTGCTTCTTCCTCTATCCCAGAAAAATGAAGAAATTGCATATGATTACCTCTAGGACATTGTGCTCCACCTTTCTGGGAATCCTGACCTTCTTCCTAAGTTTGACAACGAGCTACTTTGCGGTCTAGTTCATTTCCCCATTTTATTCCCTGTCTATGATCCTCCTCTGACCCTGGACTCTGAACCATAGATACAGATATCCTGGTTAATAAGGGCCAGACTTGGAAATCAGAACAGTCTCCACAGACCCCTTGAAGCGCTTGTCATTAAGGAAGCTTTTAATGTGTCTGTCTCAGGTTTATGGCCTAATTGTTCCCTTTATGGCACTTTTACTGCCCCATGGTCCATAGGTATAAGCGCTATTACCTTTGATGGATGAAGATGGTGCCACTGATGAGAGGATTGTTGGTGGATGGTTACCTCACCACCCTCCTCAACCTTTCTGACCATTTCATCCCTCTCAGTCTTTCAAGATGTTATCTTTGGGCACATACTCATACATACAGAGCAGTCTGAAATATTTCTAATGCTTTCACCGTTCCTTACAGTCACTATAGCCTTTGCACTCACAAAGAGCACCAACCCATCTCTCTAAGTTCTAACTATGCTGTGCTTCAATTTGTCAAAGATTGTTTTAAGTGTTCAGAGAAGTTACTATGCAAAACTTTTTTTATTTTTATATTTATTTGGTAAGTGGTTGATTGCTGATTATATGAAAAAATCTAAATTTAGCATACGGAATGGATACAAAGAAGAAATGGTCCCAACCCTCAGGCAGCTTACAATTTAGTCATTGCCAAGACAGGTACACATGAAGCAAGTAAAGAACAGAATTACATATATTTCTCACTTGAGTATGGCACCTTTACAAAAACTGGCCATGTGTCAGGTCATAAAACCTCACAAACCAATGAAGAAAAGCAGAATATTATGATCATCCTTTATTGATCACTGTGCAATACATATTTTTTTTTGTTTTGTTTTTAGAAAGAGTCTGTGAAAGAATGATTGTAGTCAATTGGAGCTGAAATAATTTCATCCTAAAAAACCAGGAGGTCAAAGAACGCATTTAGAAATGACAGATAATTTGATCAAGGAAAGTGAAAGCAATGAAGCAATATATTAAAACTTTGAGGAAGTGTCCAAAGAAGTCCTTAGGGGATAATTTATGTCTCTAAATGTTTTCATCAACTAAAGATGGAAAGAACAGATAAAAGAATCAGGCAGGCAACTAAAAACACTAGAAAAAAAAAGCAATAAACACCAAATTAGATATTTCAAAAATTAAGGAAAATATGAAAAAAACTGAAAGCAGAAAATGCTGAGTTTATAAATAAAATCAGAAGGTCTTTTTGGTGGGAGAAACCAAAAAGATGGATAAATAGCTACTTTGATTAGAAAAAGAGAAAAAAGCTAAATGGTCAGTATCAAAAATGAAAAATAAAAATTCACAACAATTGAAAATGAAATTAAAGAAATTATCAAAACTAGTTTGCTCAATTATATGCCAACAAAATGGATAAGAAGTGAAATGATGGAAATTTACAGGAAACAAAATACACACATTAACAGAACAAGAAATAGAGATTTATAATAAATCCAGTTTCAGAAGAAAAAACTTTACAAGCCATAAATTAACTTCCAAAGGAAAAGCAAAAACCTGATCAGATAGATTTAGAAATAATCTCTATCAAACATTCAAAGAATAATTAATTTCAATAAGCTATTTGTAAAAGTAAGAAATTGAGAGATCCTTCTAAACTCATAACATGATGAAAATAAGGTATTAATACCTATAAGGGGAAATTGACCAATTTACCAGGGGGAAAATAGGAATGCGGAATGGGATAGACAGTGAATCTGAGATTTCATTGTTACAATAAACTCCTGGGTAAGGAAACTCTCCCAATACAGAAAGGCATCTTCTCTGCAATTTATAGTCACAAAGAGTTACCTAGAATGCTGAGAGGCTGTGACTTTCCAGGGTCAAAGAGCTAGTATATGTTTCTGACATGACCTGTACCTAGGTCTTCTTAGCTTATGGTCAACTCTCTATCTATTATTCCATTCTGCCTCTCATAAATACTGACACAAAAATAATAAAGTATTTGCAAAAAAAGTCTACAATAACATACTAAAAACGTTATACACTCTGACTTGATTTAATTTATACTAAGAAGGAAGGGTTACTTCAACGTGAGGAAAACTGTAAACATAATAGACCATATTAATAAAAAATAAATAAAAATCACCTGATGACATCAATGGCTCCTGAAAAAGCTTTTGACAAAATTGAACACCTGTTTCCATTAAAAACACTAGAAAGCACAAGAATAAACAACCTTTCCATAACATGATAAATCCTATCTAAAACCAAGAATCAATTTTATATGTAATGGAGAGAGCTAGAGACCTTCCCAAGAAGATCAGGGGAAAAGAAAGGATGTCCATTATCACCATAATTGTTTAATGTAGTGTTAGGAATGCTAGCTACAGCAAAACAAACTGAGGATGTAAGCTAAAGTATTAGTTAAAAAAAGGTGAGAGAACATGATACAGACTGTATGTACGTGTAAAGGCTGAAGTCATTCAGACTGAGAGGGAAGACTATTGTGGGGTAATTTCCTGCTTCTATAAAATCTTACAAAACTGTTCATAGGAAAGCCTCCTCAGCTGCTCCTTCCTATATAGTTCCACTCACCACTCCCAGACAACTCCAACAAAAGGCCCACCTGTCATTGCTGATGAAGACAGTGATAGGCAGTGTACTTTATCGCCTTTTTTTTTTAAGGAAGGTCTACAGATGGAGAAGGAAAAGACTGTCCCCTTCCTGCCAACAACAAGAACATCATGCTGCATTGGGCATAAATGCCAAGTCACGAAGGGAGGGCTGAGACCAGCATTCCTTGTAAATTCTAAGAAGAGCTCCATAGGCTTAACCAGTATGCCAAAGGGAATCATGACACAAAAAGGGTTATGAACCCCTGATCTAAAGGATAATATATCCCTGTGTTTTTCACTAGATGTTAAAGAATTGGTAGTGAAATAGATACTGGCAGTTGAGGGGCTTAGTGACCTATTTTCAGAAAAAGTTCATTACACAGAATTTAAAGGTTTAGGAGTTGGAAGGAAATTGGAACCTTCTCCCACTCTCATCCCATAGTCTTGAAATCCACAAAGAAAGCTAAAAGAAAGTACATATGTTTGTTGAAAGGTAATAATTTGAATTAACCTGAATTTAGAACATTGTCCTATATTTTAAGCTACACTGCCATTTTAAGGACCTGGGCAAATTTTAATTCCTACTAATCTAGCATTAGTGGCCAAACCACCTACCCAACTGTAGTTACGAGGTCAGGCCTACAGGGCCAGGAAGGTATTTACAGTTTATTCTAAGGGGACACTATTAGTCAGATTTTAGTTGTAGCTTCCTGTTTTCATATAAAACACAAATACATTTTTCTTCCCCCAGCCCTCCCTGGGTAAAATCATGAGCCAACTTCTAGTTTGTGGAAATGATTTTACACTGTGAGTTATTATGAGAGGAAAAACAACATGATAATGATGAATATATTTCCAAATGCTACTGGGATGATCAAACTGAATAACCTGTGTGTAACAAAATATCTTCAAGATGTTACAAAGTATTTTCTAAATGTCAATGAGGAAGATGGTTGTGAATATTTTTTTAAAATGCTCTTGCCAACCAATAGAATTTAGTGCCTCTCTTATTGTACTCTTTACAATATGCTTTTAATCAATCAATAAACATTTGGGGGCAAAATGTGGATAGTGATCTTGGAAAGGAAGCTGAGAAGGAACGGTCAGACAGGTAGGAAGAGAACCAAGACAGATCAGCGTCATAAAAGCCCAGAGAGGCCCGAGTATATAGGCCGAGAGGTCAGTCTACAGTTTCCAATGCAATGCAGAGACCAAGGAAGATGAGAATTGAGAAAAGGTCATTAGATTTGGCAATTAAGAGATCAGTGGTAATTAGAGAGGGCAATTTCAAATGAATAATGACATCAGAAACTGAACCACACAAGGTTTAGAAAAGAATGAGAGGAGAGGAAGTGAAGGCAGAGTATAAGCAGCTTGTTAAAAGGAATTTGAGGAAGGAAGGAGAGGTGCAGGATAATAGCTAGCAGGATGGCAGAACCTTGTGAGAATTGATTTGTTTCTTAGGGTAAGACCAACTTGGGTGTGTTTGCTACAAGCAGCAGTGACAGAAATCATAGATAGAGAGATAATGTAGAGCAGAGAGATGATGGAACAATCTGTTGGAGAAATAAGGATGGAATGTGAGCAAGTGTGAGTGTATGTGTGTATGTGTATATGTATATACACACATGTATATGTATATGTGTGTATATAGATATAAAGGGTGAAGGGTCACCTCTCCATCAAGAGATGGTAAAGGAAATAGTGGGGATGCTGTCAAAGAGTTTTAAAATGAGAAAGGGAGAAGAGGGAAATCACATCAAATAGTCTCAATTCCTTCAGTAAAGTATGAGATGAGGCCCTCAACTGAGAGGGTATGGTGAGAAATTGGTGAGAGAAGCTTGGTAAGAGAAAAGGAGTTTGGGGACTGGCACTATGGTGAGTGGAATAAAAAATCAATTGTGAGGAGTAAATGGATTGCCTTGTTTCAGTGAGAGCCCTGGTCAGATGAGATGACATTTTTTTTGCAATAGAATATGATTACATGAATTCCTTCAGTTCCATTCAACAGCACTTGGACAGGTAGGAGTACAAGGGGAGGATGGTGGGAATGATCTAGGGTGAGGATTTGGCAAGGCATAAATATTGCCAGGACATGGGAGCAAGGGATTCAAGAGTAGAAAATAATGTAGAATTGACCTGATTAACTAAAGGGTCAAGAATGGGAAGGGGAAAAAGTGTAGCCAGAGCTGTTATGATGGCCTGGGAAAGTACTGAGAGGTCAAGGAATTGGAGATTAAGGTTATAGGCATAGGAGAGATGAGATATTAGGCTATTATAATTGGAAAAAGACATTTCTGGGTTCTTGATCATTGAAATGGAACATCTGTATATTATAACAAATTTTAAACAAGATCAGAATGCTACTATTCTTCCATATATCTGAGGTGGAATGTAGGAGCACTATGGGCTGATTGAGAAACTAGTTGTAAGGTGTAAGGAAAAACCAAAATGTATGTTGATGTCCCTTAGTATATAAGGAGGGTGGTAGTTAGAGATGAAGACTGTGAGCCAGGTATTGAATTAATTGACTTCTTTGTATTAGAAATATTGATGTATATGAGAGACAGCATGACACAGTAAAAAGCATTGGCCTTTGAGTTAGGAGAGAACTAGATTTGAATCTCACCTCTGATACTACTTGTATGACCATGAGAGATTCATTTTATCTCTTTGAGTCTCAGATTTGTCATCTGTCAAATGAAAATAGTACTTGTTATACTTATCTCCCTGGGTGCTTATGAGGAGCAAATGATATAAAAAGTATGGATGATGGCTTACTTATCTTTTAAAGGACTATGTAAATATTAACTATTAGTATTATACACTGTCTTCCCTACTAGACTATGAACTCCTTGAGGGCAGGCCCTATTTCATTCTTCTTTACATCTTGCTAGGGCTTCTTTAGCATAGTGTCTTTCAGTTAAGTGTATATTTCATAAATTTTTGTTGAAAGAATGATCTACAAGTCTTCCTTCTATGGTTGCTTCTATCGTATTGTCACAACACAGAGAAATTGTTGATGAATTCAAGGGGGTAGAGGCACTTGCCTTTCCCCTCAAAAATGACCCACACACTTGGCCCAGGTTTAGTCATGCAGGTGGGGAGGGGTGAATTTGGTCTCTGAAAAGAGGTGTCAAGTTCTCTTTCTCACACTCCATGGCTGTTTACACTCACACCATGAAGCCTCATGGGAAATCACTTAAAGTTTATGTCTGATTCATGTTTAGAGCCTACCCAAAAGGGACACGAAAGGTACCCAGTGATATTGTAGATCAGGTATAGGGTATTTACTCATGATTATTTCCTCCTCAAAAGAAATGCTAAACACACGCACACCACACACACACACACACACACACACACGAGCACATACCTCACAAGCTCTCATTTAGAAAGACTCACATACAAAGCAGAAACTTGCTGCCACTATATGCCACAACCTCCTAGGAAGTTGATACTCAAAACATCCAAATATGAAGTACAATGCATTTTGTAGGACTGCTGAATAGTCATTTCACATTCATCTTTGTTCTGTACAATTGCTCTCAAAGTCCACATCTTCCAGCAATCTGGTCCGGGAGAATGTGGGAGTAAATGGATTTTTCTTCTTGATGGTGGTCATCTACTCCAAGAAGCAGCCATAGCTATTGCAGTTTAGCCACTGGCTGAGAGACTCAGGAGTTCTCAGACTCTTAAACTCAAAAGGTTGTATCTGTATTTGGAAACACCCATTTTAGAACTACTATTTGGTTACCTGCACCCAGCAGGTAACCCAAAGCAGAAGAGGCAGCTAGTGGTCTAAGATCCAGGCTTAGGATCATCTGGAATAATATTTATTCTAGCAGTCATGTGTGAGCAGGAAGTCTCAGAGAGGGAGTTTTCTGCCATATTGCAGAGATAGGAAGGAAGATTGGATCACAAAGCAGTGACTCCTTTAAAGGTCTCCCAAATAAGTTTTGTTATTCCCTTTCCCAGCTACTAATGTGAGGGTCAGTGAATGGCTGGGTTATCCCAGATCTCCAGGTCCTTCAGCACTGAACAATTGCATGTGGTCCACCAGGAAGAACCAGAGCAAATTTGTGAGTCAAGGGATTCAACTCCAAGAAGAGTTTATGTGGCATTAGATAGGGTCAGCTGAATCATGCTTCATAGACTATATTCTGGCCAGAGTAAATCAGGAGGTTTTCCCTGATTTTACCCACATAGGATTATTACAATGAATTGTTCATTTAATCTTTGGGGAAATGAATATTGCAAAAGATGGTATGAAGAAACCAAAAACACTTTAGTGATTTCATTTGTTAAAAAAAAATTAAGTCAGGGTAAAATTCACTAAACTTATACAATAATAGCATCATTACTATTATTTATTAATGTCACTGCCAATAACTGAAGATGCATGATGATAGGAAGTTTTAAGATAACTATAATATCACAGTTTGTCCAGGTACCATTCTATTAGAGACAGAATATGGTACTCTGATAATTATGATATAGGATAATGTAATTTGTGCAGAAGAGAATTAATGAAGTACAGTAAAGAGTCTAGAAACCATAGAGTGTGCAGATCAGTTGAAAGAACTGGAAATTTTTAGACCAAAGAAGAGATAATTTGGGGAGGACATAATAACTAGTATTTAGTGCTTTAAGGTTTTTTAAAGAACTTTACAAACATCTCATTTTATTCTTATGACAATCCTGGGAGGCAGAAGCTATTGTTTTCTAAAAATTTACAGATTAGGAAACTGAGGCAGAAGTTATGTGACTTGCCTAGGGTCACACACCTACTAAATGTCTGAGGCAAGATTTAAACTCAAATCTTTGCAACTCCAGGTCTACCCACTGCATCAGTTAGCTAACTGCAATATCATGCAGCAGAAATGTTATGATCTGTTTTACTGAGGCAGGACTAAGGGAAGACATGACTAGAAATTAAAGATAGGTAAATTCAGACTATTTAAGGGAAATTTTCCTCACAGATGGAATTATTCAAAAGTAAAAGGGATGAGATGCAATCCCTCTAATAAGAAAGGTTCAAGTAAAGGCTGGAGGATGATTTTTTTAGGTATCTGCAGGATACCTGAAGATTTTTCTTCCGGTATAAGTTGGACTATATATATGTACATACATACATACATACATATCATATATATATAAAACCTCTGAAGTTCCTTCTCACTTTAAAACATTGTGACTTCTTCAGGGATGTTTGTGGAAAAGCTATCATAAGCTCTTTGCCAATACCATTTTAAGCAGTTTTTAAATTTTTTTCTTCTTTTGTTTTTTTGACATATGTCTAGAAATTGGGAAAGAAGAAAGGCAAAATATTGAAGGCATAAAATATATTAAATCCCATGGGAAAATGCGAGTGAGTAGGAAAGTATTTGACTTGCTGACAGACAGAAACATGAAAGCAACTTGGAAGAGTATCATGGGTAGATAACCACTTACCACTAAAGAATATGTGAAACTTGGGTTATCCATGCTTCTGAATGACATAATGAAATTAGATACTCTAAGGCCAGGGGATGAGCAAAAGAAGTTCTAAAATATGTAAATACCACTGATATATTAAACATTACCTTGAAGATGAAAGAAATTAACCAATAAAATAATGACACCAAAATTCGATCGTTTAGGAAAGTGGGACAGATTGGTTATGCACTTTGAGAATTTAATGTAACATAATGTAACATTTAATGACACACCCAACCAAACACACCCACACACTCACCAAAGTTCTTTGACAAACTGAAATAGTTGATGATTATGTTATCATGAAGAGTTTTTGTTTGTTTCATGTTACTAGGAACGGTTTGTTTTTCAAAGTCCATGTTACATTTAATGTTACTGTAATAACATTGCTCTGTTTCTGTATCTCCTCTCTCTGCTCTCTCTTTAAAGTATTTCTGTGTTTCATTTGTGCCCTTTTCTTTCTTTTCTCTCTCCTGTTCTCTTCCTTTTGTTCTGCTTGCTTCTCTGCATTATTGTCATTACTCAACACTCTCTACCACTACACACGGCACCACTCCACCTCCTGGAATAGCAGCCCTCCCTTGTAACAATAAGCAAAGTCAGGCAAAAAAAAAAAATATATCACACTTTGACTGTCTCCGAAAACATAGATTTCCTTTCTAGTGTAGTAGCTCTCTGCCAAGAGGTGGAAAGCATCTTGTTCATCAGTCTTCTGAAGTCATGATTGATCAGAGCTCCTAATTCTTTCAAAGTTGTTTTCCTTTATATTATTGGAGTCATTGTATAAATTATTTTTGTGGTTCTGATGTTCATTTCACTCTGTAGCAGTTTATATAAAATCTTCCAGGGTTTCTCTGAATCCTTCCTTTTTCTAATTTCTTACTGTGCAATAATATTCCATTTTATTCATATACCATATTTGGTTCAGTCATTCCCCAATTGATGGGCACTCATTTTGTTTCTGGTTCTTTGCTATAACAAAAAAGTACAGATATATATGTATATATTTAACTTATAGGACAGAGTAAATGTTTTCCTTGACCTCTTTGAAGTATATGGCTAGCACTTAGATCATTGGGTCAAAGGGCATATATGATTTAGTAGTATTTTGGGTATAGTCCCAAATTGATTTTCCAGATGTCTATACTACTTCACAGATCTATAGTGAGAAGTGCCTGCCCTTCTTTCCTTAGTCTCTCCCAAAGTTTTATTTTCCCTTTATATCATATTTGACAATCTCAGGTATGAGGCAGAACATCACAGTTGCTTTAGTTTGCATTTCCTTTATTTTTAGTGATTTAGAACCCTTTTATAAGGTTGATAGCTTACCTTTCTACTTTTAAAAACTGCCTATTTATGTTCTTTGATTATCTATTATAAAATGATGCTTTTTCATATATATATACATAGACATGTTTATGTATATATGTATGAATTAATTTTCTATTTACCTTGGATACCAGACCTTGATCAATAAACTTGCTGCAAAGATTTTTTTCTAGATAATTTGTCGTTCTAATTCTACCTGGAGAGGAAAAAAGAAAAGAATAAGCATTTATTATTATATTATTATTTTATAAGCTATTATATAGCATCCACTTTGTGCTAGGTGCTGTGATAAGTGCTTTTTTTCCCTTCAAATGCACCTTATTTGAGCTTCACACCATGACATAGGTGCTATTATTATACCCAGTTTACAGATGAGAAAACTGAGGTAAACAGAGGTTAAGCGATTTCTGTAGGGTAATAGAGCTAGTAAGTTTCTGAGGCTAGATTTGGACTCCAGTGCTCTATCCAGTGCACTGCTAGGTATTTAACCTCTTTTTTCTTCAGTTTCCTGTAAAATGATCTGGAGAAGGAAATAATAACAAATTATTAATAATATTATTACCTATTTTTTCAATAGTCATGAGAGATAGTATTCTGTAATTTTTTTTGTTTGCCTTGCTTCTGCCCAGTTTGAATACAAGGACATGTCAAGGGCATCCTCACTGCAGGATCAGAAAGAAGCATGAATGCTTTTGCCAATTACATTCTACAGCAAACTCTATCTGTGCAATCATGCAGCAGACTGAAATATACAAATAACTAAAGATCCCATTATGATTATTGCTGGTTGACTCTTTAAGAAATCATTTGATTTGGGTCAAACTTTTAACCTGAAAGGTTAAAACTCAAAGAAGATATCTCCTGTGCATAAGTTAAAAGTCACATAAAACTGTCTTTTAAAATGTGGTGGTGGCGGTGAAGACAACTAGCATTTATATAGCTCTTTAAAGTTTGCAGTTTACAAGTATTATCTCATTTTTTCCTCACAACAACCTTGGAAGACATGCACTATTATTATTCACACTTTAAAGATAAGAAAACTGAGGCAGACAAAGGTTAAATGACTTGCCCAGGGTCATACAGCTAGTAAATATCTTCTGGATTTAAATTCAGTCTTTCTGATTCCAGGTCCACCACTACTGCACCACCTACTTGTGTTTTAAGCAATAGAGATAAGTTTGTTCAACAATAGAGTTATTATTAATAAAAAGTAAGCTATAACCCGTATAACTATATGCTTAACAAATATGTATGCCACTGCCTTGGAGAGTATGTGGCACAAAGTCCAAATTAAAGAAGGTTTCCTTATAGATGGTGAGGTCCTCCAGATGTTCTTCTTTGTGAATTATAATGCATTAATTACATCAAGTTCTTGAAACTCCTAAATGATTAGAGTAGTCACTCATAAGAATTTGGCCTAAATATCTACACAGGAGAAACCAAATTGTAAAGAATCCCTATTGTCTAGATTCTAGACTTTGACATACAGCTGGATAGGCAACTGATCTATTATTATATAACTCTTTATATAGGTCCCATGCATTTCCTGGGCCCAGAATTGAGGAGAAGGAGGAAGAGAAGGGAGAATGGGTTAGACTACCTTTGGGAAATTGTAGAATGCGATGTCTCCAAATTTCTTCCTGCAATAGAGGGTGATATTTTTCACATCAATATTTTATGATGATACTGTATGACTGAGTTATGGAACACATGGTCACTGAAGAATTAAAGTTATGAGTTACTCAAAGGGCAATATAGAGAAACATGGTAGGCTGCAATGTATTCCTATCAAAGAACTATGCAGGCAGCATCATATAAAGGGGATCATCAGATATTTGCATGAAAAAGGAGAAGAACTGATCATATAGGTAGAGCAAGGGATAATTCATGAATAAGCCAGTGTGTCCCACTGGTATCTACTGAAAGTAAAGTGATTTACTAAAGGCTTTAGGATTTTGAGGAAACCCTTGTAGGTTACTTGGGGGGAATGGAGAGGGGCAAGGGTAGGGGGTGGCAAATGCCTAAGAATTATACCATGATAAGATGACAAAGAGAGATTATTCACATGAATGAGACCACATATCTGCAAAAATATCAAAGTATACTCAATGAAATATCAAAGTATAACCTTTTATTGATGACTCAAGAGGCATCTTTATGAACATCATTTATTGCACTGTGCTAATATTGAATACCATATCCCTTCAAGAGCTATTGAGGAAGGTGTAGAATTGTTTTTCTTTCTCTTTAAAATTTTTTTTATTTAAATATTTATTTTTAGTTTTCAACATTCACTTCCATAAGTTTTAAATTTTCTCGCCCTCCCTCCCCCCTCCTTCCCCATGAACTGCTTTCTCCAACTGTTGTGTATCTTGTGTTCTTAACATTTTGTAGTTTTTCTATACAGTCATATCACCCATTATTTTTTGGAGTTGGTATGTCAATAGCTTGTATGCTATCCACTATCTTTCTCCTCATTTTAATTTGTGCCTTATAATCTGCTTTCAGTTTGGAAGTTAGTTGGACAAGTTTGTTAGAATTACATGCAAAGCAGAATTAAATAGTCTTTGAATAAAGGCTTGGTTGGAGGGGGGAGAGAGTATGAAGAAAATATATGATCTTCTGGTATTTAGTGAAAGAACTTTACAATGTCTACTCTGACTGCTTAGAGATCTTTCTTTTTTTTCCCCTTTATTTGGTTTCAGCTGTCTTCCAGGTGGTAACTTAATCTTGGTTATGCAAAGTGTTAATTGAAGATATATTTTACTCATCTATAATTATGATGTACATATTTTTTAAAGATTCCTTATTTTTGTTGTTCGATCTGACTCTTCATGACCCCATGGACTTCTGTCCCTGGGGTTTTCTTGGCAAAGATACTGGAGTGGTTTGCCATTTTCTTCTCCAGTGGCAAAGAAAGGTTAAGTGCCTTGCCCAAGGTCATACACAGTTAGGAAGTGTCTGAGGTTGGATATGAATTCACTTCTTCTGATGCCAAGCCCAATGCTTTATTTACTGTGCCGGTTAACTACCAAAAGAATCCTCATATATTAAAAAGTGACTTTTAATTCAGTCTTTTCCTCACCTCTTTAAATAATCATGAAATTTTCTAGCAAAATTAACAGTTATCTATTTCTCTTCCTCCTCCTCCTCTCCTTCTTCTCATTGTTATTGTTATTATCTTTCTCCTCCACCTCCTTCTTTTCTCCCTCCTCCTTGGTTTCCTTGGTAATCCTATATATTTTATTTTATTAATTCAAAGCATTTTTTCAAGAAGGGGTCCATGGGCTTCACCAGAATGCAAAGGGATCCATACACTAAGAAAAAGTTATAAACTCCTATCCTGAAACATTTCCTGAAAAATACTTTGGTTAAGTAACTTACCCAGAGTCACACAGCTAGTAATCATTAAAGGAAGAATTTTAATTCAGGTCTTTTTGATACCAAGACTAGTAGACTATGCTATATTATTTCTGTGTCAGGGATGACTGTTTCAAAGAAGGTAATGATTCAGGAAAGGAGAGCGTGGTACCTCCAAACAGGCCTGAGCACCAGTATTCTCCAACAGTCCATGCTTCATCAAAATCCCTACATTGTATACTATTGTTTGAAATCTCTTGGCAGTCTTTCAGAGGAACATGCAAGAAGGGAAGCTAGACTGGAGTAGCAAGGAGAAAGGAGCAGGAAATGCTGCTTATTGGGCTACAGGCAAAGGTCCCATGTAGACCAAGGTGCATGTATGTCAGTTGCAGACAGACTTTCTTTTCCAAAAAATTTTTTTTTCAGTTAACAGACATATATTTTCTCTCCTTCTGACCCTATTAGAAAAAAAAAAAAGACACCCTTGTAACAAATAGGAATAGTAAAAACAAATCTCCAAATTTGCCATGTCCAAAAATATCTCTTTTTCTGTATATTAAGTCCATCCCTTTCTGTCAGGAGGAGGAGGTAGCATTCTTCATCATCTGTCCTTTGTAATCATGGCTGATCATTGCATCCATCAGAGTTCTCATCGGTTTTTGAGGATGTTTGTTTCCATAATGTTGTTTTTGTAGAAATTGTTCTCCTGGTTCTTACTTCACTCAGCATCAGTTCATACAAGTCTTTCTCAGCTTTCTCTGAAATGATCCCCTTCATTGTTTCTTATACCATAATTCAGCCATTCCAAAGTCACTTCTATTCTGATTTTCTAGGAGTCCCTTCTTAGCTTAAAGGCAAATATGTTTTACTTCAAGGAGAAGCCATGGGCTAGGAGTTCTACTGCCACCTCCTACTTGCTTTTTTCTTTCTCCTACTCTCTTTCCTTTGCAGTAGCTGAATAGCACCACGTTTATCCTGTGATATAAAAACCTAGTGCAAATTCTCCTCTTCTCTGTACCTTATGGATTATGAGTAGTACTTGAGAAAAATACCTTTGGCACTCAATGGGAGAATTCACTGCTAATTCTAAAATCGACTCCTTCAGCAGTCACTGCATTTGAGTCAGACTATACTTTTCTTAGGTCTTCTTTATCAGATGCCAAGATAAATTCAACATGTTTTTGAGGTTCTAAGTGTATTTCCAGTTTTAAGTACAGAAGAAAACATTTTATTATGAGAACATTTTTGTTGTCATGTAGTTTAAAAGGCTGTAAATGTCTTAGATCCAAGATTGAAGGGCAGAATGGTGGCAAGTAAAGAGTGTGGGTTCTGGGAAGCAAGAGGTGTGGCTTCTTAATCATGTTGAAATGCTTCAGTCATTCATTTCCTTTCTCTAGACCTTAATTTCCTTCACTATAAAACGGGGTATTTGGAGCAAAAGCTATCTTCCACCTTGGACATGCTATGATTCTGTTTGGAAGAGCATTTGATCAGATTACAACACAAACTGCAAAGGGAATCTTTGTATGGGAGATAACATGGTATATATTTGAAAGAATGATGGCTGTGGAATCAGCCTGATATGGGTTCAAATCCTTCCTCTGACATTTACTACCATTGTGACCTTGGTGCAAGTCACTTAACCTCCCTAGGCTTTGGTTTTCTTTCTTTTTAAAAAGCTTTATTGATATATTTTGCTTTTACATTGCAAACATTTACAGGCTATCCTCACTCTAAGCTCTCTGGTAACAAAATAAAACAATTAAGCAAAACTGACAAATGAGCTCATCTGAAAGTACGTGCATGCAACTTTCCACATGTGTAGGACCTCCCCCTTGCTAGTTTTGAAGTATTTTTTGAAAATAAGGGAAATGTATTTTCTTTCCCTTCCAGCCTTCTCCAAAGGAAAGAGAGAGGGAGAGAGAGAAAATAAAAATGAGTCCCTTGTAACAAATATGCATAATCAAGTCAAAACAAATCCTTTCATTGGTTGTGTGTATATACATAAATACATGTATACGCATGTGTATGCATATGCATATTTACATATACATGTAATACACACATATATGTAGAGGTATATGTGTGTATACATGTGTGTAATATATATATATATGTATATATATATATATATATATATATATATATATATATATATATATACAATCATTTGTCAGGAAGTGAATAGAACGTTTCATCCAGTCCTCTGGAAAAATGGATGGTCAGGATATTGATCATAGTTCTTATAGCTTTCAAAGTTGTTTGCTTTACAGTGTTTTGTTACTGCATACATTTTTGTCCTGGTCCTGATAATTTTGTTCTTTACCGGTCTGTAAAAGTCTTTAAATTATTGTTTGCTTTCATAACATGATATAATATAACATATTATTGATGTTATAAATTGTTCTAGTTCTGCTTACTTTACTCTGAATAAATTCAACCTTGGTTTTCCCATATGAAAAACAAGGGAGTTGGACCAGCTTCTATCTCTAGATCTACGATCGTGGTGTTGAGAAGGTTAGTTCAGATGGTGTGGAGCACAGACTAGGAAGACAGTTTGGAATCCTGTTGAGGCACATTCCCCCTTTTAATACAATATACCCTCTGACCTCCCATGTGTCTTACCTGCTTTAGATTCCTTCACTTTTTGTCTTAAATGAAAGAAATCTGTCTGGATTTATCAGTATATCAAAATGAGAAATGAATTTGCCTGTGAGTAAACAGAAAAGTCTCTCTCGCTTCCAGAAAGACTTCAAATTTCTAAAAGTTCATTTAGATGATGAAATAAAGTATAAGAAGAATCAGAAAATCCTGAGTGACAGTTCACAAAATGGATCAATTCATCCAACAAGCATTTATTGACACTCATTATGTACTAGTTACTGAGGAGGATCTAAAGACACATATAACAGGGTTCCTGTACTCAAGGGAACCTGAAATCTAGTGGAGGAGATAAAAGACTACCTGAAAAAAATATATGTGATAAGTGCCCCAATAGGGGAACAAAGTGGAGTCATGTGAGAGAGGACTAGTGAGAGTGAAAGATCATTTCATGGAGTTGGTACTTAACAGATAGATGTCAAGTGGCAGAGATAGGAAGAGAGCGTGTTCTAATTGTAGGGACCATAGATGTAGAAAAGTAGGATATACAAAGAGGAAGAATGGGAAATTAGGCTGGAAAGGTGGGTTAAAGGCTGGTTTTAGAGGATCTTGTACGCCAGACCAAGGAATTTAGATTTTGTTCAATATGACATGGATGAGTTTTGAACTGAGAAGTGACGTGAGAGGAACACATTAGGAAAATGAAAGTGATAGACTAGGTTCCAAAAGGCAAAAGATCTACTTAGAGTTTGGAATGTACTTTTTTTTTCTTTTTTCTCAGCCTCTTTTCTGAAGATGAAGTATTTCTGGATCTGTTTGATACTATAGAGAACACAGAGTCCAAAAGACATAATAACATTCTTTGTTTTGCTATAATGTCGACTTTGTTCTCAAGTTTTTGTCTGCTTCCCATAAACTGACAAAAACCAAAAGATGCTGGATTCCTTGAACTCCAGCAGCCTGTACGAAAATTGTAATAAAAGTTTAAAGTCCTTAAAAGTAGATTTAGTTAGTATATTTGTAATTATTATTTTCATAAATGTTCATTTTAAATTTAATAAAATAAGCACAGTCATTTTATGAGCAAACCAAGTTACACGTAATGCAATTTTATGTCCCTAAAGAAGCTACTGGAAAAGGCACTGGAAAATTTAATATTACATATATTTCACTTTTATCCAACATTTCTGCTTTGTTCCTCCCTCAAACTCCAGCACCCACCCCCATCATTTTCCTTAGGGTTTCAAAATTTCAGGGAAGTTTTGAATGCCCTTTCCCCAACCACCATTTTGAAGGTATAGGTCAGAGAGAAAAAAATACAAGAATCTAAGGGAAGAGGAGAGAAGGGAGATAGAGGAAAGGTAAGAGGTGCATTCTGGAGTAAGTAAACAGAAGAACCCCACTAACCATCTTTCCTCTAAAGTACCAATTAAAACCACCCATCTTTCAAATGAATCGAGCCTATCGGGAGACACAAAGAAAGAAATGACATGAGGGATGATGGTCACCTGATATCTAACAGACAAAATTTGGATTAATAGATAGTGTAGAGGGGGTAGGGATCTGGGCAGAAGTGGGGAACCTTAGGCCTTGAAGTCACATGTGGCCCTCTAGGTCCTCAAGTGTGGCCCTCTGGCTGAATCCAAACTTCACAGAAATTTTTGGTGTTGTAACAATGTCATTGTAATGATATATTGTAATAACAATCATTGATCCTTAATCCTTTAAGTTTTACAAAGAGCTTTAGATATCTAATCTTTTCCTAGCAACAGCTTTGTGAGGTAGGTACTGCAGATATATATCTATAAAATGAGGGAGTTGGTCAAAGTGATTTCCAAGATCTTTTTCATTTCTAAATCCTGTGATCCTTGGACTGGCCTTGAACAGGGCTGAAAGAAAGGGCTTCTGTTCTGCAGGGCCCTCCATAACTAGACTGGCTTACCCAAATTATCTCTGGTGGTGGAGTGGGAATGGCAGGAGAGCAGAAGTACCTTTGCCCTCCCTTAACCTCCCTTTCATGATAGGTGATGGGCTAGTTGCTCTTCTTCTTGATTGACATTTAAAAAGCTTCCAGCTTCTTTTAAAAACTTCCTTCCTTCAAGGTAATTGTTATCTTTTCTAATAGGGGTAGAATATGCCCTCTCTTCACCAGAAGCACTATCCATTTCACTGATCCAAATGATACCTATCTCCCAGATCTCATCACAAAAGAGAGAAAAATTCCTGCGATTAAAAATAACAACAGCAAAACAATTTTTAATTAGAATTCTCAACCCTAAAATCCTGACTAATCTGGTTTCTCCTATGGAATAGTTAAGGTGAGGTCCTATCTAAAAGGAGGGAAATGAGGCAAATGATCTCTCAGGGTCTCTTCTAAAGGATTCTTATTCTCTTAGATTTGTTTTGATTATGTACAGTTCCAGGAGAAATAAAAAAAAGGACCACTCTGTTTTACTGAACTTGTCTCTTGTGAGGTAGAGTGGGCTGTTCATTCTCTGTGGGGTGTTTTTTTTTCTTTTTTAAAGAAAAAGAGAGAATAGTGAGCATGTGCAGTAATCCATCACCTTGCTTTCCAGTTTCCAGGCAACAGTACAGGATTACAATTGGTCACATGATATATCTGCTGCCAAGGAGAACAGGGAAAAATGGAAAACCATATTCCCCTAAGAGAGGCTGGATAACAGGTAGAGAGGGTTTTGGTTCATTCTGTGGCAGTATAAGCAACAAGTGATCAAGCGACCTCATAAATCTAAGAGGTCATGTGTCTTTGGTACCAGCCTGTGGTGCTGGATGATGGAAGAAGAAATAAATAGTAAACATCATTGAACTAGGTAGGTCAGTGGCTGGACAAACATATTTCCTGGAAACCAAATGCTCTGATGTGTTATTACTGAGAGAGGACTAGGTATTCATTCCTTAGTTCTCTTGCCACAAAACCATCAGGGAGTGAAAGGGAACCCTGTTTACGGTCTCTAACAACTTTCCAGACTGGACCCAGGGGGTGGAATAAAAGGCCTGTGGAAGCTATGAGAAGAAAAAGGAGAAACCACCCTTGAAGGCAAAGTGTCCGCTTTCCATTTTTAAAACCCTCTCTTTGAACACGGCCTGTTTTGATTTTGATTGGATTTTTCTTTGTTGAAACCCTTTATTCTGTGAGAACCTAAACAAATGGTAGTTACTTACCCTTTTGTACCAATGCTCCTTGAGGAAATATGAACAGGAAATAGCTCAGTGCCTGGAGACCTGAGAGATGGCCATTTAAGTATATTTTCCCCAAATAAACACTGATCTGTGTCTTTGTCTTTACATCACATTCATTCCCAAATATTTCGCTTTCTCCTCCCGCTCCCTTGTATCAAAGATCTTGTTTTTTTGATATATTGAGCAGAAGTAACTGACACATTGATAGCCTCTGACAGCACAAACAGCATTCCACATTTATAATCACCCATCTCTCCAAGGAAATGAAGGAGGTACATTTTCCCATTTCTTCTCCTGGGCCAAGTTTAGTTATTATAATTATACAGCATTTAGTCTGGTGCTATTATTGTTCTTTTCATTTACCTTGTTACAGTCATTTTATATATTGTTTTCTATGTTCAGGTTACTTCCCTCTTTCTTAGCTCATTTAAGTCTTCCCATGCTTCTGTGAATTCTTCCTACTCATCATTTCGTATGGTGTAATAATATGCCATCACATTCATATAGTACAGTTTGTTTATCTATTCCCCAATATATGGGCACCTATTTTGTTTCCAGTTCTTTGCTACTACTACAAAAAAATTGGTACTTTTATCTTTGACCTCCTTGAGAATTATGCTTTGTGTGTGTGTGTTCATTCTTCATTGCCAAAGAAGACCATGCCATCAGAGAAATGATGACATGACTTGCATTTGACTTTGTTTTGAGTGAGGGAGGGCTGTGCAGGTCACCAGCCTCACTTCTCCTCCAGAGCCATCTGAATCCAGTGACCAGATATTCATCAGGATGACTGGAGATGACCCAGGATGAGGCAGTTGGGGTTAAGTGACTTGCCCAAGGTCACATAGCTAGTGAGTGTCAAGTGTCTGAGGTGAGATTTGAACTCAGATCCTCCTGACTCCTGCACTGGTGCTCCATCCACTGCATCACCTAGCTTCCCCTTCTTAGTAGTAAGATCTTTGGGTCAAAGGGTGACATTTTAATTATTTTTCCCCTCCCTACATAATTCTAAAGTGTTTTTTCAGAATAGCTAGACTAAGTCATACCTCTATCAGTGGTGCAACTGCAATCTATGCAAACATGTAGCTCTCTGTATGAATTCACAACCTGGTCATAAACTAGGATGGGACAGAAGCTTGTATTATTCTCCTGAACTCCTGAAGAGCTAGTGTTGAATTCTGTCCTCACCCTACAGGGTTCCTCTTCTCATTCCCTCCTTCCCTCACAAATACATTTTTTGTCTTCCCCATTAGGGATCCTTCAAGGAAAAAAATCACTCATTTAGAGACTCCTCCCTTTGTCTTCAGATTTCATACACAAAACCCTATATCAAATTCATCTCAACAGGCATTAATTAAATACCTACTATATGCCTAAGCATTGTCTTGATAGACAATGAAAATAGTACTTGCCCTTAAGAAGCTAACATTCTGTGTGTGTGTGTGTGTGTGTGTGTGTGTGTTTGTGTATGAGTGTGTGGAGGGGCAGGGTGGAATGGAGAGAATTGCTTATGGATAACGTAGTTCTATGTAGATGGAAGTCAGTCTGCCAGTTTACCAGGGATATCAAGGGTATTGTATGTGTTTTGAGGGTGGAGGTGACTTTGTGGTTTCTATTTAGACAACAGAGCTTCTGGGGCCCCTCAGTCCCTTTTCTCCTAAAGACCAGTCAGCTTCTGGTTAACCTCGTCCTAGTTAGGCTCACTAACAAAAATATCAAGAGGAACCTTGCTATATGGAAGCTAAGGGCACAGGGTAGTCAACGGGGGGCATTAGACCTTGTTGTTTTCTTATGCTTAGTTAGGTGGATAATGAGAGATCTGAACTTTTCTGTTCTTGGCAGGTCAATGAGAGACATTTTTTTGCAGCTGAGAAAAAAATAGTTCTTCTGAAAGACTAATAATAGGTTGTAGTAGGCACCTTTGCATTTTAAAGGGATTCTCATAAATTCAGTTAAGGAAGAAAGGCAAGGCGAAAAAAAGGACTTGGAGAATTGGTGATGTCAAAGTCTTGAGCGGAAAGTAATGTTGATTGTATTGGGGAAAACTGCCATACAGAGCCGGCTGGAGTTCTGGTGCACACTGTACTTTAATTAAAAAAGAAAGAAAACTTGCTAATTAAGTCATCACATGACAAAGAGAGTTTCATTGTACCAGAAGGGACAAAAAAAAAAAACAAAACACCTCTCCCATCCTTAAAACAATTTTACTTCATGTTTCTGGGCTTGTAGACTATTTTCTTCCCTGAGACAGGAGGGTATGACCATAGGTCTTTTGAGCTCCAGGATAGTGGGAGAATTTAGAGAAGTTATGGGGGAAGGAGAAATTGAGACGTTTTTAAAACATTAAGACCTCCCTTGTGTCTAGGGAAAAGATATTTCATGTCTTTAATATTTAACACATGGGAGGATATGAACACCTTAGAACAGTTTGGTGGCCCCCAGACGTAGATGGTGTGTGCACGTCCAGCTAATGAAAAGAGTCTTGGGACCAGAACAAGGGGTAAAGTTGCGGATTTTCATCTTAATTGGATTGGGAAATGCCTTCTAATTAGGTGTCAGGATTACTTCCCCCTCCTTCTCTAGAGCATCTAGGCATCTACTCACACATCTCCTTCCCCTTCATCACCCATAGAACCTGCTCAACTGCATGACCCAGCTGCGATCGTAGTTGGGCACATAAAACTCATTCAAACTCACATGCATGCACACATCCTCGCATGTGTGTGCTCAGGCTTGGGCTAGCTGGAATCTCACCAGTACAACTCACAGGTATGAAACCACCTTCTCCAGTAAGCAGGCTAAAGCTCCCCAGGGAAACTTTAATTCAAAGGGAAGAGGAGAGGGAGGAGGCGGGGGCGGGGGCGGGGGCGGGGGCAAGTGTTTGATGATAGGGGGAAAAAAATCGACTGTGGGGCTTGCAGTACTGGATACCGCCAGAATGCTACACATAAACTTGCATTCCACAGTGCTGGGGAGAGGGGGTGGGGGGTGCACCACCCGGCGGTTGGGGGTGGGGTGGAGGGCGGGAGGAACCGAGAAAAGAAACAGGGATTTAAAGAAGTCAAAAACTCAAGTTGTGAAAGCAGGGAGGTCAGCACCGGAAGAGTTAACGTGGGGAGTGGAACGTGCGGCGGCTGAGGGCCGCGACCGAGACCGGGGGTGGTGGACTGGGTAGGGGGGGGTTGGAAGTGGGGGGGCCTGTCCCTTTAAGGCACTGTGGGGATTGCTGGGCTAATATGATTGGGGCGGCGGGATCACTTACTTCTGACGCTCCAAAGCCTGGGGGAGTTGGCTCGAGATTGCTTCTCTTTGATAAGGTCCTGGTAACTTAGTAACAACTCCGGGGATTAAAAAAAAATAATAATCCATAAAATGGATGTAAATATCTGTATTCTGAGTCTCTAAACTGCTTCGCAAAAAAGCCATGTTTGCATATATTAATATGCATAGTAATGCATATGTGATATGCGATGGAATATCCTCATCAAAGAAACGTTTTGAGGTGGGGGATAACATGATAACACCTCCCCTATCTCCCCCCCTCCCCCCGTTCTCTGCCTGGAATTCAGGTTCTTGGCTGCAGTGAGGGGGCTGCGGCAGGAGGGGAGCAAGGGATTGGGGTAGCTCTCAGATCCGGAGGGGGTTAGGAGAGGACTGAAGGTGTGTGTGGGGGAGTAGAGGGAAAGGTGTGTATATGTATATGTACGTATGTGTGTGTATGTGTGTGTGTATGTGTGGTGTTATATTCCGGAGCTGTGGGTTAGTTGAAGGGGACAGGGGTGTTGCAGAAAGGCGCTTATCTCCCTTTCAGGACCGTGCTTCTCGGCTCCTGCCTTTGATGTGCACAGTTAAACCCACAGCTCAGTTTTTGTTGGAATAGCCCGGAGGACATTTGGTGCATGGAATGACTGCTGGAAACAAGACCTGTGTTGAAAGAAGGGGAGGGAGGGGGGTTCAAGGGGGAGGGAAGGGAAGCTGGGATGGTGGTGGAAGAAGCATCGGATCTTTTGCATAAAATGGGGTGGTGGAGCGATCCCATTTATCCCCCCTCCCCTTTTCGGTTAGATTAAAAAAAAAATTCATACATTACTGTTTAATTCCCACCCCCCTTCCTTACCACCAACACTCCCTTGTCCCCCCTCCCCCCCAAAGCTGCCCATGTTCTCTGATGCCTTCGCAAAGCTGGGCAGGACTGGGGTGGTTGGGTGCGGAACCCGGGTCCGGTCTAGGGGGCCCAGTACTAGGAGCCTTCGAGGTTTCGCGGTGGAGCAGAAGAGTGGATCCACGGTAAGTTGCAAAGAATGCAGTGATCCCAGCGCTGGCCCCTCTCTGGAACCCTTTGATGTGCTCTTGGCTGAGGCTTTGAAGTTTTTCAGGAAAGCTATTTCGGTGCTCGCTCCCAGGCAAGCGGGGAAGAGAGCCGCAGACTGCGTAGGGGAGGAGGGGAAGGTTGGGGGCTGTAGGAGTAGATTCTCTAGGAGCCCCCCCCCCCCAAATTCATGATCCTAAAAGTCGAAAGATCTATGGCAAATACTTATCCAAGCGGGGAAGTGTGTGTGTGTGTGTGTGTGTGTGTGTGTATGTGTGCGCGCGCGCGGGCGGGGGGAAGGGGGAGGTAGGGAGAGACCTTTTTGTGGTCTGATTATTATCATTATTATTTATGTGTGCGCGCTCCACTCCCCTACGCCCCCCCACCCCGCGTCTGCGTGTGTGTTTGGTAGGTGAGATGAAAGGATGGCAGTTCTCGTACCCCTCCACCCCTCTCTTACCCCCACCCCTTTCCCCTCCTCCCTCCTCCCCCTCCTCCAGCTACTCCCTGTGAAGTCCTAAGGGGCCCAGAGAGCTTAGTTAGGGGGTCAGTAGTTGCTTAGGACGCGAAGGAAGCAAGTGGCTTAGGAGTTTACTGAGGTTTTTTTCCCCTCACTCTCCTTTTCCGCCTTAGATCTCTAGCCTTTTTTTCCTTTGGTTTTGTTTTGTTTTTGCAGAGAGGGAAAAAAAAGAAAGGGAAAGACTACCAGCCCCGTCGCCATTTCTGGAGTTTTATTATTTTTTTCCTTTAATTTAATGTGTGTGGGGTGGTGTTTAAGGATTGGTCCTTTTGAAGATTCTTCTTCTCGTCGCGGCCCCGGTACCCTGGCGCCGGGTGGATTGTAAAGACTGCTGCTGCTTCCCCTCCTCCTCGTGTCTTTGGTTCCGAGGGGAAGGGGTCCGGTTGCCCTTTTTTTTTTCTTTTTTTGAGTGGGAAGACTCTACCTGGGGAAACCCTTCTTGGAGGAGATGAGAACCCGGCTTCGCAATGCCTTCGCCTTTCAGGTATATCTGCTAGCCAACACTTGGATTTAACCTCATTTTCTTTTCCACTGCCCTTCTGCCAGATGCTCTCCCACGCCCCGGCTTCTTTCGCCCCTTTCTTCTCTGCCTCCAACCCTCCTGTAGTTCCCGGGACCGCTGATCTCCAGATCAGATGGCTCAGGTTGCGGGACTTCAACATCCCGAGACTCCCCCCCCCCCCCAAACTACTCTTTGGTTTTCCGGATCGCAGACCTCCCCCAATGTGTGGCTGAGGCCGTGGGGTTCCTACGTACTGGATCCCCTCCGACCCCCTCCCCCACCCCCCGTCGCGCTTTGGTTCCCAACACCGCAAACCTTCCCCTCAGATGGCTGAGGCTGTGGGGCTCCTACATCCCAGACTCCACCCCCCCCTCCCCGCTCCACTCCCCCCCTCCCAGCTGGGCTCCAGCTCCGGCTTCTGAGCTTGGAGGCTCTCATGTGTACTTGGTCGGTCTGTTGGAGGATTTTCTTTATTTTATTTTTTTGGCGGGGAAGCCAAACTAGGTTGATGCGGAGCTTTTGGTTCTTCGTGCTAGGCTATAGAGAATGTCTCCACTCCCCTCCCCTTCTTTGCTTCTGACTTCTTCATTCTTCTGTTCTGAAGGGAAAAGGTGTGTGCTTTGGGTGGGAGCAGAGCCGCTTTGGCTCTGGAAAAGTTTGGTGATCGGGAGGTAATGAGTTGGTATGCTCTCTGGTGTGTGCTAGGGTGGGGTAGGGGGAAGTGGGCGGGAGCGGAGGGCGCTGCAGGTAACTGTCCCTTAAGGGCTTAAAGTATCCTTCTGGTTTCAGTATCCCGGGAGGGGAATGGTGGTGGACATTTTAAAATCAAGGTTTAGAAGCAGCTACAAAATTGAATCTTTTTGGTTTGGAGTAGAGGAGGGTAGAGTGGGGAGGGTCCTCAGGCAGCATCTACGATGTATGTTCCGTGCACAGCAGCTTCAGCACTGGGCTGGGAGTACTCCTTTCTGGGGATCATAATATGAATTTTTAAGGAGTGAGAAAAGAGAGAGAAGAGTGGAGAGGAAAGGAAAGGGGGTGTGGTGGTGAGGAATGGGAACCATATGCCGGAGGGAAGAGCACATTTCGAGTTCTCTGTAGCCAAAGCCAAGTTGGGGTAATTGAGCGAAATTGGTTTCACCTGCCAGCGACCTGCGACTTCAACTTTGGGTCTCTGGGATGTTATCAGAACTGGGTAGGGGAGAAAGAAGGAAGGAAGGAAGCAAATGGCCGTGAGACCCAGCTCTTTGCTGTATGGGGTTAGTCTGATGGAGTGGATTTATTGGTTATTTTTTCAACCCTTTCTGTCTTTTTTTTTTAAACCTCCTAACTGGAAAAGTGTGCATGGAGTTCAGGTTTCTCTTTTGAAACGGTGTATCTGATACTTTTGATTAGCTCATTGGAGATAGCTGGTTTGCCTTATTTGAATGTGAGGAGTTGAAAAGCCTGTTTACTTGCTCGCTTTGATGTTGGGTGGATCTGGTTTTGATTAGATCAATACTCTTTTCTCTCTCTTCCACCATCCCTCCTCCTTCCCTCCCCCTTTTCCTTTTGCAGAGAGAAGGTTCAGAGGAGCCTTTGCTGACTTGAGTGAGAAAGAGAACACGCTGATTGCTCAGGAGAACTGGAAGAGGAGAAGAAACTGTGAGATATACTTCATCGCCATGAGTAGTGCTATGTTGGTGACTCATATCTCAGACCCCAGCAGTAGCTTCAGAGAGGACGCCCCTCGACCCCCAGTGCCAGGAGAAGAAGGAGAGACACCACCATGCCAGCAGTCTATCCACCTTGGTCAGGGCAAGAGCCCAGTCATCAAAACTATGCCTATCTCTTCCAACACTAGGAGGAATGAAGATGGCTTGGGGGAGCCTGAAGGCAGGGCATCCCCAGACTCCCCTCTGGCCAGGTGGACCAAGTCTTTACATTCCTTGTTGGGTGATCAGGATGGGGCTTATCTTTTTCGGACTTTCCTGGAGAGGGAGCAGTGTGTGGATACCTTAGACTTTTGGTTTGCCTGCAATGGATTCAGGCAGATGAACCTTAAGGATACCAAAACTTTAAGAGTAGCCAAAGCAATTTACAAAAGGTACATCGAAAACAACTGTATCGTTTCCAAGCAGCTGAAACCAGCCACCAAGACCTACATAAGAGATAGCATTAAGAAACAGCAGATAGATTCCATCATGTTTGATCAAGCTCAGACTGAGATTCAGACAGTGATGGAGGAAAATGCCTACCAGATGTTTTTGACTTCTGATATATACCTCGAATATGTAAGGAGTGGGGGAGAAAACTCAGCTTATATTAACAACAGTGGGCTTGGGAGTTTAAAGGTGGTCTGTGGGTATCTTCCCACCTTAAATGAAGAAGAGGAGTGGAGTTGTGAAGACTTTAAAGGCAAGGTTTTACCTACAGTGGTTGGCCTGTCCAGCAAAACTCTAAGGGCTACAGCAAATGTGAGGTCCACAGAAGCTGTCGAAAATGGATACAGGTAAGAACTTTTGGGGAAGAGTGACTCTGAATGTTTTATTTTTAAAAGAGGTATACTGAAAACCCTTTCTGAAGTAGGATACATATTCTGGATCTTACACAACTTGCCACCAACACCTGTAGAATGGACTAGGAATGAGCACCTCACACCATAAAGAGAAAACACTGTCCCAAGGATTTGTTGATTCATCAGCCTGTTAGCAACCAGCTCTCTGATCTTGTGCTTCTTTGATTAAAAGAGGGTGATAAAAGTTTGAAGCATGAAACCTACCAACCTCAAAAACTCTTGAGCAGTAGTCATTAATGTGGGTTAGCTCTTTCACTGCTGGAGTTTAGAGTTGAGTGAGAGTAAAGCATTTTTAAAGGCCTCTGAATCACCAAATCCACTATGCCAGTATTTGTGGAAGAGGTCATTTGTTGTCCATCTGTATGGAGTTTAATTATGCAAAAAGGGAAGCAGCTGATGGCAGAGCAAGAAATAACATGTACACTTACATTACTTTGGTTAAACCATATAATTTGAACTTTCATGTTAGGGTTAGAGCCAATGGACTGGCTTAATATTAATAGATAACCGAGATTGTGGCTCATTTATATTGAATTAGATATTGTCTCAAAATAAAATTCTGAATATAGAGAGCCTTCTTATATTTTCTTTGCTTTTGTTTTCTGATGATATATTAGCTCAAGTTGTTTTTTTTAAAGTACTTGTGAATTTGAAGATTATGGTTTAGTTCATGAAGACTTTAACTGAAGTGTGGGTGCCTCTGGAGTACTCTTTGTTGATTCTAAAGACAAATAGTCATTTAGAAAATGGCCAAGTCTTTTAAGATACTTTAATCTTTGGAACAGCTTCCATCCTACCTGTTCAAATGACGTCTACCTATGTTTTTTTTTCTTTCCTCTTTTTCTTTATCTTCCAAGTGGCCTTTGTGAAAGTTAATCATGTAACTTCAAAGTATTGTCTTCAGACTCAAAAGGGAACAGGGGAGACTTAATTTCTTTAGTAGCCCCTTATGTAGTCAACAAAATTGTGGACTTTTTGACCTGCTAGGTCTGTGCTCTGGGCTACTGTTTCCATTCTAGGTATTTAATTGTAACCATTGTTGTCTTTTTAGTGGGGTGTGCTTGGGAACTAATAAACAGGTAAACTAAACGATGGATTAAAGAACGAAGAGGGTAGAGAGTAGAGCAGTGTTTCAGTTGCTGTCCTGGTGTTGTAACACCAGGCAGTTAGTTACCTTGAGGAGCATCTTGTCAATTACCTATTACCTCAGTAGACTTTGTTGGGGACGGTACCGTGTCATGTCAGGAAGCAGTGTATATATCAAAAATAGAAAATAAAGGATCCTCTTGTTTCCCTTCCTTCAGGATCTTTGAAGAATATTTTTTCTGAATGGTTGTCATTGCCCAGGTGATTTAACACCTCTAGGGTACTGCCCATGTGCTGATTAAATCTGTCATCCCATGGTACCATATTCAGTTAGGTAGTCTTGTACTGTCACTTTTAAGGACTTGGTTTTCTGCCTCTAAGTCTCAGCTCACTTACCATTGAGAGGCCTTAATGGTTTGTTTGTTTTTTTGGTATTATACCTTTGTATGTTAATCCCCAGGTGGTCTTGTCAAGTCCATTTGAGAATGATTGGAAAAGACTAGTATGCCTATATAGTCTTAGTATTTAAACTCATTGAAGGCAGGTTGTGACCTGGTAGAGTCTAGCCCATTGTGGAGATGCAATATGGCTGACTCCAGTTGGGTTCATACGTTTAGTTGGAATTAATGCTGTGAAGTGTTGAGTGGGAACAGGAAGATCCTGGTCTGTTTATAATGCATCTAGGGCTGCCTTCTGTCTGGGTTGTGGGGAATGGGAGTTAATACATTGTCTTATCAAGTTTTTCCATGACCCTATTGATTTTTCTTGACTGTGTTTACAAATCACTGCAATCCTCCCCTTCTTGGGGAGAGGTATTTTACATATCTTCAAGCTACCTTAGGCTACTTTTTTTTCACCCCTCAGATTCTTGTCATTGTCAAAGATTCTGATGACCCAAACTTGAACCGTTCCATCTTGTCTAAGGATTGTTTTTGTTTTGTTTTGTTGATGGAGACCAACAGAAGAAGCTTCTCTCTCACTACAGACGAGTGCCACCAATGCAGAGTTTAAGTGATGTTCCTGGGGCATATTGAGGTTAAGTGACTTGTCCAGTATGTGTCAGGCAGGACTTGATTCCCAGGCCAGCCCTACACCACATGACCTGTCTGAAACATTAAATTATCTTGACATGTTTTCTTATGCCTTGGATGTTGGGTGAGAAACACATGTAGAATTTCCCTTTTTTTTGACTTAGGTAAATCTTTGGACCATACTAGAGTTCTGGAAGGTCCTCTCCTCACTCCACTCCCACATTTATAAAATGTAAAAACCATCCCAAGGCCTAGTCAAATGTTCATAAATAAGATAGTCCAACTTCATACTTGGTTTTATAACCCTTCTAGCTGTTTCCCTATGCACTCCCTATGTTATACCTAGAAAAAATTATAATTGGCAATTATCTTGGTGTTTAAGGTTATAAAAAAATGCTTTGCCTACATTATGTCTTCTGAACCTCACAACCCTGTAAGGTTAAGAGCTACAGGTAATACCTGTCTCTTTTCAACAAGAGCACAAGTACTTGTTGATAAATGAGAAACTGAGGCTGAGAGGCTAACTCTAGTAAATGTGTGAGATGGGATTTGAACCTGGGTCATTTTAAACTATTTATAAACTTCCTGGTTTCATTGACTTTAATAATGATTATATGAACAAAAATGGTCCTCTTGGGAAAGAAAACGGTAGCTATAAATATGGTTGGGTATTTTGTTTTTCTGGGAAGTATACATAGTAGATGCTCTGAGTCACAATGACTTTTGGTAGGACTGTTCTTTAAAACAAATGACCTGCTATACTACCATATGTGCTAGTGGAAGTTCTATGGAGTTAGGGGCTTAGGGTAATGCATTTATTTTGGTAAAGAGCATCCTGAGAGAGTTTAGTTTTGGGTAGAGATTTTTATCTCTACCAAAGAGCACTTCATTGTATTCTTTTAGAGTGCTGCTTTGGCAGTGTTTGTATATTCCTCTCCAAGGTAGACTCATCTGCCTCCCATTAAATCCTCTGTTCTAACATCAGTGAGCTTGGCCTTCCTTTGAAATAAGTTGGGCCAAGCAGATGGCCCTCTACTGGCTCAAAGTGCTTCCTGTCCTTTGAAAGAACTCGCTTGATGAGGCCCGACTTGTGTGAAGCTATATTGGAACCAAGTTTGGCTTCAATTATCCTAGATGCCACAGTAAAGCGATGCTAGGACCATTTTCTGTGATTTAAGTTAGAGAAGAGGTCCTCTGACTACCTAGTAATCTCTAAAATACACTTGTTTGTGTATTTCTCAATAACCCTAATTGTCCCCTGATGTGTGAATCCAAGACTATATTGAAGGCAAGTTAGTGTGGCCTCAGGAAAGAGGGAGTGTGTCTGCTTTTATGCAGCAGTCTTGTTCAATTGGCAGAGTGGCTACTACAGAGCCCTAAATTGACAGGGAAAGATTTATAAACAAATACTTTAGATTGCATTGGTGGCAATAGGGGATCCAGAAAGGCCAACCCTATTGTACTGTCTTTGTAAGGGGGCCTTTGCCATGCCCAGTGTATGGAAAGCAACATGCTGTGTGTCATGTTGTCAAGATAAGAGATAAGAACAGTCTGAAAAAAACAATCAGACCTTCTTGAATCTCCGGAGCAACTGCCACCTGACAGCTGAAACCACTTTGCATATTAAGGTTGGAGATTGAGTTGAGTGTGCAGTATGAAATTTGCATCATGGACTACCATTTTCCATAGGAATTTAAAATCCTTGCAGGCAACTTGATGCAAAACAGCACTGGAGAGAAACAATCAAACCATCTGGGTACAATTACTGTAGCATGGTCAAGTTTTCTTTTTTTTTTTCCTTAAAGTAATTACAAGAAAACAGCCCTAATCAGTTTTCTTAAAGTATGTGGAGATTTCTGCAAAGTTCTGCGTTCTTAAAAACTGAGCTCACTTTTCTTCACCCCCCCCAACCATCTTGTTATGATTATAGAAAAATTCCAATACTTTTTTATTCCAGTTAACTGAGTTAGGAGCAATATACTCCCATTTTTAATTCCTGGTCAAACAGTAGTCTAGTTTTTGGAAGTGAAAGGAGAAGGGGGTTTATTTTAAGAAGTCCATGTGTCAGTTCTCGATGCAAAACTTTGAGTAGTTTCAAACGGGGATGAGTGAACATGTGATTTTAGTCAAATGGTCTTGTATGAAAAGGGGGGAGCAGTGCGGCAACATCTCAAAGAGGAATTTCTTGGGTGAAGATTGATTAAATATAGTTTCTACCATTTGGTTGGAAGGTAACCAATCAAAAATGACTAATTGCTGATCTATTAATATGACAGTGGTGACAAAAATATAGGGAATAATAAGAAGGTATTTAAGAGCCACTTATAGCAGACTTGGCTCTCTGGGTACCTGTTGTTAATCTTGAGACTTTTTAATAAAGGACAAGACCCAGTGTGCTTTCAGAGTAAGTGCTAAAGGATTGGGACTCTTAACATTTACAGTAACATTCCCAAAGTCTCTCAGGGTTATATAGGACCATACACAAAATAGAGACTCACTAAATTTTCATCACGAAGTGCTTAACAATGGCAAAAGAGATCATGGGGATTGTGTGGGACACCTGTGGAAACTGAGGCAAGAGAAATGCCTCAGCATCACTGCTGAGACTATTAACAGTTGACATATATAGTACTTTTAAGGTTTGCTAAGCACATACTTAGGTTATCTCATTTAAGACAACCCTGAGAAAGTAAATGCTCTGGGTATTTTTTTTATCCATCTTTCGGGTGAGAAGATTGAAACTAAGGAAGTTTGACTTGCTCAGGGCATATAGTAACTAGTAAACATTTGGGGATATAATTAAACCTAGGTCTTCCTGAATCCAACACCCTTAAGATTGTTAGTCTAATGTAAGTTTGATTTTGATCTGAAGACAAAAAAAAATCAACAGTTGTGGTCAGGATGGATTTTTAAATGTCTAACCCATCCCTCTGCTTCCGGTTATGGCTATGAAACCATCCTAGAGAATTTAATCTGTTTTAAAAGAATTGCAAGAAAAATGATAACAGTTTCCCCCATTCCTCTCTCTCCATTTCACCCCCCAGCTAGTCTGTTTATCTCGTTTGTAGAATTCTGTCCCATGCTCTTTTTCCTATCCATTTACACTTCTTGTTCTTTCCTCTTTGAAGAGGGTAATAAATGATGGTTCATTACCATCTTTGGTCCTTGAAGGTTTGTCCAAATCATCCCTGTTCCATCTTTTTTCCAGGCTGAATCATAACAATTTCTTAAGTTTTATGTACCGGATCTTATTATGTAAGCCTGTAACCATTTCCAGTGTTTTGTACCAACCCCTTTTCTCCATTCTCTGTGTCCTTTGATGTTAGTGAGACAATGCTGTGGTGGAAAAGAATTCAGGACCTTGAGTCAGAGGAGACACAGGTACAAACCACTATTCTTAATGGTTACTAGTTCTTTGACCTTGAAGTCACGTCTAACATCTGACCCTCTCTTATCCTTGTCTGTGAAATGAGGCTAAGTCTCAATTATCTACCCCACTACGTTGCTATGAGGAAAGTGCTTTGTGGACCTTCCAACATTATATTACTACAAGCAGTTCTTAGTGGAGCCCAGAAATGTAGGATATACCTTTTTTATGTGAAGGGAGAGAGGGGCTGGCTTTTATAATTTCTGTATGTTTACAGCACATCTGTTTATGTTATATTCTCAGTGACCCCCTTCAGGCAATTGTGTACTCAATTAAGGATTACAAGATCTCATTTTTAATTTCTTAGTCTATTGATGCATAAGAAGATCATAGAAAGCTAAATTCGGGGTCTTCTGGGAATTGGGAACCAATCTTAGATTTAGCTTCTGTTCTCTTGTTAGCTGTGTGACCTTGGGCAAGTCATTTAAACCCATAAATTTACAAATCCATGACCTTGGATTCAGATGATAGATTTAAAGTTGGTATATGAGGACTTCTCAACTCTTCAACTATATCAGAAGATCCTTGAAGGCAAGAATGCCTCTGATTTCATGTCCTCATCATTTCTGTATACCCCATAGCAACCTACATAGTGGCACCATGCACAGAGATGTATTTAAATTATATTCACTTGACACCTCTCTCTGCATTGCCCTGTTTTCCAGCCAGATGCTACTGAGGGTTCTTAATCTTTTTGTGTTATGGGCCCCTTTGGCAGTCTATTGAAGACTTTGAACTCCTTGAAATGATCTTTTTTTTTAAATACATAAAATAAAATACATTGAATTACAAAGGAAACCAAATATATTGAATGTTTTATGAAAATATTTTTTTGGAAAAATTCACAGATTCCAGGGTAAGAACCTCTGACATAGACTATAGTTACTTCTGTCTGAGCTGGTATGTTCTTTCCTGAGCAATAATACTGGTTTGCATCCAAGAACCATGTTCTCTTTAGGATGCTTGCCAACTGATTTGAGATCTTTCTTGGGCCTGTCATTAGTCTTCCACTTTTTCATTTCTGTCTATATTTATATCCTTTGTTCTTTTAGGAAAGCATGAGAGGTCTAGCTGAGCTTAAATATCTCCTTTATTCTTTGTAAGCAGTCTCTCTCCTCTCCCTCACACCCTCCCCCAGCAAAGGTCAGGCTTTAATGGGGGAGCTAACTTTAGTCATGCTGTCAGTATTAGCACTGTCCTGCTGAAAGAGGTCCATCTCTACCTCCTTAAACCCCTTACTGGTCACTCCAGAGGAATGCAGCCCAGCAGGGGAGGAGCACACACTTGTTATGTGAGGGAACTCTATAAAGACAGAGCTCAAGAGGTTGAAAGTGGGGAGCCAGCCAGTGGCCAGTGAAACAAAAGGCCTAGAGATGCAAGAAGGGCCAAGGACTCCTTTCCATTTTAACAGCTGTGCTGCTCACTTTAATCCACTTGGCCCTAACCGTTCTTGGCAGAAGGATGGTGGTTGGTGTGTGTAAATGTGTGTGTGTGTGTGTGTGTGCGTGCGTGTGTGTGTATGTGCATGTGCGTGTGTGTGGTGGGATAATAAAGGAAGTGGAAGAGAGTTCAAGACACACCATTATTATTTTGCAGGGATTGCCTGCCCAGCTAGCTCATACTAACTCTCAATGTTGAAGCCAGATTGTCCAGTTTCCTAGACTTTACTCCCTGAGCAGGGGTCAGGAGAGAGCCTGGAATTTAAACTATTTGAAGACCCCCCCCCCTCCCCCAGCACTGAACCCCTACTCTGTGCCATAGTAGTCCTGGGAAAAGCCAGTTTCTGCCAGATGTATAAGGATGATTCAGTGACAGTTAACCTTTTCTCTCAGTCTTCCAGTCAGGTCATTCACCTCCTTTCAGTACCAGGGCAAAAAATGATTTCTCTCTTGAAATATTAATTTAAAGTTTTCTTTCTAACATTATTGGGAAACTTTTTATTGATCAGCCTTACCTGTGCAGACCAGTAGGAAGTGGGACAGAGAGGGGTGAAGGGAGCTAGCCTGTTATCCTAAATAGTTTGGGAACAGCTCAGCTGTTAGAGATGGGGCATGTCAGGGACTCTTGTGGTGTCTTCTTTTTGACAAGATGAATTACATAATGGGCATGAGAATGAGGGCATCCTGCCTAAAGGGGCTAGAGTGGTTATAGTGGGTTGGAACCGGGTAGATAACTGGCCCATTCCCCTCTACATCCTTGATCAATTCCTAGGGTAGGTTACTGACTAAACTCAAGTTGAACTTTTTCTTTTTAGATCCTTCAAGAGAAATGATCCAATTAATCCATACCACGTAAGCTCGGGCCATGTCTTTGCTCCGGCAGCTAGCGCCAATGACAGTGAAATCTCGAGTGATGCGCTGACTGATGACTCCATGTCTATGACAGACAGTAGTGTGTAAGTATGTCATTGCCCTTATGCTGCTGGGTGAGGTTGAAGACATGAGGCCTGCTAAAGATACCCAGCTAATCTAAATTTTGTTTCTAAGTTCTCATCTTTGGGTGGTTTATTGTTTTGTTTTGGAGTGAAGATTAAAATATTTTCTGCATTCAGTGCTTTGAGTGGAGATGGTAGTGGCAGGGTACAGACCCAGCAGTGAGAAACTAAAGTTGGATTCCTCAATCCTCTGCTTGGAAGGAAGAGATGCTGATCATGTCATTTTCCACAGGCTTTGCATACACTCTTGAAAGCTAGGGTTCCCACCTTATTCTTTTCATTCTCAGCAGCTGGAAAGTGAATGCTATTAGTAGGATTCAGATTTAGGTCCTCTCTTGTTGAGTGCAGTAAAAAAAAAAACCCGAAACTTAAGAACTGGGTTTTTGCTGAACCTGGAGTGCTATAAGGTATACCTGTAAAATAGACTTTTTAAAAGACCTATCTGTACTCAGACATCCATCTGGTGGCCCCTTTTTTCACGCATACTCAGTGGTGACAGATCTTCCTTTGAGGGCAGGTTTGATTTTTGGAAACAGCCAAAAAATGTTCCCGAGCCAATTCTGGGTAATAAAATGGGTAAATTGTTGTTTTTAGTTGTGTCTGACTATTCCATGGCCCCATTTGGAGTTTTCTTGATAAAGATTGGAGTGGTTTGTTATTTCCTTATCCAGTTCATTTTAAGAAACTGAGGCAAACAGGGTTAAGTGATTTGAGTCACACAGATAGTAAATGTCTGAAGCTAGATTTGAACTCAGAAAGTCCTCCTGTGACCCCATACCTGACATTCCAACCTCTTCAACACCTAGCTGTCCAGAATAGGTAATAGAGCTGGTTAATACCATTTTGGATCCCAAATGATGCATAGCCATCAACCAGTGAGATTTTTATTGCATGTCTCAGTTTGTCTCCAGAGGCAATTTTGAAAAATATTTTGAGCAGTAACTGCTCCGTAGGGATAAATTCGTGCATTCCACAACTCTAACTTATCTGATGAACCACATTCATATCTTCAGTCACATCTCAGAGTTTATTTCACCCACTAGCTGACTGCATAGTATGACATGAGTCATATTTCCGACTTTGAGTTTCACTTTTCTGTAATAAGAAGGTATTTGGACTGTGTTGAAGTCCAAGGTTCCCTTCTGATTCAACAATGACTCTACCACTGACTCATTGACTTTGCATCTTCTCCTTGCTTTGATAAAGACCCCAGAGACCTCTGGAGGAGATAGAAATTGTGATGTAATGGGGGAGGGGAACATCATAACATTATTTTAGTAGAGGAAGACTATAAATTAATAACTTATTAAACATAGCTGATTTCAATTTGTCTTCAGAACATGCATGGGGGAAGGGTGAGTACTTTGAGAACATTTGATGAAAACTCTTTACCCTTTTGAGGGTAAATGGGATTTCTCTTACCAGCCCAGAGTCATTCTGGGCAGATTATGGTGAAGAAGGTGGATGTCAAACTGGTTATGCAATTTGGGGCTGAAATTAATGACTTATACATTCAGCATAATTAAGAGAAGACATTGAAGTATTAGAAATGTGAGTTTTCTAAATGAGTGAAGCTTATCCATTAACATTAGTAAGATGTTTGTGAAGTATTATGTATTTCCCTGCCTTCTTAAACATAATTTAACATTTTCTTGATGGTTCCTAATGGTCGTTATGAACATAATTTATTGCATAATATTGTGACTGAGTGAGGACAAATGGGTTTAGTGAGAGATGTAGGGCTGTTAACCCATATAATAAGTGACTCAAACTGGTATGCTTTGAGTTTTGGCTCAACTTCTTAGAATTTTCCTCACTTACTTTCAGTAGTCACTTCTCCCTATTATCACAAAATCACCAAATGTTAGAAGCCATTGAATTCAGGAATTTGCTCTGCAATACACCCAACAAGTGGTCGTCCTGCTTTTGCTCGAAGACTTCAAGGGGGGGAACTCCACTACATTCCAAGTCATCCCATACTGCTTTATTAGGAATTTTTCCCTCATATCAAGCTCAAATCAACCTGTACCACATTACTCTTAGTACTGCCCTCTGGGGATCTTGCAGAAAGCCCAATACTGCTTTCCCAAGATAGGTCGTAAAGACTGTGTCTTTATCCTACTCCTGCCCTGCTTCCCCAGTCTTTTCTAGGCCTAAACATAGTATCATAGATTTAGAGCTAGAAAAGACTTTAGAGGATAGCTAGTCTATCTCATTTTATACATTTCTAGTTCTTTTATGCCCAAAGGACTGTCAAACTGTGCATACTCTTTGATCTAGCATCCAAAAAAAGGGAAAAGGGCCTATTTGTACAAAAATACTTACAGCAGCTCTTTTTGTGGTGGCTAAAAATTGGAAATCAAGGAGATGCCCATCAATTGGGGAATGGCTAACTAAACAAGCTGTCATATATGACTGTAATGGAATATTATTGTCCTGTAACAAATGACAAGCAGAATGATTTCAGAAAAACCTAGAAAGACTTAGATGAACTGATACATAGTGAAATGAACAACTTGGGGAATGTTGTACACAGTAACAGCAATATCTTACAACGAAGAACTATGAATGACTTAGCTATTCTCAGCAACACAACGAACCAAGGCAATTCCAAAGGATTAGTGATGAAGCATACTATCGACCTCCAGAGAAAGAACTGATATTGATTGAATACAGACTGAAGCGTGCTATTTCTTTCATTTTTTTCTTTTCCAAAATGACTAATGTGGAAATGTTTTACATAATTGCGCATATATAACCTATATCTGATTACTTACCATCTCAGGGACTTAGGGAGGGGAGAAAGGGGAAGGGATAGAATTTGGAACTCGAAATTTAAATAAAAATGTAAAAAAAATGCCCTAGTTCCTTCAACAGAGGGCATGGTCACAAGGCCCTTAAACATTTTAGTTACTTTCTTCTGGACAACTCAGTTTATCCGTACCTTGTTTATAACTTTTTACAAGCATTTATTATCTTACCTTCCCACAGTCTCCCACCCCTATTGAACAATTAAAAAATAAAATTAAAATCTTCATTATAAATATGCATAGTCATGCAAAACAAATTCTCATGTTGACCATGCATGTCCAACAATGTATTCTGCGTTTTAAGTCCATCTTATCTCTGTCAGGAGGTGGGTGGCATGTTTTAGATAAAACTTTAGATAAAAGATAAAATCTTCTGGACTGGTAGTTTATCATTACATTGGTAAAAGTTCTAAAGTCTTTCAAAGTTGTTTTTCTTTATAACTTTGTTTTCATTGTATAAATTCCACTCTCTACACTCTTCATCCCTTCATAGAGGTCTTCTTCACTTTCCTTCAAAACTATTCATTTTGTCATTTCTTACAGCACAATTATATTTCTTGAAATCCTGTACTATAATTATTTAGCCATTCTCCAGTAGATGGACACACTCCCTTAGTTTCTAGTCTTTTGTTACTGCAAAATGAGCTGGTATAAGTTCTTTTGGACATAAAGTCCTTCGTCAATATAGTTCCTCAAGTGGTAGTATCTAGAATTATGCACAATACTTCAGAATACTTTGATCTCACTTTATGGTGGATTATTATTTCCCCCATTTAAAAAAATTTTATAAGTCAATAAGTATTTATTTTCTCCCACTCCAGCCCCAACTTGAAGGAAAAAAATTTGTAACAACTATGTATAGTCAAGCAAAACCTCTTATTGTCCGTGTCCAAAAATGCATAGTACCCTAGCTGGTGCAGTGGTTAGCAGTCTGGAGTTAGAAAGACCTTAGTTTAACTCTGACTTGAATATACTTTCAAGCTGTGTGGCCTTGGGAAAGTCATTGACTGCTTCAGTTTCCTCCATTGGAGGATGGGGATAATTATAGCACCTACCTCATAGGGATGCTATGAGGATCAAATGAAATTAATATTTATAAAAAGCACTATCTCATTCTGCATCTTGAATGATGTGGATAGCACAGACCATACCTCATCAGTCCTCTCAGAATCAGGTTGATCCTTGCAGGGATCAGTTTTATGCCTTTCAAAATTGTCTTTACAGTATTGTTATTAATATATAAATGTTCTCCTGATTTCTGCTTATCCCATTCTATACCAGTTTATACAAAATTTTCCAGGTTTCTCAGAAGCCATCCCTTTTATCACTTCTTGTATCACAGTAGCATTCTATTATATTCATATACCCTACTGTGTTCATCATTCTCCAAATGATGGGCACCACCACTTAGTTTCAAGTTCTTTGCCCCCCAGATAAAGAGCTGCTTTAAATATTTTTATGCATATGGGTCCTTCTTTCTCTTCTGAATTCCCTTCATTTTGATGCTGTACCTTCATTGATGAGGCAGAATTAGCTTTTTTTGGCAGGCATGTCCTACTGTTGGCTCATTTCACATATTGAGTAAGTATTGCTGTCAGTATCATCCCAGCTTTCTTCCCACCCCCTCTGCAATTCGCTGTTTCTAATCTGCTATGAGTCTAGAAACTTGATAAACATGTAAGAATTTTTTATAAAGTAGGAGTAAGTAGTCATTGATGGTTCTCTTGTGAGTGAAAATAATGAACGTTAGTCCATGGATTCTGTGTATGTTTAGACTACTTAGAGACCTTCCTGATTGATAGTGATTTTTTCCCTTTTCCTGCCATCTATCGCTTTTCCCTCTAGTTTTCCTTTTCCCATAATAAACCTTGACCCCATAAGCCTTCCTATTGTAACCGCTCACCCTTCTGTTCATCTCCCATTCCCAACATGCAAATCCTCAGTTGGGTAACTTCCACCTTGGAAATGCTCTGCTTTTGGATGGCAATAGGAGAAATTAATTAATTAGCATCCAGAAATAGAGACACAAATAACACAAACTTGTGGTGCTTTCATCTCAGTTGGGTCCTCATTGCTACTCAAAATTCTTCTCTGTTGTTACTGACTCCCTATCTAATTTCTCCAGAGTTTCAAACCTTGTTCTCTCTTAAGATCCCAACCTTATCCTACACCCACTCACATCCTTACAGCAGATTATTTAGATTGGGGCCATCTGATGGGAACTACTTAATTTCTTCTTTTCCAGGCCTTGCCATTGTCACCTACTCTCTTCTCCTTCCTTATGGTCACAAACATTCCTTCCAGGTCTTTGCTTCCCACAATCATTGCCTTCCTTCTTCTCCCTCCCATGTTATCTTTGAATCTCTCTTTATCCACAGACTCTTTGATTGCAAACATATTCAAGTTTGCTAATGGGGGGAGAGGAATCCTTTCCTTGACCATCCATCTATCCTTCCTTTCCTCTTCATTAATAAACTTTTTGAGAAAGTTTCTCAAATTCTATGGCTTTCTCATCCCTCATTCTTTCCTTAACTCCCTTTTCTGTGATATACAGCCCTACTACCCTTCTCTAAGGTCACTTGTAACTTTCTAATCACCAAATACAGTGGCCTTTTTTCAGTCCCCATCCCACTTAACCTTCTGAATTATTTTATACAGAGAGCATTCCTTTCTTTTGGATTTCTTCTTCCTTGACCTCAGAGGCATCATATTGTCCCTATGTCTCTTCTTGAAGGATTTGTCCTCAACCCATTGGTTTCTTTGTGTTTTCCTTTGCCATTTCATTTATTTTCAAGCCTTCAATAGCCTTTATCTGTAGCCCTGACTGAACCTCTGTCTCCTTCTGAAGAATACCTAGGAGATCTCTTTAGTTGGCCATCCCAGTGGTACCTTAAAAAATCAGTCTAAAATTAAATTTATCTTTTCCTTCTCTGTTAGATGTAACACACACCCCTCAGCCAAAGATATTGGCTATACTTGACTTATCTTTGACTTTTCTCTATCCGTCTCTTCTTGTGTCTGGGTTCTTAGCAAGTCCTGCTGATTCTACTTTTGAAATATCCCTTCTATCCATTTCCTCTTTTTTTCTGTGCTCTGCTACTATACTCTGCTACTAGTAACTATTCATTTGAGCTATCGAAAATAAACTTCTTTCTACTTGGCCTTTATGCCTCCAGTCTAATCAGCATATCCTTCATAATCCTGTCCCACTAATCCAATATGTAGGACAGGAGCTATCATTCCTGTATGGTCTTCCTTGGTACCATATTGCCTTTGGTGCAAACGTTGGACTCCTTTGCATGGTATTCAAGGTCCTCTCTAATCTGGTACCTTTCCTATCTTTCTTGCTTTTTCTCATATTATTTCTCACTTAAATAGCCCTGTTCAACTGGGGTACTTAATTCTCAGTCTGAAAATACTTCTTCTACTTTGGCACCTTTGCTCATAATGTTCCATATGCTTGGAATATCTTCCCTCCCCTTTTCTTTTTTGAGTTCCTACCTACTTTAATGACCAAATGTTACCATTTCTATAAGTAAAGACCTTCTCCTTTGAATATCTCAGGCCATCTTGTTTTATACCTTGAGTATATAGGTTTTTAGAAAAAAATTACAAATCAGTATATTTGGGTCTTATAGCCCTTCTAGATAAAGTACAGTTAGCGCAGGGCCTTTGTAATCTCTTTATCTCCTTTAACATCTAACAACATGCTTTATCAATGCTTGCTGACTGACTTGACTGTATGGGGTATAAGCCTAATGTATGTTGAATTAAATTTGTTGAACCATGGTCACACAATGTTAGAGCTGAAGGGAACTTCAGAGATTATCTAGATAATCCTTCTCATTTTACAGATGAAGGATCAGGCTCAGAGAAGAGAAAGGGACTTGCCTTAAGTCATATAGCTCATTAGTGACTCAATCAAATATGAATCTGGGTCTTCTGACCCCAAATCCAGCATTCTTTCCACTTCTGCCTCTATGAGTTGAAATAAGTGAGATAGATTAGATTCCCATTTTCCTTTGGAAAATGATTGAGAGTGGGGTTGAAATAGCTTTGAGCTTTCATCCAGATTTTAAAATATACAATTGGGGAAAATAAAAACCTTTTTCAAAGCATCTTTTATTTTATGACCCTCAGTTGTCAGGTCTCTTCAGCTTATTAATAACTATTTAGAAAAAAAATAGTGGACATCGTATGTTTTTCTCTTACATCTCCCTTCCCCCTTTCCCAGAGGAAATGCTTGCCTGGATTTATTTGGAGGTGGTTCTGCCTATGCTGTTTGATCTTAGAGCCCTCCCAGGGGGAAAAAAATGGAACTTACCCCTTTCCAGCTGTATCTCTCTAAGTCTTTTGTAGACCTGCATGTGGAAGCTGCTTGTGAGGAAATAGATGAAAACATCTTTGAGCATCCACTGTGTTTTGTGACTAGAGCTAAAGGGTGGTTCAGAGTGTACCATGTTGGTACGGTGGCATCTCTTAGTCTGGAGCAATGGCACAACTTAAGTAGGAGGGAAAACCCCCCAGGCTGGCTATTTGAGTCTTGCCTAAATGTAGGAAAACCACTCAAAACTAAGAAAAGGCTCAAAAAACTTTGTTAAAAAATAAAACTTTTAAAAGAGGGTCAATTGCAGTATGAATAGATTATTTTTGACTGCTGATTCACAAACCAGTGAACCCATTAGAAAGTTCTTGTGAGGTGGTCAGATTTTGGAATCTTTGGGCAAGGGTTTGTCCAGATTAAATAAATCAGATCCAGGGAAGCTTTTATTTCTGACTGGTTCTGGGTGTGTGTGTTCTCTTGCTGCAGAGCACTCAAGGGGCTGGTCATTTCTGCACTAGTGTGTAGGGTGGGTCACTGGGGATTCCCAGGGCTGGGATTATACCCTCTCTTCATAGCCATTTGAATTGTAGGCCTTATACAGATAAGAGCACCAAGTGAGAAATAAAATGTGTGGTGGATGAAAAGCTGAACTGAATTGCTTTCAGTCCATTGTTGGTCTAGGGGAGCTTAAAGGGGATAAGAGGGTAGCAGGCCTCTTTGAAATTTACTTGAACAAGTGAATGGGAGCTCCTGGTAAAGCAGTCATGAAAAGAGCTCTGGCTGTTTTTTCCTGCTGTAACAATAGACAGTGCAGACTGTGAGGAGCTTGGGGAAGCTGGGTTGATTGGGCTGCTGGGAGCCCCTCAAGCTTGGGGAGGAGAATTAGGATAGGGCAAGGGGGGGGTGGGGTGGGCATCATATGTGGGCTTTAGTTGACTACTGAAGGTTTGAGTTCATTAGACTCCTTGGAAAAGCTATCTTTTCCATTCTTGGTAGAACTGATTCTGTGTTAAGATTTTTTTGCAGGAGTCCCAGGTAGAAGTTGAGATGAGGCTGTATTCTCATGAGTGGCAAAGTGAGAGAAGGTGAAATTTATAGAGCCAGAATTAAAAAAAAAATCTTTTCCTTCTCCCCCAAGGCCCGTTGGAAGAATGTTTTAATGAGGAATAAGTCACCATATTTAAAGTGGCTGAGAGTGTGGGTCTCCATACTTTGTAGATCAGTGAGCATGCTATTTTATGAGCCTGTTACTAGGAGAGTTCCAGCCTCTGCAGAAATGGCTTTTTGAAAGGTTCACTGCCAGTAAGTAGAACAAGGAAAATATAACAGCTACAACAATGTAAATACAAGAAAAAAATCAAAACTGAATGCTGTGAAATTAGAATGACCAAGCTTGGCCCCAGACAAGAAAAAGGAGAATGTAACTTTTCCCCTACCTTCCTTACAAGAGGAGAGGGGGTCTATGGGTGTGGAACCCTGTATATAATCTTGCACTTGGTTCATGGGTTAGTTTGACTGAATTTTTTTTTCTTTCTCTTTTATTCTTTGTTATAAGGATTAAGCCTTTCTCGGAGGGGAAACAGGGAGGGAGATATTTGGAAATGAAGATCATAGGGAAAAAAAGGTGTACAAATTTAATTGAAAAACAAAATGTTCACTGTCTCGAATCCCAGCATGGGTTCTAAACTCCAGTCCTAGGGCTTTGGGGCAGAAAGATTGCAGTGTTATTCCTGGGGGTCTGAGCTTAGCTATGATAAAGTATAAAGTCTGACAGTCAGACGACAGTCTTTTTTCTTTCCAAGTATGGCATGGACACTTAAACATTGCCAAAAGCCAAGAAAGCAAAGTGGACTGTATTCTGCCCTTTCCCTCGCCGTTAGGTGAGAGTTGGATTTTATACTCCAGATCAGCTCATTTCTTTGAGGGGGTGGGATCTAGGTGTCACATCATGAAAAAGATGATTTCCATTCCTGGAGGGGGGGTGTCTTTTTTATTATTATTTGCTTATATCTTATTTATGGATTGACTTCGGACACAAGGGAATGAAACTGAGCAAACTTCAAATATTACCTTATCTTACAAACCAGGCTTTAGATGTTGGCAAGATCACAAACTCACTTCAGAATTGTTGCCAAATGAAGACGGGAGTGAAGGCGTGTGCGCAGGAGTCTGATATTTCAAAGCCACAGTCAAACCACATTCAGGTTAGGTCAGGCACAGCTGAGTCAAAAGGCTAAGCTAATTGGCTCGACTTAAATGGCATCTGACCGAGCACACACTTCAAAACCAGTGTTCCATAGAAACAGATTGACCGGGCACGAGGCTAGTTAGCTAAAATGTTTATAATTAACTCTACTATTTAGTACCTAAAATTTGGTAGTTTTTTAGCCCACAGTCTTAACTGGCCGAGAGGAAAGATCAGACATTTAAGAACTGGAGAAGAAACTGACAGGACTGTGGGTCTGTAGGAAGATTCTCCTGGGAATGTGTAGTCACATGTCCTTGGAGGCTCTTCTAAAATCTACTTACTGAGTGCCCAAGTTACAGCCTCTGTTTTCTCCCTCACTGTCCAGCAGGAGTTACCTGAGGTTAAGCGTCGAAACTGCCACAAATGGGATGATGTGGGATTTTAAAAATCATTCACTCCAGATTCTCGTAAATCTGGCAGTGACCTGATTACTTCTCCTCCATCCTTCTCCTTTCATCAACATTCCTTTTTTTTCTTTCCTTAAAGTGGCTGAGAGAGAAGATAACACCAGAAACCAAATAACAAACCAGCATCTCCAGTCTGTGTGGTTCAGGGGAAAGAGGGTCGGATCTGGGCTCAGAGGGCATCCTGGCTCTCTCACTTCTCTGGACATAAGTTTACTCATCTGTCAAATGAAGGAGTTGGTAGCATTTATAATACAAAATGCCAGACATAATCTCACTTGAACCTCACAAGGATACTGGAAGTTAGATATTACTATTATCCCCATTTATAGATGAGCAAACTGAGACTGAGAAAGATTAAGTGACTTGTCTAGGGTCACATAGCTAGTGTGTGTCTTAGGGTTAGAGCTAGGGTCTAGTGTCTGATGTAGGATTAGAATTCAGGTCATTCTCGGTCGAAACCTAATAATGTATTCCCTGTACAACCTCATGATCCTGCGGTTTTATTATTTCCATTGAAGAAGGAAGAAAAAAAGGAGGTTATAAGGCAAACGGAATGGTTGTTATGTACCCTTTAGAACCTAAAAGACCGTTGTCTTGCTCTTATAGTTACTGGCCAGTCATTAGATTGATAGTTAGCGTGGGGTCTTCCATGTTTGAAACACATGCTCTTAGAAAGAAGCCTTTTAAACTAAAGACCAGAGAAGGGATCCATTTATCAAGTTGTTTTAGGCCTGCTTCATAATTTTTCATTATAGATTCTACTTCCCCATCCTCCTCATTCTCCCAGCAACTTCCATCTTATAGGATAGGAAGTTGTAACAGCCGTAAGTGCCAGTGGGATGGGATTTCAAGAGCAATATTTACCCACTCTCATTCTCCAGGAAGCTTCTTTTGCTGTTTATTGTTTTTCTTTGTGACCCTTTTTGGGATTTTCTTGGCAAAGATACTGCAGTGGTTCACCATTTCATCCTCCAGCTTGTTTTACAGGTAAGAAAACTGAGGCAGACAGGGTTGAGTGACTTGTCCAGGGTCACACAGCTAGTAAATGTCTGAGGTCAGATCTGAACTCAGGTCTTCCTGACTCTGGGCCCTGCATTCTACCCACCGTACCTCCTATGCCCCAGGAATCTCCTAGAACCATAGAAAGGCCTTAGCTGACACCAAATTTTGCCCTGCTGATTTATAAATGAAGAAATTGAGATGCACAGCGAGGTTAAATGACTTGTAGGAGGTCACAGAAGCAATGTGTAGCAAAGTCAGGATTTGAAGCCAAGTGCTTTGAGTTTAAATCTGGTGTGCTTTCTACTATACTGTAGCGTTCGTTCAGGTCTACAGTACTGCATTGCATAGAGTATCTGGAAGACATTGAATTCTGCTTCAGACACTAGTTGGGAGACCCTGGGCTTAACCCCTCTCAGTTTTCTCATCTATAAAGTGGAAATAATAGCCCCTACCTGACAGGATGGTTGAGATGAGATCGCATATGTAAAGCACTTACAAACCTTATTGTACTATATGAGTGCTAGCTATTAATTTTTTTAAACAGCAGCTAGGTGGCACAGTGGATAGCGTGCAGGGTCCTGGAGTCTGGAAAACTCATCTTCCTAGGTTCAAATCCAGTTTCAGACACTTACTAGCTCTGTGACCCTGGGCAAGTCACAACCCTCTTTGCCTCAGTTTCCTCATCTGTAAAATGAGCTGAAGAAGGAAATGGCAAACCACTTCAGTATCTTTGCCAAGAAAACCCCAAATAGGGTCACAAAGAGACAAAATTAACCAAAAAATTTAATAAAAAACAAACAAAATGAACTAAGGGAAATTATTCAAGTGATTCACAAGAGGGGGGAATTTAGAAATGATATGGAGTTTGATGATTAAGTTCAAATTAAGTCTGTTAGTACCATCATATTTCTTTTCAAGTGCTATTTAAGAGAGTTTATCTCACAGTGTTACAGGAAAGAATTGGTTGTAATTGTTCATTATGGAGTCATGGAAGCAATTGTAGGGACTTTTTTCAAACATTAGGAAAAATTAATCATCTGTCTGGGACAGTCGAATGTAATCTGGGCCTAAAGCAAGGGGGCAGATGAGTGAATAGACCTCAGGAAGTATCTTCCTGTTTTAGGGTTTAGTATCGCTGGTGAATTCAGTTTGGGGTTCTCCAAAGATGACAGCTCTTAATTTTGGTGTGGACTATGGCTCCATCCATTAGAAGCATCTTGGTATAGTTGAGATGTGTAATTTTGGCATTTTGGATCCTGATTTATCGAACTGCCCCCAGTTTAACCCTGAACATTTGTATTTGCCTTGTTTTCCAGAGATGGAATCCCTCCTTACAGAATGGGAAGCAAGAAACAGCTACAGAGAGAAATGCATCGTAGTGTGAAGGCCAATGGCCAAGTTTCTCTACCTCATTTCCCGGTGAGTACTAGATTGGAGGAAAAGGAAACAGCCATATCAGCCATGTACTGGCTGAACTTTGTGTGAAAGGAGTGGGTGGAAAGGCCTTCTGCTTTGAGATCTACCCAGGCTAAGGATATGAGGAGTTAAATTGGTTACAGTCCAGACTTCTTGTGTGTTTGTGTGTTTACTTGGGGGGCAAGGGGGAGTGCATGTGGAAGGGTAGGTTTTTTTAAGTGCTAGTAAATGACCAAAGCTGCAGGCTTGGGAAATGCTCCATCAAACAATGAAGCATTAAGTGCCTACAATGTGCCAGGCACTGTGCTAAACTCTGGAGATTAAAAAGATAAAAATGAAACCATTCCAGGAGCTTGCAGTTCTACCAGAACCTCAAAAATCATTTTTTACATGATAGTGTCTCATTCTTTCACACAACCAGAAGAAAGTTGCCTTTCTGCAAGCAGAAACATTGGGGAGGGGATTGGTTAAAGGATGAGGCTGGTGATGGACGTGACCAGTAAGTAGCCTTTTTAGTGTAGGGGTTCCCAGCCTTTCCAGTCCTGTATTCTTCCCCCTCCCATCCCTTAGCTTTCAGTAAATCTTCCTATAATCTTTGTCCAGTAGGAAAGGAAATAAATTCTGGACTTCTTCATAATAAGCACATAAGGAACAAAATAGAGATTAATTTCAGTAGGATAATAGAGTTAACAAATATTCTCCATATGCTCTTGATAAACTTTTCCTACCTTCTCCAGGGGGCATGAACTAGCTCATTTGTGGGATGAGGTTAGAGCCCTTAAGCAGAGTAGATGTAGTGTTTGGGGAAACCTGACTTTGAATGCTTGGTGAGGACTCCCCAGCATCCCCAGGTGCATGTCTTCATGAAAGCTACTTGCTTTATTGGGTGGTGGGAGGGAGAAGGTCATAGCTGGATAAAACTTCTGGGTTGCTGTGTATTTCCAAGGCTTATCTAGTCCTCCTTACATTTTGCATTTTGTTACCCTGAGATTTTAGGGTTGGCAAGGAAGGCATTTAATCAGAGAGAAAGAAAGTTCTCAATTTTTAGCAAATGTCTCTGTTTACAGATTCTTCCTGTTAGCTTCAGAGATTCCAGTGAGTTCAAGTTATATTGCTTTTAGAAAATTAACACAGTGAATTGCTAATTCCACAGAGCCCTTGTGTGAGGTTGGTGCACTATGAAAGCTGTTTACAAAGTTGGGTACAAACTTATCTTGTCTTTAAATGAACATACCAAGACTTTTTTTTTTAAGCCTGGTTGTCTATACGAGCATCTTCTCTTGATTTCCCCCTGCCAAAAAAACAAAAAATTACAAATGATATTTTGGCTTGGTGTGTGTGTGTGTGTGTGTGTGTGTGTGTTTATATAAAGAAAAGTTCTATAGCCCAAGCTTGTAAATTAGATTATTTTGTCCTGGGGTGTGCAAATCGACTTTCTCCATAAGGCAGTGCTTTGATCAGGGGCTGAATAGAGCCAGCTTGTGTAAGAGTGACAATTTCCAACAGAGTGGCCTTTTTCTCCCCTCACATCATTTCTCCAGCTAAGTGGTTGCCGTAGCGAGGCCTGTCTCGTCTGGTGGGGAGAATGCTGGCCTTGGCAGCTTGGCTTTCCGCTTCAAAAGAGAGAGGGAGAAATTAGGAGGAGAGGGTAAGGAGGGTGGGGGGCTAGGGGTAAGGGGGAGGAGGGATAATAGGAAGTGGCTAGAGAACTCTGTGGTAGTGGGTGTTCTCCGTGCTTGCTTCTTTTGGCAGGCATCCTTGTTGCCTTTTTATATTCTGTACTTGATTTGGAGATGTTCCCTTTTCCCTTGACAGATCAGCTTCAGGCAGCCAGACTCAGCAGTGTTCTGCTACCAGCCTGCAGCAGCTTTCTTCATTTTCTGTACAAAGAGATGTAGGGGGGGGTGGAGGGTGGAAAAAAGAGAGAGATCTAGGACACTGTTGAGACAACACTACCTCAACACTACCGCCCAGTGTGCGGTCAGGAAATAAATTACCACTTCTTCTCTGATCTGGAGCAGTTTGACTCCTTTTTTCCCCCCTTCCCAATCTTATTTTTTTTAATTTCCAACTCTTTCTGTTTAGATTCTACTTTTTATTCTTTGAGTTGGTTTCTCCCCTCCCCACCTCAGTGGGCTTTTTTTTTTTTGATGTTTGACAACAGTCTTTGAAGATTTTCTACTTCAGAGTGGCTACTGATGGGCTGGTTGTACTACAGAGAGAACAAGCAGGGCTTCTCAGAGTGCGACCAACTGCTCCTGCCGAAGGCAAACGCTGGTGGGGACGATGGCTCTCCATGAGGCCACAGCACTGGCTCATAAAAATCCCAAGCAGCCTGTGCCTCGTTGCGATCGCCTTTTCATCCAAACATGGAGATGCGACAGGCGTAGTGGGGCCAGGGTAGCTCTGGCGAAGCTGCTGCCACTGCTTGCCCTGCCTGTTAAACATGGCTTGTCCCTTCCTTCTTGGTATTTTGTAGAGAACCCACCGCCTGCCTAAGGAGATGACACCCATAGAACCAGCCATTTTTGCTGCTGAGTTGATCTCCCGGCTGGAGAAGCTAAAGAAAGAACAAGAAAGTTTGGACAATTTGGAGGAGAGGCTGCAGCAAATCAAGGAGGTATGAGGCTTAGTTAGCTTCTCCCATGCTAGATCTGCCCTCACACATTGTGTGTGTGCATGTGTGCACATGGATAGGTGGTGTACATGCATGCAGATGCTGTCCACCTTCTTTCTTGTCACTCATCCTTCCTACTCCTTGTCTCCCTCCCACCCACCACTGCCTTCCATGGGGCAAAAGGAATGATGGGAAATTGGGCTGGGAGATGGGTGTAGCCAGATCCGTTCTTCCTAGGGAATGAGTTTCCTTTTCTAGGTGTGGAAGATCCTCTGGGTTTTATTCTCCCTGAGTTACATTAACTAGCCCAAGACTGAGTGTATTAGAAAGGGCATTTAAAGGGTCTCCTTAGTCTCTAACTCTCTCCCTGCCCTTACACATTCCCTGGCTAACTGTATTTCTTTTTACCTCTTATTATAACTTCTAGGATGAAGAAAAGGAGGGGTCAGAGTTGTCAATCAGCACTCGGGAGGTAGCGGCACAGCACCCACTTTCCCTCTTACCATCTGGCAGCTATGAAGAAGACCCCCAAGCTATCTTAGATGACCACCTTTCAAGGGTGCTGAAGACTCCTGGCTGCCAGTCCCCAGGCATGGGGCGGCACAGTCCCCGGTCCCACTCCCCCGACCACCATCACCACTATCATCCCCTGCTCCAACCTGGTGGTCGGCTGCCACCCCCAGCAATTGCCTCAACTCTCTGCCCGCTTGGCAAAGGCTTTGTTACAAAGCCTATGACTAAACATGTATACCACCACTACATCCACCACCACACCATCCCTAAAACCAAGTTGCAGATTGAAGTGGAGGCAGCTCAGAAGGTGCAATGCTTCTGCGTTGGGGGCACGGATTATTATTTGTGCTCAAAATGCAAGAGTCACTCCAAGGGATCAGAACTGGCACCAGTGGAGCAGTTTAGGTAAGTGGCAGGCATGCCATGGATTCTCCTTTTGGGACTGTCCTGCAAGCCAGAGCCCTAGTGAGATTCTGAAATTTATCAAAAATATCACAGATTTTAGCTGCTCTGGAGAGAATTATGGTGGGCCCAGAAGCATGAGTATCAACCACTTGACAATCCCTTCACCCCCCTACCTTCCCAACCTTCTAGTTTGCAATTGACAAACTCCAAGAATCCGAGAAATTAACTGTTTCTCTGCGGGTGGGGGTTTGCTTCTCCTTGATTCTCTTCCAGCAGCCGAGGTAATACTCTATCAAAACGGAGTGGGAAGGTGACAGAACCATGCTTGGCCTTGTCAGCCAAGGAAGGAGTCCCCGTTGGAACAGGGCTACTGCAGCTACCTGGGAATGAAGGGGACAGATCACAGAATGTCTGGCAGTGGATGTTGGAGAGTGAGAGACAGAGCAAGCACAAGCCTCATAGGTAAACACCTCAGCTGGGCACAGTCCAGATAGTCATTACAGAGGTATTACAGGACTAGATAATGTATACAGTAAGCTGAAAACAAGTGGAATTATTTCCTCCTGCCACCTTAATATTATAAGTTAAAGTGGACTATGGCAGATTGTCCCCCCTCCCATTCCCCTTTTCCTTTTTCTCTTCTCCTTCTCTCCATCTTTTCCCTCTCCCCCCAGAAGAGCAATTTCTCTTGAAGTAATATTTTACAGTGTTTTAAACTAATTTTTTGCTTTTTCTATTTTCTTCTCAGTGCCCAGAATACAAAAAAAGCCTATCCTTTGGAGTCAGCCCGAGGAGCCATTGGTGATCGAGCCACCCGCCCCCATCTGTGGGGGAGTAGCATTGGGCACTCCCGCACCATGCCACATACCCATTCCTTCACACAAGACTCTGGCATGACCCCCCTGGGTCCCCCTAACACCCTTGCTCAGCTGGAGGAGGCTTGTCGTAGGTTGGCTGAAGTGTCCAAACCCCAAAAGCAACGGTAAGTGGAAAAAGACAATTGATTGGATAAGTTGGCTTTGCTGCCATTGGACCCTTTGCCTAATCTCATTTTTATAGCACTCTAAGCAAAACACTTAACACATGATCTGATTTGGTTCATCTGTTAGTCCCATTTTACCGGTGAGGAAACTCAGCATAACAGAGGTTGAGCGATGTGCCAGGCGCATAGCTGTTAAGTGCCCAAAGTGGGATTCAAACCTAGGACTTCCAACCCCCAATCCAGGCCAAACTCCACCCTGCTTCCAGTGGAGTGGTGTCCCATGATAATCTGACATTTATAGAATCCTTTAAGGGGTTCATTGTGGTTTCCCTCATTTGATCCTCACAGCCCTGTGAAATGAGTAGATACTGTTATAATTCCTATTTTACAGATGGAGAAACTAAAGCTAAGAAAAGTTACATGACTTGCCCAAGGTCACCTGGCTAGTGACCGTGTGAGGCAGGAGTTGAACTCACCTCTTGCTGACCTCCAGGTCCTACCCTCCCTCTCTTTGCCATGCTGAACCATGGCTGAATTTAGTCTCTGGCAGTCAGGAATAGAGCCTTCTCCCAACCTGCATGGCAAGTGTTGGTTAATTGCCAAGTCTGCTGCTAACCAGGTTTTAACCAGTTTCTTATGAGTAGTCAGCAAGCAGAACAAGGTAGTTGAAGCTTTCCCAGAGGTGGGGATTAGCACTTAGGAGGTTTTCCTACCTCAGGATTCTAAGGACAGGTTAAACGAGATTGAGCAAGTGAACATTCACCTGGCCAATAAGACCGTTCTGTTACCTTTTAAAAGCAGCTACATTTATGTGGCACTTTAAGGTTTGGAAGCAACTTTACTTGCATTTTATCCTCACAATAACCTTAGGAGATAAGTACTATTGTTTTCATCATCCCCATTTTACAGATGGAGAAACTAAGACTGCGAGAAGTTAAATAACTTTGCCCCCAGGATCATACAGTTAGCAAGCGTCTGAGGCAGGATTTGAACCTGGGACTTTATTGACTCTGAATCCAGGACTTACTAATTCCACCACCATATCAGCCAATCACATATTAACTGCCTGGAGGTCTGTTCTGATTCCTCTTAATGACAATGTATGGTTGGTTTTTTTTTTCTCCCCGAACTTCCTAGCATGAGGTAACACCAAGGCCTTATTGTGGTTCCCAAAAGAATTTTAGCCTTATATCCTGGCATTTATGACCTGTGTGACCCTAGGCCTCTGTTTCCTCGTCTGTAAAAAACAAAATGAGGGAGTTCGATTAGATAACCCTTAAAAAATCCCTTTAGAGCTGTGATCCTGTAGTAAGTTGGTTCTGTTTGTGTCTGTGGTAGACAAAAGTATATCTGCAAATTCTTGTGTTATTTTCTAATTTGGAGTGCATTTAGAGTAAGAAGGAAAGGGAAGGGAAAGAAGCATTTATTAAGCACCTACTATATTCTAGGACTTGTGCTAAGTATTTTATAAATATTATCTTCTTTGATGCCTTGCAACACCCCTAGGAGTTAGGTACTATTATTATCATCCCCATTTACTAGGTAAGGAAACTGAGGCAAATACTAAGTGACTTGTAAGCAACTGTTTGGGGCTGAATTTCAACTCAGGTCTTCCTTACTCCGGGTTCAGGGCTCTAGCCAGGGTGCCATCTAACTGCCCTACTACACTTTTCTGATTGTAAAATGTGACAAGAATGTGATGAATCACATGTGCATCTCTGGGTGTGTCTCCTAGGTGCTGTCCCTCAAGTCAACAGAAGGATAAAAACCACTCTATGATTGGTCATGTGGGAGGTGCCTCCTTCTGCAATCCCGGCCTGGCCCCAGAAGAGTGAGTGCATAGTTCTAGATCTGTCTCTGTTTTTCATGTCATGGATTTCTTGATTCATAGCTAAAGTTTAACTTGTCACACGCATTTTTGCCTCTACTATATATTCATGAGAGAAAGTAGGGAAACAGTCATTGATTCCCAAGCTGAACCAGATATTATACTCAGTCAGGCTTTATCATTTCTGATTGTTTGATTTGTATTTGCAAGATACAAACCAATAGGGGTGGGTAGCAGGTGGGTTTAGATTGGAGATAACAGGTACTTCAGAAGCAGGAGAAATTCACACTTATGTGGAAAATTGCCAAAGGTAAGTGTATAAGGTAGCTACTCAGAGCTACAAGAGTGCACGTATTGCCTCTTATTGTCCAAAAGGGTTAGCTAGTGAAAGGTGATGTCCAGCGACTATACCTGGAAAAGGCAAGCTTTTTAAGCTTTTGCTCAGGGAACAAAACCTTTTCCCAAATCTTCCCTCTTCTTTTTAGTTTACTTTCCTGCAAAGTGGACAAACAATATTGAGAGTAGTCTAATTACAGGATGTTTCTTTTAACAAGAACAGTGATCTCAAGTCATCAAAATAATTAAAGTTTTCTTCCTTAGCTATTTCAGCAATGAGTAACGTTTAAAATCCTGACTAGGTTACCTGACTACATCCTTTCGTTTTTAATTGAATGACCTTAAGAAGAGCAGTTTTCTTAGCATTTTTTTTCTGGAGGCTACTCAAAATATTTAGTCCACAGTAATATAGTCTTCCAGATTTCCCTCATCCTCTGACCTCCTAACATTCTGAGCATATGTATCTCTTCAGAAGTATCACTGGGCATGGCAGCATGGCATTCATTGCATTCACTGTGGTTTCTCAATTCCCTAGCCATATCTAGTCATCCTTGAAGAGGACATCTCTGACCATTCAGTTTATTTTAACTTGCTCTCTCTCATGAGAAGAGATTAGAGGAAGACTCATATGCAATTTAAGGAATCAAAAAAAAATCACCCTTTCCCTGTGTATCCCAAACTTGCTTCCAAAAGTGATCCAGTAGAAAACATTGACCATGTTCTATAGACTAAATAGATACAAAATTGCAGAAATATTCAACACATCCTATAGTGACTACAAAAGAAGAAAAGTAATTGATAAGCAGCATTTAAAGAAAATATTTACACTTAGATGGTAGCAAAATAATACTAAAGCAGGAGTCAGGGTCTTTTTTAAAAATTTAAAAAAAATATTTTGATGATTGTATTCCAACATAAATGGTTTACTTTTAAATTTATTTTATACATTTAAAAGCATTCTGTCAAATGGGGACCACAACACAAAAAAGGACAAGAATGCCTGTCCTAAAGAAGCTGTGGATAGCAGAAACAATAGCAGTCCTCTGTTTGGAAGCAATCTCTGACCCCAGAGAGAGAGTATGGGTTTGTTTGTGAGCTGGGGCATCCCTGACACACTGTGCTTCCAAGAGTCCCCTGAGACTTAAAGTGCTAGCCCTTAGTCTGTCTTTGCCAAGGATACCTTCCCACCCCTCCCCTTTTCTTCTGAATTTGTTTAGTTTCCCCCAACCTGTTGCATCTCATTTTATTTCAGTCACAGAGAGCCAAAGAAACTGGCAAGTGTTCACTCTCTTCAGGCCAATGAGCTGGTCGTCACTTATTTTTTCTGTGGAGAAGAAATTCCATACAGGAGGATGTTGAAGGCGCAGAGTCTGACACTTGGCCACTTTAAAGAGCAGCTCAGCAAAAAGGGAAATTATAGGTAAGACTCTTGTGGCTTCTTTCTTCTTCAGGGTTTGTTTGCTTAGAACTAAGAGACAGTCATGAGAAATCTTCCTCAGCCTGATTCTACCCACAAGGGGGGGTAGTAGGAGGAGTGTGGACGTGGGGGGAGATAGACTTTAAAATGTTTTCTGAGGATAGTGAGTTGTCAAATTTTGTGGAGTTGTTTAGGTTTCCCCCTCCTGTCTTCCTCTCCTTCTTTACCCCTGTCTCTAGAAGAAATAACTCACTAGAAGTAGGGAAGGGTGTCAGTAAACTTTTGTGGTTAATGGGATTGCTTGAGCCTCATTTATCCTTTCTCCTATATGGGTAGGGATCCTAGGAGCATAGATTTAAGGCTGGAAAGGGTCTTAAGGACTCTTCTCCAGTCTCATTTTATAGATGAAAAAAAATGAGACCTAGAAAAGTTAAGTAACTTATTCAAATAAGGAGTGACAGAGTCAGGACCTTTGACTCCAAATGTGGAACTTTTTATTTTATCATTCCCTTCTCTCCTCAGGAAACTATAACATTCAGTCCTACCGTAAGGCCATTTGGAGTCCAGGAATTTATATTCTTTGATAGAAGGGAAAATGTAGTAGGCTTGGGGGAGAGGAAGAGGATAGGTTACCCTTTTGACTCCAAAGGAAAAACGGACAGAGGCCATTACTCAGGAAATTGTTGAAATTACCATACCTGTAGACCAAACTATTTTGACACTTCTCCTTTATTCAGGTCAGAGTCACTTCGGGAAGGTGCTCTTGTGTACTTATAGGGAGTTTTGGACAAGTCCATCTTTCCTATTCCTGTAGGCCCAAGCCCATTTGACTTCCACATAATAGACTTTGGTTGCCTTCTGTTAATATTATGGTTGTGCTCACAGACCCCAACAAATGTGAATGAACATTTTTCCCACAACTTCTAAAATAATACACAACTCATATAGGAGTTCTGACTCCTCCTTCCCCCTTGATTTGTTTTCATTGTAAGGCATTCCTTTTAGTCTTGACTAACTGGATGATTAGCAGGATAACAATTTGTGCCTTGAAGAAGTCATCCTCTTTTGGCAAAGTGCTGGTTCTTTTCCAACTTATAGCTTCATCATGCATCTTGGCAAAAGGGTTTTAGCCGTGTCTGCCTGCAGTGAAAAGGAGACCCTTCTCCCACCCCACCCCACCTCCCTCAGAGCCTCTGGGCATGGGCTGACTTTGGGGATAGGCTCCTACTGGCCGAAGATGGACAGAGGCATTGGAATCATGGGAGACTTTATTTTTATTAGCTGCCTTGTGCCAGACTTTCAGAGAACCTATTGCAGTTTATTCTTTACAGGATTCCATAGAAAAATTCCCAAGAAACTCCAGAGAATTTTCTAAAACTTGTTTCTTTTTGGAGGTAGGAGAAACATGTAGGTTATTATTAAGCAAAGTGTTTCTAGGCTCAGAGGTCTCCCCTTTTACACATAGGTGGAGACAATACCAAACAGTTATAAAAAGGATTTTAGAATGTATTCCCCCCCCTTTTTTTATCTTGAACAGACATGAGGTGAAACTAATTACACAAATGTGTGCACCTCCAGGGATTCATTTTGATCTTAAGCTTTGACTTTTGGCTGGACTTTGAGTGAAACTGCAGGTGAACTTCAGGGGGAAAGGGGCCATTGAGTTCCGAGGAGCAAGCAGGGACTGGAGGAAAAACTAACCCAGCAGCTTTGGTCACATCTGGCATTGATTTCTTTTTAAGGCACACTTAATAAGCATGTCTTTGAAGCCTTTGCCTTTCATTTAATGCACAAAGACTTGCACAAACGGTTGACTCTCAAATTCTTTATTGATTGGATCAGGCTGTAACCCAGGCCCTTCGAATCTGTCTTATCTCTGCTTTCCAGTTCCAAAGTCATTTATCCAGTTCCTTCTTTGGGTTGGGTTGTGGGGGGGGTGGGTAGGGAATTGTGGACATCCCCCCCAACACCTCACGCCAACCCTTTGAAAACACTATATTAAGTACTGGAAACCAGAAAACAACAAATACCAGAAACTTACGAGGAGTAGGACTAGGGAGGTGTTGGGGGGAGAGTGTGGAGTGAGGGGGAACCTGGGCCCTGTTGAGTAATCTCATCATGGCAGGAGTTCAAAAACGAAACAGTAACTCCAGACTTGCCAGATGATATTGGTGCCAGATGTCAGAAAAAAACAAAGTTTGCCACATAAAACATGTTTCGGTGGAAAAAGCCCGTTTCTGCAAGAAAATGAGGGCAGGCAACATGTTTGAAGTTGTTGGAGGGGGAGGATGTTGCTGCCTTTCTCTCCTCTCCAAGATGAGGTGGCAATTATGGAAAAGATCGTAGCATATTTTCTCAGAGATGCAGAGTTTCTGACCAGATTTGTAAACATCAATGAGATTTGGAGATGGGTGGAGGGCTGCTGGTGAGAGAAGACTTTACCCCTCTATTTAAAAGGGAGGAACAGTGACTTGATCACCCCTGTTTGTATTATTTTTTTTTTTAAAAAGCTTTTTTTGTGGTTCTGTACTTGAGAAACATCAGACTTGAGCAGTTCTACCTACACAGAAGTACAGAGTTTTGTACATGAAACCACAAATCCCTATTACATACAGCTTGCCTTTTAAAAAAAGAATATAATAAATTCAACACATTAGTTTCAAAACTATTGGGCTTGGGTTTTAAAAGAATGTAATAAACTTGACACATTAGTTTCAAAGCTGTCCTGTTTGTCACTTTTGCATCCATAGTTAGCCCCCATCTTGGTTCCAAATGTAGTTCCCTAAATTAGAAGAAAAAGACAACCCTCTCGTAACAAATCCACACATTGGCTTCATCTGAAACTGTTGTCTTTCATCCACCCTTTGATGCCCCCACCTCTCTGCCAGGCGCACCACCCCCATTTGTTCACTCTCTACTCTCTTGGGTTACCCCAGGGACTCTTGAGTTCTCCTACGTGAAATGTTTTCATGGAGTAGTGCTGTGTTGATGCTCTAATTCAGCTGGAAATGCTAAAAACAAGTACCTTGACTAAATGCAGCTGTTTCTCTTTACTGGGCCTTATCTCCTTTGAAAGTATTTGGCTTGCCTTTATTAAAGGGGGGGGGCACGTGGGAATCTTAACTGTAACTTAGGGAAAATTCATTCTTTTAAAAAAACCCACAAACCCCAAGAAAATGGATTATGGGGGGGAAGACAGCTCTTTTCTCCCTCCCTCCCCTAGAGTATGGTGACCTTTAACCTGTCAGTGCTCTTTGTTGGTTGAAAATTACAGAGCACAAAGAGCAGCTTTTAATCTGTTTGAGGGTCTCCTTTGCCACTGATCAGATGGCAAAGTGCACTCACTTTGGTTTCTTTGGGAGAGTGGGGAGTGGGTAGCTGGAAGAAGAGTTGTTGCTGTAAATGTTAGCCCTTCTACCAGAGGCTAGTCATTTGCTCATATGCAATTAAACAGCCTTAGAAGGAAGAATGGTAGAATGGGATAAAAGGAACCTTTAATCAAGGAGCTGAACAGCCTAATTCAGCATAATAGAAGGGTCCTTTAGAGTTTGATACTTGGGAAGAGTGAGGCACTGCTAGGGGAAAAGGAAGGTGGCTATATATGTAATGGCTCCATTGTCTGAGTAACCCTAAGTAAAGGGAGTATGTTACTGCCTAACATCTACTGTTTATCGTGATTGCAGTACTTAGCAGATACCTTCATGTGACCATTGGAAATGGCATTCAAGGAGAGTAAATAAAATTTCTGTACATTGTAACCAGACTAATAATAGGAATCTTCATATAATGTCTCTTTAAGGAACCTTAGAGATGAGTCAGTCTAAACTCCTCATTTTATATATGAGAAAACTGAAAAGGCCCTAGAGAAAGGATGTGACACTGCAACTTGGTGCCAGAACTTCTGGTATTAGATCTCAAGAGGCAATATGGTACACTAGGAAGAGCACTGGATTTGAAGTTAGAGGGTCTAGGTTTAAATCCAGCTCTGCCACTCTGCTACATGTGACGTTGGACAAGTCACACATTGGGTCTGAGGTTCCTCATCTGTAAAATAGGGAGTTGAATGATATGACCTCTAAGGTCCCTTCCAGTATAAAAACAATGATCCTATCATCTCGACTCAGTCTTTTTATAGAACAGCTAAAGATGCTTCTGATTATATCCCTTTTAGGACATCCTCCTAGCTGGGCCTCGTAGTATTGATCTTATCCTTTATAAGAATCTTTAAATTCTATTTTAAAAATCTGTGTCAAGTGACTGTTGATTTTAGGAATTGTTTTCCTCTTAAAAACAACGTTTTAGGCAGATTTTGCTGCTAACTCTTGAGTTTGCATATGCATTTTAAATAATGGAATTTCATTCCTTCTCTTGCTATATTGTTCGTGTTCCGTTTCTTAGTGCTCTTGCTCCATCTGTGGTCACCATCATACGTTGACTGTTGGCTGAAGTATATACACTTGCATATACTAATGTGTTCTTTTGAGTAAGACATTTTGTCTCAGGGAGACAAAATCTCATCATTCCTCCACCGCCCCCTTCACACGCTTCCCATCTCTGCTGTTAGCCTTATGATTGATCCAGCAAGCACTGAGTTCCTTCTGCGTGTGCCAGGCTCTATGCTGGGTACTGGAAATAAAAAGTGAAAATTGTTCCTGGTCTCAAGTTAGTCTAGCCAGGCAGAAACCTCTGTGTCTGCATGTGTATATATACATCCAAGATTATCAGAGTCTGCTCTGTCACTTGTTAGTCACCCCTCATTTTGTTCTGTGCCTTGTTATCATGTTTACTCCCATCATTCTTAGTTCTAGGATAATTCTAGGGCCATATTTGATATTTTCTGATTAATCAGCAGAGGGCTCCCATTCCAGTTTATTCAATGTTATTTAATAAACAAAAGAAGTTGCTTATTTCTCTTTTTATATGAACGCCTCTAACCTCCCAGGATTAAGTTGTATTGAAATGTTCAGCTATATAATTTATTAACAATATAATCAATAATAGCACAAAACATAAATATTTGCCATATTTTAGCTTTGAGAAAGGTCACAGACAGAGTCATTCTTAACCATTACTGTAACTGCCAGTGACTTTTTATTTCTAGAAATATAATTCCACTTTTCAGTTCACCCATAGGTTAAGATAATTCCATCAAGAAAGATCTTTTCAAGTTCTTTCTCTCTATCTTCTCTCCAGCTGTGAAAGGAAAATTCTTTTTTTTTTTTTCTCCCAAGCAGTGATTTCCACAATATCCTTTTAACTCAGAGACACAGTAACTACATCCTCTGAAGGAAAAGATTTTGAAATGGATGTGATATATACATATGTACATACATACACACACATATACACATATATACACTCACAAAATATATTTAAAGTAATTGTAAATAGAAAGTTTATGTGTCTGGAAAGGGCTTGTGGAGAGTGGAATAGGAGCTGAGTCTCAAAGCAAACAGGATTCTGAATGATGGAAAAAGGAGGTAGTGGAGGACAGATAGTAGAAAAGGATGGAGATGAGAGGGGTGCTGCTTGTGAGGTCATTTTTAGATCTGTACTTTAAGAAAATGCATTTGGCAGATGTGCAAAGGCTAGACTGGAGAGCTGAGAGACCTTGGCAGGGTAACTAGTTAGAAGGCTCTCAGTCCAACTGAAAGGAGATGAGGACTTAGACTTGGGGTAGGGGGTGGCTACAAAAGTACAGGAAAGAGGTTGTATACCATATATAGTGTGGGGAAAAGATGATAAGATTTGACAGGCTGTGGGGTCAGTAGAATGAGGAGTTGTGTATAACACAGAAGCTTCAAAATTGATTAAAAAGATGATGATAGTCTAGGGCAGTTAGATGGTGCAGTGGACAGAGTCCTGGGTCTGAAGTCAGGAAGACTCATCTTTCCAAGTTCAGATTTGACCCCAGATACATTTTAGCTGTATGACCCTGGACAGGTCACTTAACCCTGTTTGCCTCAGTTTCCTCATCTGTAAAATGAACTGGAGAAAGAAATGACAAACCACTGCAGCTTTTTTGCCAGTGAAATCCCAAGCAGCTTCACGAAGAGTCGGATCCAACTGAAAAATGACTGAACAGTGATAATACCCTCGACAAAAATAGGAAGGTCTAGGAGAAGGGTAGTTTTAGGGAAAAAATAGTAAGTTAAGTTTTACACATGCTGAGTTTGAGATGTCTGTGGGCCATGTAATTTAGTGTCCAGTAGGCAATTGGTGATATGGGACTGGAGCTCAGTCTCTCAGAAGGGAATCTAGGATTAGAAAGATAGATCTGGGAGTCATCAGCATATAAATGATAATTAAACACATGTGAAGTGTTGAGGTCATTGAGAGAGCTCTTTCATACCCATCCCCACCCACTTCAACCCTACCCCTCTCTTGGGACACCCGTTCTTGACCTTCTTGAGCGACTTCTGAAATCTCCACCCTGCCCTGTGTGCAATCCCTAACGCCATAATAAACTTCCTTTCATTTTAGAACTTTTTGTCTCAGACCAGGCTTCTGATTGCCCCATATCCTTGATCATCTGTCCCCAGTACTAGTTGTAATTTCTCTTATATCCTTATACTGTCCCCTTGTTTTCTCATCAACTCCCCCTAAAATGGGAGTCAGGTTACACTTTTATCTCCTATTGTCACTTCCTGACTCTTTTGCTACTGCTGCCAACACTCAACATCATCTTCTACTTTAAGATTCATTCTATCCAAATCTGTCATTCAACTTTCACATTGCCTAAGTCAGTCTCCTCTCTACCTCAGTATTTGTCTTTAGCATATGTGTTGATTTGCCCTAATACTGACATCTCCCATTTTATGGGTCTATTAAATGCCTATGACTTTTTCCATCACTCTGTCTCACGCAGAGGGATTATTGTGTTCTAGATCTTGCCTTTGCATGAGATTCCTTTTCCATGATCAAGAACCCTTAAATGCCTTCACCTGATCATAATATCTTGTCATCCTTTATGTTTTCCTCTTCCCAAAACCTATTTTTTGCCTTTATTGTGATCTCCATTTCCTCTGGCTCTCAGCACTTTCCACATTCTCTCTCTTGTTTTGGCAAGACTTTCTTCCCTTTCCAGTCTCTCTTTGGGGCAACAATTCAGCTCTACACCATTCTCTATTCTCATGCATCGCTCTTTTGTCCTGTCAACGTTAACAACCTCCCAAATGGGAATCCTGAATTATACCTGTCATCTATCTCTTTTACTGCTGTTGCTGAATGGCAATGGTGGAAATCATGTGAGTGGACTGGATTCACTACAGATTTGTTATCTAAGCTGAACTGGACCATCAGTGAAGCAAGACCAGTCTTTTACTCCTTCCTAATTGAGTCTCACTACCCACATATAACATTACATATTGTCTCTGATCTCTCTACTGAGGATCTTACTTCACACTTTATGATGAAAATACAGACCATTTGCTGTGAGCCTTCATCTTTACCCCCTTCTTATTTCGCAACCTTTTTATATACCATCTCTCCTTTGTTCCAGTCTAATAAAGAGGTGACTCCTCATCAAGCCCAGACACTGGAATCTCCTTGGTGACAGGGAAGAGTCAAGGATGACACTGATATTATACTAGAATGATAGTGGTGCCCTCAACAGTAGGAGGGGAAGTCTGAAAGTAGTATGTGTATATGAACCTATCACCTCCCATTTTATCCTACTCATAGCCCTCATTGTTAATCTCCCCTCCCTCTAGTCTTCATTTTTTCCCTCCCTTTTAAGGTTTCCTATCCTGCTGCCTACAGATATGTCCAGATTATTTCCTATCCTTAAAAAACCCTTACCAGATCCTACCATCTCCACTAGCTATTATCCTCTCTTCCCTTTCTCAGCCAACATCCTAGAAGAAGTTATCAGTACCACGTGACACTAGCTTCCCTTCTTCTTACTCTCTTCTGTACCCTCAGCAGTGGCTTCCATCCTCACCACTCTACTGAAATTGCTTCCCTTGAAAGTTACCAGTGATCTCTTAATGGCCAAACCTAATGGCCTTTGTTTTTTTTAGTTCTCATCTTTCATGATCCCTTGGCAACACTTGGCACTGTTGATCACTCTCTTCTCTTCGACACTCTTTCTTCTGAGTTTTTGTGACACCGCTCTCTTCCTGTTCTCCTGTGTGTCTGATCCTTCTCAATTTCCTTTGCTGGCTCATCTACAGAAGTCCCCTAACTATGGATATTCCCCAAAATTCTTTTGAGTCTTCTTTCTTGTTCTTACTTTGTGACCTGATCAGTTCCCATGGATATAATTATCTATGCAAATAAATTCAAGATCAATAACATATATTCTTGTTTCATTTGAACTCAAATCCTTCCTATTTGAGATTTCAAACTGGATATTTTGAAGGCATCTCAAACTCATCATGTCCAAAAGAGAATCCATGATCTTTCCCTTCAAGCTGCCCCTTCTTCCAGACTTTTCTGTCACTGAGGAGGGTAACCAACGTACTTCCAGTATAACCTTGGTGTCATCTTTGACCCAATCAGTTACCATATCTTGTCATTTTTTATCTCCATAACATAACTAGCCTGTGGCCCCATCTTTATATTTACACAGACCATCCTATTTCAGACCCTCAGCTCTTGTCTGGACTGTTGGAATAGCTTGCTAATCGATCTACCTAATTCTCTAGTTTCTCCCCACTCTATTCCATCCTCTACCCCAGCTATCAAAATGATTTTCCTAAAAAGCAGATCTGACATGGAGTAAGCTACTTAGTACCTATTCAGTAAATTCTAGTGGACTCCCTCTCTCCTTTAAAATAAACTATAAACCGTCATTCAAAGTTCTTCACAAACTGCTCCCCTCCTACTTTTCCAGATTTATACATTGCTACCCCTATATACCCTATGGTCCAGCTGTATCAGACTATTTATCACAGATGGCCCTCCACATATCTCTGTGCCTTTGTACTGACTGTCCCCCATGCCTGAAAGGTATTCTATTTCTTAGAATCTCAGGTTTCATTCAAGATTCAGCCCTATTACCTTGTTCTGCATGACATCTTTCATGGTCCAGCCAACTTCTAGTGTCTTCCTCTCTAGTGTTACTGTGTATTCTTCATCTGTCTTTTGTCTATGTCTCTATATTGCCATGTAATTACCCCTATTAGAATGTTAACTCCAGGGCCAGGATTGTGTGACTTTTTTTTCCCCTTTAATCTCTAGTACTTAGGATAGCTCTTGTCTCATAGTAGGCACTTAATAGTTGCTGGCTTGATTGAGGGTTATTATAGAAAGAGTAATAGATTTGGAATGGAAGACCTGGGCTCAAATCCTTTCTCTACCACTTTACTAGCTATATAACCTTTGGTAAGTCCCTTAAATCAGGGATGTTTAACATGGCATTAAATTTTCAAGCTATCTATGAAATTGGATGGGGGAAAATAACACCGTTGTTTTCACTAACCTCTAACTGAAACTTAGCATTTTCTTCAATTATGAGTTTTAAATAAAATTATTTTGAAAAGTAAACCAGAGTGTTCACTACACTCCCAGAGAGGTCTGTAAAAGTTGAGAATCCCAGAATTAAAGTCTCTAGGGCTTTAGTGTCTGCATGTGTGAAATGAGGAAGTTGGATTAGACATTCTCCAAAGGCTTGTCCTGCTCTAAATCCTATAATGCTGTGAATCCCCAAAATGCCCTTTCATCGAATGCTCTTGTGTTTTTTTTTCAGGTATTATTTCAAAAAAGCAAGTGACGAGTTTGACTGTGGGGCTGTTTTTGAAGAAATTTGGGAAGATGATACGATACTCCCAATGTACGAAGGAAGGATTCTGGGGAAAGTAGAAAGGATTGATTAATTTTTATTTTGGTGGTGGTGGGTGGCAATGGAAACAACTTTTTGCATCTTTTCCTAAGAACTGTTGAAACAAAGCTAACGATACCTGTCTTGGAAATGACGAAAAAAGATATTTTGAAGGAAAATTGAATCAATGAAGAACAAAGAAATCTAGGAAGACTTGGCGAGTCAGCCGTCATTATTCACTGGGTACGGAAAGAAGAAAAAGCCCTGAACTATTTATTAAGAAGATGGCCACTCTTGGCTATTGAAGATGCCAACCTTTTTTGAGAGACTTCCTTACATATCACTTCCTAGAGATCTGAAATCCATAAACTAAGAAAAACTGTATAGCTTCCCTGAACAGGAATCCTTACTGATATTTATTGATCCTGGTATTTCCTTTTACATCCAGTTAATGGATATGCTGCTTTAACAGTGGAGAGGGGAAAGAGGAACTTTAATTGTTCCATTCAAATGTAGGAGTTTAGCTAGGAGTGAATTAACGATGTCTATCGTTTAAAAGGAATTATGCTTTGCCCAGTATTCTCCAAGTGAAGTTAATTGTTTTAATGGTGCCCTATGGTAGAGTGGAGAGCTGGCCTCAAAGTCAGGTGAACTTAGGTTCAAGTCCTGATTGACATATCCTGGCTGTGTGACCTCAGGCAAATCACTTGGTCTTTCCGTGTCCCAGGCAGCCTTCTAAGACTTTTAGCTGCAGAGAAGGTGTCAACCTGCTTTGGTAGAGGATGTTCCTCTTTTGGGACTTCCCTATACCAATGAAATCACAGGTTTAGTCCCTATTCCTTTGCCTGTACTATTGATACACATAAAAATTGGTGAATTAAGAAAAAATCCATGCTGCTGTAACTTGTGATAAAGATCTTAATGTTTAAGTATGATGCTTTATCACTGACACAAGAGCAGTATTTGATTTGGAGAATTTGTGTAGCATGGGTGCTGAGGATTACACAGCTGAGAGCCTAGTATGATCAGTGCCTGACTCCTTAGTTGGATGGTCTGAGTGATCTTTCCCATGAGATTCTGTGTCCTTTCTGCCCCGCCCCCCATCCAGAGGACCCAGTCATATACAGGATAAAATAAGCGCATGCCATGTAACTAGCTCATGTAGGAGATGATTTTAGCATGCCCTTTATTGAAAGTGCAGTGTCTTTCAGACCTTCAGGTCCAGGGGAAGATTCAGACTTTGTAGTTTGAAGTATTCTCTCCTTCCCTTTCTGTCCTCATTCCTCCCCTGTACTCCCCTACCCCCATCCCCCAACACCTCTACAGACCTCAGAGGAAACTGCACCGAAATTTAGAAACGGTTCTTTCACCCATGTCGCCCCTGCAGCCCCCAGATGAAAAGGGTGGACGCAAACCCAGAAGCAGCACTTCCTTCCCCAAGAGTCTGTCATTTTGATGTTTGGGTTTTTTGTGTTAAGTTAATGTGTGCATTCTGTATGTCATTACTACCTTGTACTGTAAGTTTGTATATATTGTATGGTGAAAGATTATTAATACACTATCTCTAGTGTTTGAAATGGAATCAGTACAGTACCTGTGCCTGCATGGTGGGTTATACCGTGTATCGCCCTATATTGAGGGCTCCACTTTCCCTTGTTTTTTGAAAGGGGTTTATGTATAAATATATTTTATGCCTTTTTATTACAAGTCTTATACTCATGACTTTTGCCATGGTGTTTTGTTCTACTTACACTGTAAATTATGCATTATAAAGAGTTTCATTTAAGGAAAATTACTTGGTACGATAATTATTGTAATTAAGAGATGTAGCCTTTATTAAAGTTTTATATTTTTCAAATTAGCATTGTGTCTAAATTCTTGGTGGCTGGGAAGGGACATCATGATTTTCAAAATGTTATTCTCCATATCATGCTGTGTGCCTATTATTATCCTATGGTCTTATCAGGTTGAGTTTTTCTTGTAGTTATATTCTATCTGTGTGACCAACTTTACTCTGATGGGTCTGTCATCTCATCATTGTGATATGAACTCCCTCCAGCAATTCGGATTGAGTTCTCAATCTATTGTCCATGTTTTAGAAGCCCTCTGTGGTGGGGAGGTTGTAATGCAACATTCCAAAGCCCTCTGTGGCAGAAAGGGGGGAGTGCACCATTCTACAGTCCTTCCTTTAGATCCTAACATGTGCCAGGTGTTGTGCTAAGCACCTCACACTTACTTCATTTTATCCACTATCCTGGGAGGTAGGTGCCATTATTTTACCCATATTACAGATGAAGAAACTGAGGCAAACAGGTTAAGTAGACTTGTCCAAGATCACACAGCTAGTAAGTATCTGAGACTGGATTTGAACTTGGGTCTTCCTGACTCCAGGCTCAGTGTTTCATCTGTTGCACAACCTAGCTACCTCATCTCTAACACATTGCATAGACATCAGGAGAACACATAGTGTGACCCATTAGTTAACTCCTCCTCTGGCCCATCTTCTTTTCAAGTCATGCATCTTTCCGAAGGCATCTTTTATACAGCTTTGTAGGTATTGTGTTACAGGAATCCCTGGTTTCCTTTAAGACAGCCCAGGTGCCTCCTTGAGCCTTTCCATTGACATTTTGGTGACATCTAACTTAAAAGTTTTTGGACTCAAAAGTTATTTGGCAGAATATTGCTGTTACAAAGATAGGGCTTTGTTTCAGGCAGAAGTTCAGAGTTATTAAAAGCAGTGGGTAATTTCCCAAAAGCGATCCATCCCACTTCCCTTTTTGTTGACCTCTGCAACATTTGGCACTTGGCTACCTTCTCTGTGGGCTTTAATGATATGGTTCTCTCATTCTATCTGATACCTCGGCCAACCTTGCAGGATCACCATCCTAACCCTGCTGCAGCCTGTGCATGGGTGTTCTATTTCCTGCTTTTATACCCAAGTTTCTGTTTTCTGCTTTACTCCTGTTGTTCCTGGTCTATCTCTCCCCGATCCCTGTGGGCATCTCAAATTGAACACATCCAAAACAGAACCCATCTTTTCCTGCAAAAATTCTCCTAATTTTCCCCACTATTCTTTTAGTCACTCAACTTGGCAACCTCTGAATCATTGACTTCTCTCGCCTGTTGCCTCCAATCAGTCCCTTTTTCATCCTGATCACCTTTCACCTTAACTGTTGCAGTGACTAATCCATCCTTACGCAAATACTCAGCTGATATTACTGAAACACAAATGTGAGCACGTCATTCCCCTTCTCAAGAAATTCCAATGGGCCCCTCTTTCCTCTAGCTTTTGAAGACACAATCTAGCTTGTGTCACCTTTTCAGAGCTTCTTTCACATGACTCTCCTTCATGCACTCAGATGTTCCAGCCAAACTGGCCTGCTTTCTGTTTACCATATGTGGCATCACATCTCCCTTCTCTGCCTTCACTCCATGCCTTTGCACAGGCTACCCCTCATGCCTTCTGTCTTGTCTTGGCTCCATAAAATCCTTGGCTTTTTTTTAAAGTGGTCAATTTTCACGGCACCTCCAGAAAGCCTATAGTGGTACCTCCCTGTTGCCACTACCCTCTTGCCTCACTTCCAAATTACTCTGCTTACATTTTGTATTTAATTTTCTTTGTACATTTAGTTTTCCTCTCAATAGAACAGAATAGATCTGTGGAATAGAATAGCCCTCTTGGGGGAAGGGACTCTTGTTTTTTTAGTTGTTTTTTTTTTTTTTGTCTTTGTTTCCCGGTGCCTAACACAGTATTTGATATAAAGTAAATACTTAATAAATATTTATAGAATTAAATTTCCTCATGATCAATTTCAGGCCCAGCTCATTGTCCACCCAAAATGTCTGAGATATATGTATTGATAGACTTGCTCAGTGGTTTATGCAACTACATATTAATCTTAAACTTTTTTGTAAAATCATTTTACAGTCATGAACGATTCTTCATGACTCCTCTGGAGTTTTTCTTGGCAAAAATACTGAAGTGCTTTGCCATTTATTTCTTCAGCTCATTTTACAGATGAGGAAACTGAGGCAAACAGTGCTACATGACTTGTCCAGGATCACCCAGCTAGTAAGTGTCTGAGGTTGGATTTGAACTCAGGAAGAGTTCTTCCTAACTTCAGGCCTGGTACTCCATACACTGTACCACCTAACTGCCCCCCAGTGCCCTTAGGATTGTGTTAGCTTCAATACAACTTTCCTTCTAATATACTTTGCCTTTTTTTTGAGTGGCATATGCCTCATATAGCATATAGGAACTGTGATGTTAGGTTCCATCACCGATATTTTATCGTAGAAACCTTTATAGATCTTTTCCATTCCTCACCTGTTTGTCATTATTCCAATTTCTTCCTTAAATTCACCCTGGGATCATTTAGCTTAGTTGGATCTCGCACAAAGCTCTTGTTTTTCTCTCCATCGACTCTTGTTTTATGAGGTGATTTTACTCAAGATCATCCTCCATAAAATATCACAAATGCATTTACATTTTAAACCTGTGTTGCCCTTGGCTACCATATTTCTGTACTTGACCAACCAGTAAAATATTTGCTTAACTATATAGTCAAGTATAGTTTCCTCTGGTCTCCTTTGTGTGGCCATTAGTTTCCATTGGTTAACTTCTTTAGGAAATCGTAATGATCCATGTTAAGGTCACTTCATTTATCCATTTCAAATTTTTTGGCAGCAGTGGATGGTTATAAATTAGGTTTGGGTTTTCACTATTGGGTATCATATTTTCTCTTATTTTTTCTTCTACTTTGGCATTAACTTCAACTTTTGTTCTAATAAATTGGTGTCCTGACAATAAGTACACATATAGCTTATTTTGAACTGACTTCTCAATCAGTAATCGATCATTTCCTATATATTAACACTATAAACAATAGCGTTGGTGTGGGGTTTGTTTGGGGTTTTTTTCCATACTTGTCATCTGGAGTTCAACTCTTTTTGAAGAAAGTGTTTCTGATTTATAGGTGCTGAGGACTCAGTGTAGTACGTAGGCCATTGATCTTTTTTGTTACTACAGACTCACTTTTTTGTATATTTTTTCCCATCTTACTCAATGTCCAACTCAGTGCTCAATGAACTGAAATCACCCAGTGTTAATTTAATTTGGAGGGTCTTTTGGAGTAGTATGTAGCTCTTTACCTCCTCATCCTCTGCAACAGATGTTGGCATATAAACTGCAGTTATTTTCATTGTTGCAAATGCTCATCATGAGTACTGCAATATGAGATGGCCAGATGTCCCATGAAATGATGTTTATTGTTGCCCTTGGACACATGATAAAACCAACTCTGCCGGCTCCTTTATTTGCCAGGGGAATCTGTGAGCCATCCTTCCATTTAGCTGCAAATTCACTTTGTCTTCTGGTTTTATTTACATGATGACCATCATTAGTTCCCTGCAATCAGTGATTTACTGTATTTTTTGAATCATGGCATGCTATCATTTTAAAGCCAGAAGGGACCTTTTTTAGATCATCTGTCTAAACCTCTCCTTTTACAAATGAGGAAACTAAGGCTGAGAAATCAGGTGACCCATCTAGGGACATACAACTAGTTAATGGCGGTACTGGTTCTAGCATCCAGGTCTGTTTAACTCTGAATCTAAAGCTCTTTTCACTCTAGCATATAAGGTTTTTTTCTTTTTCCTGGGTTTTTTTGTTTTGTTTTGTTTTGTTTTTGGCCATAAGTTGCCCCCTAGTAAATTCTTGCCAGGTTCTTCTCTAGGCAAAATTGTAAAAGTAGGCCAAATGTGACTTTGATTCCTTTCTAATTTCCCCTTTCAGTTTAACAGGACAACTCTCTCTCTCTCTCTCTCTCTCTCTCTCTCTCTCTCTCTCTCTCTCTCTCTCTCTCTCTGTCTCTGTCTCTCTCTGTCTCTGTCTCTCTCTGTCTCTGTCTCTCTCTCTGTCTCTCTCTCTGTCTCTGTCTCTCTCTCTCTCTGTCTCTCTCTCTCTCTCTCTCTCTCTCTCTCTGTCTCTCTCTCTCTCTGTCTCTCTTTCTCTCTCAGAAAAATGACATGGCTAGACCTCTATATAAAGAAGGTAAATTGGAAGGGGTATTACATCAGGCTTCTGTTCTACAGGCTACAGGAGAAATAGATTGAAAGGAGAAGATTGTGAGAGTAGACCATTGGAGTGGGATACGAAAGACGAGAGAAAGGACAATCAAAGATACCGCCAAATCATTGGAGGCTGGTTTGGGGAAAGAAGCCTCAGCAGGTTGAATTTGCGGTGTAAAACTATGTGGTGAATTACAGTGGAAACAGAACAGAAAAAGACCAAGGACAGAGTCCCAGGGGAGATCTACCTTAACAATAATAGCTAGCATTTATTAAGTACTTAAGATTTACAGCAATCCAAAACTCCTAAATCCCTTTGTCAGATCAGAACTTCCTAGCATGCAAACCCTGATTATGCCTTTCCTTTCCTGAATCTGTTTTTCTTCCTCACCAGGCCCTCCAATCCCTCAATCCCCCTGCATTCTCTCAGACCACCACCTCTTGCTCTGTCGTTACCTTTTTTCCCTTCCTAATCTTGACACTATTATGCACCAGTGCAGTGATAGACTACTTGTTCTCGTATCCCTTGCACCCCTGCTCTTTTGATGCTCTGGCCTTGCCAAATGCCCAACCTTGGATGACTCCCACTTATCTGCCTTTTCACCTCCTAACTCATGCTGTTGAATGGGTCTGGAGGAAATTATGCAATGAAAGTTGACTGGGTTCATTTTAGATTTATGTAATCTAATTTCAACTGTCCGCAAGACAATCCTTTTAGGCCTCCCTAATTGATCTATTTAGCTCTCCACAGAAGCCATTCCAAACCTTCTCTTCTGTCCTTAAGCCAACCAAACCAATCCTTTTCCCTTTCTCAGTTGAAGCCTTTGAATCATACTTTACTGAAAAAAAAAACAGCTATTCATGAAAGCTCTCTCATTTTCTCCTCTTTTACTCCAATCTCTGATAAAGTGACTCTTTTGGCCAAGACTACCAAACCCTTCTGTCTTCTCTCACAGATTTCCTTCATAGTCATCCTTCCTGCTCAGCTTCAGTCATGTCCTATCTATTGGTGCCTCCTACTTCCAAACATAGCCAAGTTCCTCCCTGAAAAAACTTCTCTAAGCCTTATTATTCCTTCAATCTATCATCCTATATGTTATTCCTTCCTTTCACAGTGGAAACACCTAGAAAAAAAAGTCTACACTTGTTCCATTTCCTCTCCTCTCCCTCTTTTCCTAATTCTTTGCATTCTGGCTCCTGACTTCATCAACCAACAGAAACCTGTTTCTCTCCAGAGTTATTAGTGATCTCTTAGTTGCCCTATCTGATGGTCTTTTTTCAGTCCCTATTCTCGTTGACCTCTTTGCAGTATTTGGCGCCGTGGTTTATCCTTTCTTTTCATGTACTCTCTCTTTTCCAGGTTTTCATTACATTACTCTTTCTCTTCCTACTGTTTGACCATTCCTTTTAAGTCTCCTTTGTTGGTTTTTTTCATCTATATAACACCTCCTAAACATGGATGTACCCAGGACTCTGTCCTGGACCCTCTTCTATATTCTCATATTTTATCACTTTATCATAAATCTCTATGGATTTAATTATTACCTCCATGCAGATACTCCAAATTCTCTATATCAACCCCTTGCTTCTCTCCTGAGCTCTAGACATGTATCTCCAATTGTCTATCAGATATTCCAAGCTGCACATATAAAACTGAACTCACTATATTTCTACATTTCCTTGCCACCTTGCTTCTGAGTTTTTGTTTTCCAGGCAAAGGATTCACCATCCTTCTGGTTATACAGATTCATGACCTTAGGGTTGCCTCTGACACTTCTCTTTCCCTTACCTTGCATATTTAAATAGTTTCCATCTATTGCCATTTATATCTTTACAATATCGCTTGACTCCATCCTCTTCTCACATGGTCACTCCCCTAGTTTGGGCCTTCACCATCTTTCATCTGGAGTACTATAATAGCCTGCTAATTGGGCTTCTTGCCTCTACTCTCACTTTTCCAGTCAATCATTCACACAACTGCTAAATGATTTACTTAAAGGATATGTCTTATCATATCACTCCTTTACTCAATAAATTCTAATGAATCCTTATTGCCTATTTGTTCTTGCAATTCAGTTGTATTAAACTCTTTGTGAACCCATATGGTATTTTCTTGACAAAGATACTGGAGTGGTTTGCTTTTTCCTTCAACTTATTTTATAGATGAACAAACTGAGGCAAGCAGGGTGAAGTCACTTGCTCAGGGTCACATGACTAGTGTCTGAGGTCAGATTTGAACTCAGGAAGATGAGACTTCCTGACTTCCTGACTTCAAGCCCAGCACTCTATCCACGGTGCCACCTCTCTGCTTTTCTCTATCACCCCTGGAATCACATATAAACTCTTTTGTGGTTTTTAAAGCTCTCCACAACCTGGCCTCAACTTACCATTCCCAGCTTATTATGAGTTTCTCCCTTTCATGCACTTTCTAACCCAGACAAATTGAACAAGTTGGTCTTCTTACACAGCCCTTCACCTCCCATCTCTGTGCTATTGCATTTGTTCCCCCTCATGTCTAGAATCCCTACAGTCCCTTGTTTCCTTCAAAATTCTACTCAAGTGATACTTTCTCCATGAAGTCTTACCTAATCCCCCAATCTGCTAGTGTCCTTCAAAAAGATGTATCTGGTATTCATTTCATATATATTTACTTTTATGCATATTTCCTCCTCCTTGCTAAGGCTAACTCTTCTGCCCAAGCCCTAGAATCTCATCTCTTCCACCATCTTGCTCCAGGAATCCAGAAGCTCTCATGCATCTTCAATCTCATCCTCTCCACTGGCACTTTCCCATCTGCCTATGAACATGTTCAGGTTTTCTCATTTCTCAAAAAGTCTTCCTTTTATCTCATCCTGCAATTATATTTACTTATCTGTGCATGTGTTGTCCTGCCCTCCCTTCCTGACACCCCAGAAAGTAAGTAAGCTCCTTGAGGACAGGAACTGAACCATTTTTGTCTCTGTCACCAGCACAGTACTTGGCATATAGCAGTTGTTTAATGAATGTTTTTAATTTATTGATCAATTGGATACAGACAACTTTGTTTCAAAGGGAAACCAAAGAGAAAGATTAGATCCTAACCAGATTCATTTGTTCAACAATAATTTCCTAAGGCCCTACTATGTTCCAAGCACTGATCATCAGATCAAGTTCAACAGGTCATCATCAGATCATCATATTTTTCCTTAAACATGTCAAGAGAGTTTTCTTTTGAATATTTCTTTTGTTGTTTGTCCTTTTTCTTTTTTTCTTCTGAAATTTTGCCAGAAACTTGGAACTATTTTTTAAAATGTGCAGATTTTATGTTACCCCTTTAATAGCTGTAGAAAGACAGATAAATTGGAATGACTATCATTGAGTACATAAAGATGGAAGTGAAATACTTTCTTTCTTCAACTACTTTCTAGTCTATGAAGGTGGTAGTGGTAGTGGAGAGGCAGGGACCTATGTGTCCACTACAGAGTGATGAATTAAAAATGAGAAAGTATAACTCAAAAGGCAATTAAGAGGTATGTGGTGAACAGAAAGGAGATTAAAATACATTACCGGTGGAGAATGGCACAAAAGAAGCTGCATAAAGCTGTCAGAGAGAAGCCTGACTGGAAGAAAATGTGGGCCTATCAAGCATTGAGAGTAAAGAATTTGATTCACAGTCTTTTTGCTCCATTGATATTCATAAAATGTCAACATCTCTGGAACAAGATCCTCATGACCACAGGAATTATTGTTATTTCTTGCCCTTTGTTCTTGAAGAGAAGAAGAGGATGCCATGACTTGTAAGTGAATTGGATTTAAGTGAGGCAAGGCTAATCAAAGTCACTAGCCTCACCTTCTCCTCCAGGGTCATCTGGGTCCAGTGGTAAGGTATAGATCAGGATGACTGGAGATGGCCCCTACCATTGGGGTAGATTTCCTATGGATGTGTTTTGATTTGCTTTGGGTTTCATCTTGATGACATTCCATGTTCATCAAAGTAAGTATTCCTAGCACCTCACAGAATGCCTGACATGTTAGTAGATGCCTTTTAAATATGTATTCAACTGAACTGAAAACAGCTATGTCAACCCAGAAAGATGTTAGCCATTCCTCCTGACCATGCAAATCCAGTAAAGTATTAGAGTGACCACCAAGATGTTCTTTGTGAAAGTAAGTTTTTCCTTCAAGGAAAAACTGGGTTTTAGTTAAAGCAAAGATGAGAAAGAATTATTGCTAGAAAAGTTTTAAAAGAATATCAGAGAATTTTTGGAGACTGGAGTGTATATTCTGAAGGGGTTAGAGTGGGAGGTGTATAACTGATCAGAATAGGAATAAAGGTTCAGAAGGATATAAAATAAGCATATTTATGTCAGTGTGAAAATGAATAACTAGAATTGGGCAGCCAGCTATGATTGAAAGTACGATGTTGACCATAGAAACTTGTAGCATTGATAGGTCCCAAAGTTCAAACTGATACACGGAGTGCAATTGTTTCAGAGTTTCTCAAGCCTCAGTTATCTTCAGACCAAGTTAATAAAAGTTATGGAAGGGAAGGAGAGGGTATGAGGATATCAGCTTAAAATCTTTCACTTGAGATATTCTTAGATCTTGAGAAATTCTTATCATAAGGAATCTTGGAGCAATATTAGGCTTACAAGGCTTCCCTTGTTAAATACTTCACAAAAATATTCATTTTCCTCTTTCACACATGCCAGTATTTTAAAGGATTGGAATGTCAGGTCCTAGAATTTGTACCTAGAAAGTGTCCTAGAACTTGTGTTTTAGTCCTTTTTTATGTCCTGGACCCCTTCAATAAGCTGGTCAAATCTATGGACTCCTTTTCAGAATAGTACTTTTAAATGCATAAAATAAAATACATAAAATTTCAAGGAAAATAGCATATTAAAATAAAATTATCCAAATACTAAAAGAAGAAAGTGCACAGATCTCTGGCTAAGAATTCGCAGTCTAATCTAATGCCTTCACTTTAAAAATAAATAAACTGAGAAGGTCTAGAAAGGAGAAATGCTTTGCTTCCAAAGATTATACAAGAAATAGAAAGTGGAATAAGGATTGGGATCCAGGGCTTCTGACTTCAAATTCAATGCTCTTTCAATGACATCATCAATTCATCATCTTGTTTTCTTAAACATGTCAAGAGAGCTTTCTTTTGAAAATTTCATTTGTCTAGTTGTTAGAAATGCCTTTTAAATGTTGCCAGAAGCTTGGAGCTATTTTTTTAAGTACAGAGTTTATTATGATACTCCTTTAGAATTCATAGAAATATGTAAGGTCAAATAAATTGGAAATGGCTGTTGCCATCTTTGCATTTATTCCGAATTGGAAATTTGGATCCAGAACCCGGTTCCAGACAATTGTTTGCTCATCAATTTTTTCTTTTTTTTGGTTCAGACCTGAGATTTCATCAGTGTAGGCAATTCCCTAAGACAGAGACTCTCTTACCAAATCATATCCAATTGTTTTGCAACTTCTGGTCTTAGAGAACTACTTGGGGCATGGAGAGGTTAAGTCACTTGGCTCAGGGGCATAAAGCCAGTATGTGTCAGAAGTGGGACTTAAACCAGGCTGTTTTGACTCCAAGGCCAACTCTATCTGCTGTGCCAGGCTACCTATCCATTGATTCTTTACCCTTAGTTATCAACACTTCAGCTTTCTTTCTCCAAACCTCCAACTGTAATTATCCATAATAGATATTGGTGCAAAAAAATGGTGGAAAGAAAGACCAATATAGGATATCCTTCTAGGATATCATGTTCTTCAAATATTTGAGTATCAAGAATCTTTGTCATTGGGAAAGTTTCTTAATTATGTTTTCTAGGAACCTCAGGCCCACTTTAAAAGGAGGAGAGAAAGGTTGGATGAGAGTTAGCCATGAAATAGACTGAGAGAAAGAAGCAAAGGGAGATGACTGTGCAAAGGCCACGATGTCAAAATGACTCTATGGAGGGCAGAGAGGGAGTCTTGGCACCTGGGAGTGTTTAAAGACTATGTAGACATGATGGCAATCCCCAAACCCCCGAGCGAGGCAAAATTTCAGGGAAAGAAACCTGAAACAGCTGATGACTGCTCCCTCCAACAGTTCCCATTGAGTTATGAGTTTCAAAGAGCTGGCTCTCCTTGCTCCTTACACCTCCTCCACCCATATATTACTTGGAATTCAGAGTGATTAACTGGGTTCCAAGTCTGACATTCCGGGGAGTCAGTTGAGGAAAGCAGACAGATATGTCTGCTAGAATGGTTTAGGACAGAGGTGTCAAACATGCAGCCTATCACTCATATGTTCCACAACACCCCTGAGTATGGCCTGATCCAGATTAAAATGAAACTGGGAAATATTTAACCAAATAGATAAAAATATGATAAAGCAGAAAATACTAATTTGTGGTTTTCTAAATCCGTAGCCCACAGGGTATGACCTCTAAGGCCTCCCTTTGTATTTGAGTTTGACACCACTAGTCTAGGAGATTTGTGGTGGAGCTCCCTAAGCTATGAGCTTGAAGAGAAGGGGGATCCAAACAGAGCCAGGTACCTGGGAGTAAACCACATTAAATGGAGGTCCAAGGTGATCCACTAAAGGCATAAATAAAAGGAATACAATTTATTTCACATGTACCTACCAACTGTTTTTTACATTGCTGAATGCCCTCAATGATTGACTGTAACTTTTGTCTGTCTATAAGAAGGCTAACTTTTTGTCACACAATCAATTTGGGCCAGGATCTTATAGTTCCTTATAACATGTGAACCACAAAGATGGAGAATTGGATGGATTTGTTGTGTATGTCTGCTTACTACTCTAATTCTTTTCTTTGTGAAGTCCCTCAAATTCCTGCTTCATGGAGCTCCCAGGTAACATTGAATTGTGTGATCTTCAAGGTCTTGTTTAGCTGTCTAACTCTTGTGTTCCGACAATGCCCTCTGAGATTCTTGTCAGTTAGCACAATGAAGATATAAAGTTGGAAGAGACCTGAGACTATCTAGTCCAGTTCTCCCATTTTACAGATGAAGAAACCAAGGCCCATAGCAATTATATGACTTGTGCATGGTTGCTTAAATAGTAAGCATTGAGTTGGTATTTAAACTTAGGTCCTCTTTCTTTTACTATGCTGCTTCCTGTAGTATGGGTGGAATGCAAACTTGGGGTCTCTGCACTTTTATTAGGAGAGTCTTGAAGCTGAAAATCATTAAAGTACTGAATCTCTGATGGTGGAATGACAGATTGGTGCAGATTTAAAACTACTCAAGTAAACTGCAATATCCTTGTATTACTTTGAGGAGCAAATCTTAACTCATAACTGGCCCCAATCTTCCTTTCCAGCCTTCTTATTACTGCTATTCTAGCCCTTTGAGGTCCAGTCAATAGAGCCTCCTTGTGCACTGCCCTGGATTGCTTTTGCACTGGCTGTTTTCCATGCCTGGAACACGCTTCTTGCTTCCCTTTATCTCTTCAGATGCCTAGATTCTTTAAAGATTCAGCTCAAGTGCACTCAACACTTTCCCAAATTCTAACAATTCTCTCTGTCATTTGTTAAATGCATACTGTGTACCAGGCACCTTGCAAAGTGGGAGGATTATCAATGCAAAAACAAACAAAAAAGGGAGATAGTCCCTGACCCCAAGGAGCTTACATTCTATTAAGGAAAGACCATACATGCAAGTTAGGAAGGGAAGTTGGGATATGGCAAGCAATCATAGAACAACTGATTTGACAGGTTGTTTCCTGGAATGGTAGGGTTGGTTTGATTGCTGTTATCAGAGCAAGAGGTGAAAGAGGTCAGAGGATGAAGAGATATGTTTGGCAAGATATATGGGGGCCAGCTACAAGGGGGTATAGGGTGAGCTAGAAATGATCAAAACTCACCCATTTGAAGCCTAGGTGATGTTAGTAACCAAGGTAAACTGAGTTACCAGTGTATTGTGAGGATGGGGGTGGGAGTGGGGGTTGGGATATTTTATTTTGTTATGTGGGTATGGCTTTCTTTCTGTTTTCTCCTCCCTTAGGTGAGTGACTTTCCTTTAAAACCTAGACAAGAATGGTGGCTGGTTGGTCTAAAATGAAAGAAAGTTTCTTTTCAGTCTTCAACACTTGCCTGCTCAGTATAATCTAGCGCTCTTCTCCCCTTTTTCTTAAAAATTCCCAACCCCAAAATTGGGTCCTCTTGGCCAAACCTTTTATCCTTCTAGAGTATCCTTCTTTCATCCTCTCCCTACCTACAGTGAGTTTGAAATAAAACACATGCAAAGTTTAACATTTCTGCAGGCCAAAAAGATTTTGTAGGAGGTAAATGAGAGTAGCTGGCTCACTTGACTGGCCAGGAGGAAGAGAAGCAGCTTTCTGCAAAACGATAGCGCTCCCTGGTTTAGTCCAATCCCTTTGGGTTGGCTCTCACTGCTCAGGAGATGTGGATCGCTACCTGCTGCTGTGACTCCCACTGTATGGAGCGCGCTCTCTCTCTCTCTCTCTCCCTCCCTCCCTCTCTCCCTCCCTCCCTCCCTCTCTCCCTCTCTTTCTCTCTCCCTTCCTCCCTCTCTCCCTCTCTTTCTCTCTCTCTCCCTCCCTCCCTCCCTCCTTCCCTCCCTCTCTCTCTTTCCCTCCCTCCCTCCCTCTCTCTCTCTCCCCCCTCCCTTTCTCCTCTCCCTTTCTCCTCTCCTTTCCTCCTTTCCTCCTTCCCCTTCCCCCCACCTCTTTTTGAATTTCTAAGCTCAGCTCTTTGCACACTTCCTGGCATTTAGTAATTGCCTCATAAACACTTACTGACTGGCTGATTCCTGCTTGGGAATCAAGGTCAGTCCCTCTTCCCAAGTCTCTTCTTTCCCAAGACAGCAGCAACTGTAGGCATATATGTTGTCATCCCCACTGCCATCAAATGTGATCTCCTTGAGGACAGGGACAGCTTTACTTTTGCCTTTATGTCCTCAGTGCCTAGAGCAATGTCTGGCACTGGCACTGGCACTGTACTGGCACCCTGAGCCTGACAGGAGCCTAATAAATGCTTACTGGTTGATTCTTGGTGGGAGCTCATGGAACACCCTTTCCTGCTCAAAAGGGCTTGAGGCCAAAACCAAGAAGTGGGAAGCGCCCACCTTCTGAGACTTGTGGCTCTGGAAAGATAGCTAGAACTGGTGGTGGGGGGAGCACGGACTCTGGAGCACAGTAGGGGGCTATTGAGTTGTTCATTTTCAATCTATCATCCTATCTTCATATACACATGTGCCTTTTGTTTTCCTGAAAAGTTTCAGGTATGTTGAATTTTTAAAATGCATTTATGGAGACCCTATACTGAAGGAACCCTATACTGAAGCTAAGCATATTTCTTTTTGTAATGTTTGGTAAGCCTGGATTTTTGCACTTTGGGTCTTCTTTCTGTGGGGCCCACCTGTGTTTGGTTTAATCTCCATTTCTGCTACAAAAGTGACTCCCAGGCTGCCTGATTTATGGGGAGGTCAAGGATTGCGCCCCTTCCTGCTGTTGTGAAACTCACTGGTGTCCATCTGGTGATGTGGGGGTGGCATCTGAAGTCGAATGAATAGTTTTCAGCACATGGCAGTGCTTTGAGCTGAGATAAAAGGCTATTTGCATGGAGTTCTAGGATAATAAACCAGAGCCAATAAGATGGAATGGCTTCCAGTTACTTAGCCTTCCATGGCCTCCCCATTCAGGACACTGCACACAATAGCTGCTCAATAAATACTGACTGGCAGGCAGGCTGACTACTGGCTGCTGGAATGAGAGCTCAGAGCAGGGCTGTCCTGGAACCGAACTCCAAGTGCTAAGTCCAGCAGAGAGTAGCTAAAGATGAAAGGATGCAATGTGGGGTGTTAAGGTGCATTTCCCAAAGCAATCATAGGACCTTTGGAGCATCTCTGACACACCCCTTTCCTTTATTCCTCAGCTTTAGTTAGGCATGAGAACTATTGATTTTTTTCCTTCTATTTTCCCCCTTTATTCCCACTGCCACTGCCCTCAGCCCAGGACATCTTCATCTTGCACCTGGAACAATTCTAACATCTGTCTCACAGATTTTTCAGCCCGTAGTCTCTCCAGTCTCTCCTTCACATGATGACACACTGTTCTTCCTTAAACATAATTTTCAGCATAGAGTTGGCAAGGCTGGCATTCGTTGTCTTTAAGTATTACAAGGACTCTACGGTGGAGAGAGCAGCTAGATGGCAGAGTGGATAACTGGACCTGGAGCCAGGAAGACTCATCTTCCTAAGTTCAAATCCAGCCTCAGGCCTTAAGTAGCTGTGTGACACTGGGCAAGTCACTTACCTCAGTTTGCCTCATTATGCTTGTCTGTAAGACGAGCTGGAGAAGGAAATGGCAAACCACTCCAGTATCTTTGCCAAGAAAACCCCAACAGGAGTCACAAAGAGCCAGACACAAATGAATAACAACTTGATACCAGAACCAGGAGCAACGGGTAGAAGTTTTGGAGAAGCATATTTAGACTTGATGTCAGGAGAAACTTCCTAGCAATTAAAACTGTCCCAAAGAGTAATGGCCTGGGTGATGAGTTCCCTCTCTTTGGAAGGTTTCAGTGAGAGGGTTCATAAGTATTTCTTAGGCATTTTGTAGAGAGGATTCCTTTTCAAGTTCTCTAAGATTCTGTAATATGTTATTGCCACTCAGAAACAGTCAGTGGCCCCCTATTTCCTCCCGAATGCAGGTTAATGTTCTCAGTCTGACTTTCAAGGACCTCCCCAACTTCATCTTGTACACATCCTTTCAGTTCAGATCATTCTGTTCCTCCCACTTTGCTGTCCCAGAAACATGCCATGCTCTTTGCATCTTTGTTTGGTCCCTGGTGTGATTTACTTAGTCTACAGAGACCTCTCTTTTCCCTGCTTCTACAAAGTCTACTCATTTTTCAAGTCCCAACTCAAATTCCAGCCATTCCAGGAAGTCTTCTTGGATGACATCATCTTCTGTGATCCTCCTGGTCTCTGAATTTGCTAACTAGTGGAATGGATGGATGATTGCACTGTTGGTCAATTTCCTTCTCTCTGTTTGTCTCTATATTTTTCTATAGCTCTACCACAGGGAGTCTAATCAATGCACTAGAGGTGGAGGGAGAGGAGGTCTTGCTCTGGTTTGTAATTCATGCCACATAGTTTGGCACTTAATTATATCCTTCCTTGAATTATTTACTTTTTCACCTGCGTTAGTCTTATCCCTCTGTCAAAGGAAAAATATTAATACTGTACTCTGCAGTGTAGGCACAGTCTGCCAGGAGCACTTTTTAAATTCATTTTTCCTTTTTCTAAATTCAAGCATTGTTCTCTGCTCAAGAGAGAAATGTCTAAACTGACAGAGTCCCCTGTGCCCTCAGACATCTCTCTAACATAAGACATTTTTGAACTAATGTTGATAGGAATCTTGAAAAAATGTGAAAAAATTCTCATCATAAAATATAGTTACACAACTCAGGGTAAGGTAAAAATAAATATTTTACTTCATTAACTGGAGCGATAGTCTGGATCTGGGAATATAATTTTTCTAAAATCACTCATTGTCTCTATACCACTCCCTTTAAGGATTCTTCTTTCTAGCTGGTCAATAATGAGTCAAGCCAAGAAGCATTTATTAAGCACCTACTATTTACCAAGCACTTTGCTAAGCATTGGGAATACAAAAAAAGTCAGGTCCCTGCTCTCAAGGGATCCATAGTCTAGTGGGTGAGACCACATGCACACAACTATGTATAAATAAGCTATCAACAATGTTTTATATTGGAGGTCATTCACAATAAGAAGGCACTAGAGTTAAGGGAGGATCTTTGGGAAAGACATTTTGTAGAAAATGATATTTTAACTTCTTGTAGAAAATGGTATTTTAACTTTGACTTGAAGCAATCCAGTGAGACCAGGAGGCAGAGATGATGAGGGAAGAGTGTTCCAGGGGAGTGGGGGTTGGGGTGGGAGTAGAGCTAGTGAAGCTGCCCAGAGAAGAGAGATAGAGCATCTTGTTCAAGAAACAGCTAGGAGGCCATTGTCTTTGATCACAGAATATGTGCTAGGGAGTAAGATATAGGACAGATTCTTCCTTTTCGTAGGTACCTCATTTGTTCTAATCTCTTCATGCTTAGGTGTGCTATTAAATATTTAACAAGGAGGTCTCCTGGGGAAAATGGACAAATGACACACTTTTAAAGCTTAATCTTCATTAATAATATTTTCTCTACCAATTTCTTGAATCTAGACAATCAACAAAATAATTAATCAAGCCCTGATGTTTGCTGATTTCCAGTGTGAAAATGCTCACACTGATAATTTTACAATTGGCTTTCAACAATTGATGACAGTTGGCTTTTACCCATTTGAGCTGACTCAACCACACAGGACACATTACTCTTAGGTGGATGAATCAAAAGCCCCATGTCTTCATTTTTTGTCTTGTAACTACCCTATTTACTTCAAAGGTAGAGAAAGAGAAGCTGAACATTGTTTTGGAACTGATAGAGAAATATGGATAAGAATTTTTTTCACATGAATCCAAAGACTCAGGCTTCAGACTAGCCCCTGCCCCCCTTGCTTTTTATATATGCTTAAAAAAATATTTCTAAAGGGAAGGGGACTAACCTGCTTCCACACCTACAGTTCTTTGAGGACATCTTCTCTAACTTTTGTAATTCCCATCTCATTTAGCACAGTGTTGAGAGCATCTCAAATCAAATATGTCAGCTTGGTTTTGCAAATTGTTGGAGTCTGCTATTTGAGCTGGAACCTAGAATCTAAACCCTCAGTTCTCCTAGAAACCATTGTCCTCCATAAAGATGTGAATGAATGAATGAATGAAAAGCACTTACTATTTTCCAAGCACAGTGATAAACATTGGGGTTAAAAATAGAAAAACAATGAGACTACTCTCCAAAAGCTTACACTCTACTTGGTATATAAAATATATAACAAATATATAAATATATAACATATATCATATTAAATTAAATATATATTTATATACTATTATAACAAAATATATAATATATTAAACACAACTTTATGAAAATAAATCTATAATATATAAATGTATATGTCATCATAATATAATATATTATAGTAAATATGTTAAATTATGTATAGGTATATATAAAATATATATTAAAATATAATGTAGTATATTACATTAAATATGACAAATAATTAATTAATTTAATGAAATATAAATAGAATTAATTAATAGTAAATAAATTAAATATAACATATGTATGCATTAAAATAAATATATAACATATATACCAAAAATATAAGATATAAAAGAATTCAGTGATAAAGTGAATGAAATGGCCTAGGGCACATGATGTCCTAAGGGCACACCAGGGATGCAAATAGGGGCTTAGGGGTCCTTAGACTGTCTATAGGTACAACCTAAGATATAAGGGAGTTCCCAGAGGCATGGAGGCCAGAGTGACAAAGTAGATGGTAAAGCCTTTAGAAGCAGAGAAATATAGGATGTAATGAAAAAGTGTCTGGTAAGGCCTGGTGGTCCTCCACTTCACTAGAAAGCTTATAGTTGGTAACTTTTAGCTTATTTAAATAGTATGAACAACATTGTCAGTCTCTTTGTCTGGCTGTCCCAATGGAGTCTTGGCAGCCCAATGAGGGGTAAAGGGATAGGACCTTGGAGATCAACTAGCCCAACCCTCCTCATATTATGATTGAGGAAACCAAGCCCTAGAAAAGGGAAATGTCATGACCAAGTTCACATAATTAATATGGAACTGAGCCAGTTCTGAATTTAAGTCCAGGGATCCATTGTAGTATCTCTCTCACACAGCTGCAAATGTAGTGCTCTCAGAAGGACAGGTGGATTCATGCCTTGGATAAGTAACAATTGGTGATGAATATAGAATGCAGAACTGTTTAAAGTGAAAAAAAAATCCCATTTTTCATAGTACAGAATGGGACCAAGGTCATTTTGTCAAAAAAGATTTCCTTCCTGGGAAGAAGATTGGGAGTGAGGGAGAGAGAAAATAGGAATTTACCCCAAGAAAATATTCAGCTTTATTTGCATAATGATGGAAGATGCATATCAAGCCAGTATTCCTTCTTTTTGTCATTAAAGAATTATAGTACACACACAAAATTATATGAAAAGTCCCATGAGCATTATTCAAATTTGCACCTATCGTTTGGTAACTGGCATTTCATGAGATTGCCATTTCCCTTAAAATGGTATTAGTGTAAAAATGAGATTTTTACCCTTCTTTCTGAATATATATTGGGAGGTAAATAATCTAGTTTTAAATAGCACAGAAAGGTGGAGATGGTGTGTTAACTTAATCAAAATAATCCTAAGACTTCAGGTCTGGTATATTTATGGAGGAAGAGATTTAATCAAAAAAGTTCTGTCGGTATCAAAATAGCATTTCCCTCTTCTGCCCATGTTGGTCAGAATCCTTTAATGATTCCCCAATGACCATAGGATGCATTCCAAATGTACGATTCCTTGAATGTGTCATTTAAGGCCCCCCAAAATCTTCCCTCTAAACTTTATGTCTAGTTTTATCTCCTAAAGTTCCCCTACATGAGCTCACTGTGTCACACAAAATGGTAGCTCCCTGTACATACCACATACATGCCTCCTTGAGGGCAGGATTTATGTTGTAGGTTTCCAAAATGGTGCTCTGCTTGATAAATGTTTATTGATGATGATGTCGAGGTAATCCAGGTCATTAAGCCACCACATGGTACCCAGGTTACCTTGGAAATAGACTACTGTCAGAGGAGTGAGATAGATGGTGGAGTAGATAAGTAGGGAGACAGCAGAGACATGACATTGTGGTCTAATGGAAAGAGAGCTGGATTTTGAGTCAGGGGGCTTAGGTTTGTCTCTTGGTTTTACTCAATGATTTCTTAGGTTTCTTATAGCTTTTAATATATGATCTTATAACCTGGAGGTCATGGTTTAATATAGGATTGGGGTAGGGAACCTGCAACTTTGAGGCCGCGTGTGCTCCTCTAGGTTATCTAAGTGCCTCACTTGAGGATCTAGAGGGCTACGTGTGGCCTTGAAACTGCAGCTTCCCTGCCCCTGGTGCAGGGAATGGGTCAGCAGCAAGTACTCAGATGGTCTTTATTTCTAGTGTCCAGAGATAAACACAGCTAGAAACCAGGTACATGGTCAGAGGTTAGAGGATGTATGTACAGCTATTAGGAACCAGACAAGCAAGTAAGAACCAGAAGAATCCAGGTATAATGGGCATGAAATCTATAGGAAGCGCAGCAGACAATAGGGATGGAAGAGCCAATGTGAAGCAGTGTGGTATGGAATAAGCATTTGACTTGGATTTGGAAGATATAGAATCATGCGACCCTTAGTAAGTGACCTCATCTCTCTAAAGCTGTTTCCTTTTCTGAGAAATGGGGATAATTTCATCTTCTATCTGATAGGATCACCTTACCGTGTTAGAGAAATAAATGTGTATTATGATGTCAGTCCCCAGTACTTGGTGTTGATTCTTAGGTTCTGTTGTGCCCTGTCCAAGAATGTTCTTAAATATTTCCTTCTGGGGCAGAAGCCAGTTTCTAGTGTTTTACCAGCTAACCTACATTTTCTAGGCAGAGTTAGGAAATGTTTTTAGCTAAGGACAGGGATGCCTGATAGTTGCCTCTGGGGACATAAAGCAACCTGGAAAGGGGTAAATGTATGTATGTATGTGTGTGTGTGTGTGTGTGTGTGTGTGTGTGTGTGTGTGTGTTTGTGTTGGGGTGGGTTATATTTGAGGGAGGGTGTTATAATGGGACAAAGAGAGATAGAACAGGGCACAGAACACTAGACTTGAAGTCAGGAAGACTTAAGTTCAAATCCAGCCCCAGATATTTGCTAGCTTTATAACTCTGACCAAGTCACATAACCTCTGCTTCAGTTTCATCTATAAAATTCAGATAATAATAGCATCTACCTCTCAAAATTGTTGGGAGAACAAAATAAGGGATTTTCAAAGTGCTTAACACAGTGCTTGGCACACAGTAGTTTAAAAATGATTGCTAAGAAAAAGGATGAGGGGAGTAGGGAGGGAGGAAAAGAGAGAATTTGGAACTCAAAGATTTTTAAAAGAATGTTAAAAATGGTTTTTACATGTAATTAGAGAAAAATAAAGTACTAATTTTTTTTTAAGTGGGGGAACAAAGAAAAAGAAAAGAAGACCTAATTTTAACATTTAAGCCATTCTTTCCAAATTCTTCCCCAGAGGCAGTATGGTGTAATAGGAAGAGCACACTGGTCTTGGGTTCAAATTCCACTCAGATACCTCCTAGCTGTGTTGCTGAGGGCAAGTCGCTTGAGACTCATTTTCCTTATCTATAAATGCGAGCAACCTTCAGGTTGTGAAGATAAAATAAGATAATGTAGGTAAAGTGCTTTGCAAACCTGAAAATGCCACATATATATATATATATATATATGTATGTGTGCATGTATGTATATATACACATATATATGTATATATACATATGTATGCATATCTATACACACATATATGTACACACTTGGTTTGTGTGTGTGTGTGTGTGTGTGTGTGTGTGTAATTTGATTATAGGAAACTCAACCGCACTTTTCACCTTCTTGCCTTTCCTTTTCTCCTTTTCCCAACTTTTCTCCCCTTCCACACTGAAGGGGCCAGTGAGTAAGATGTTTTGCCGTATACATCCTGGACGATGTCCACTAACTGGGGAAGAGGTAGCCTTCAATACCCTTTTAATTTAGGCGGTTTGGGGACCTGGTGTTTTGGAAAGGTCTCAGGTCTGAACTGTATGAGGGAACCAGGGTTTTGATTTCCAAATTAAGTTCTGCCCTGCTGGTGTCAGAGAAGAAGCTCATCTGGGAGGCAGCTGGGATTCTTCCCTCACCTCTTCTATTCCCTGTCCTTCCATCCCCTCCCTCCACCCCTCCGGGGTCTTTGCAGGCAGGATGAACAAACAGAAATGGATTGTGTCTTAATTTCAGCAATGCCAAGAGGTGGGTGTCATCTGAAAGAATTCTTTGGCCCTGAAACTTTTTTTTTGAGTGAAAACAACCCATGAGATTAATTGCTTCTCTCTGTCTCCAGCCCATTGAAGGAAGGATTGATGTCTAAGGGGGATTAAAATATAAAAGACAGAAAGAAAAATAACACCAACTTGGGACCGTGCTTATTATTCCAAAAAAAATGACCAAGGGAATGTCAGTAATTACTGATTCATATGCCTATTTTCCTACTGAAAAAATTTTAAAAGGGATAATTTACATATTTGTCAATGGTATCCTTCATAAGGGCATTAGAATGGTCAAAACAACTTATTTACTTAAAGTTATTCTTAAGACAATATTGTTGTTACTGTACGCAGTGTTCTCTTGGTTCCACCCATTTCTCTTTTCATTATTTCATGTAAGTCCTTCTATGTTTCTCTAAGGTCACTGAGCTCATCATTTCTTATAGCACAGTAATATTCTCTCACAATTACATACCACAACTTGTTCAGCCGTTCCCCAATAGCATCCCTGCAATTTCCAGTTCTTTGCCACCAGAAAGAGCTACTATAAACATTTTAGAGTATATAGGTTCTTTTCCTTTTTCCCCAATTTTCTTTGGAAATAGACCAAATAGTAGTATTTCTGGTTCAAAGGGTATAAGTAGTTTAGTAACTCTTTGGGAATAATTCAAAATGGCTCTTGAAGATGGCTGAATCAGTTCACAATTCCACCAGCAATGAATTAGTGAGCAAATAAGTTATTTTGGCTATGATAAATACCAAAATTAACTATAAAGGATATATGAAGATACTATCTGTATCTAGAGAGAGAATTGATGAAGTATCTATAGAATAATTATTTATATGTGTATGCACACATACATATATAATATACATATACATACATATATGAATGTATGTATACACATATATGCATACACATACACACACAAACATATATATAGTCTAATGGTAGCCATCTCTAGGGCAAGGTAGAGGGAAAGAAAAAAAGAAATTTACATGATAATTTTATTGTATATTTAAAAGGAATTGCAAGTTGTACATAGTAGGTTTACATTTTCACATGCAGTCATCTTTTTTTATTTCCCTACATTATAGAGATGTTTATTTTATTCCACAAATAAAAAAAATTAAAATAAGGGCATTAGGATGAATTAAACCATACTTAACTTGAAATCACATATTTACCACCATAAAACTGACTGAAAGATAAGGAGAATAGAAGCTCCCGCTGTGCTTGTCCATGATATTTTTTAAGTATGTGATCTAATGAAGTAAAATTCTGTCTTTTGATTTCCTATGTACATAAAGAAAAACTGGATAAAATTTCCCCACACCCCCAAACCATAAAGGTGACAACAGTAAAGACAGCCCTTGTCCTATAAACTCCTGACTTGAGAACATTCCTCATGTGCTGGCTCAAACCCTGATGCCACAGAATTATCACTGATTTATTATAGGTATCAGAGGTGATAGGTACCAGTGGATATAATGGCAATGGTCAAAATGAGTAAAAGGTTCTTAGACACCCATTACTGTCTCTATGATATCTGCCCTATTTGGTATCAATCAATCAATCAGGAAAGCAAGGATTTATTCAGTGACTATTATATGCCAAGCAAGGTGCGGAAGATACAAAGACAAAAATGGAAAGATCCCCTGACTTGTAGAAGCTTATATTATAGCAGAGGAATTAACATGTATACCTTTCAATACATACAAACACATATAAAGCAGATACAAGGTAACTTTGGAGGGGAAGGTATCAGTCCTAGAGGGCATCATGCAAGGTATTATATAGAAGGAAGTATTTGTGACGAGTCTTAAAGGAGATAAGAGATTCTAAGAAACAGAAATGAGGAAGAGGAGTATTCCATGCTTGGAGAACAGCCAGCAAAAAGACTCAAAGATCTGGCTTGTTTTCCAATGGGATAGGGGTTTTCTAGTGATTCCTTGACTCGTTTACTTAATCAAGGAGCAGTTCCTCAAGGTTAGAAATGACTAAGGGAGTTTGGGGTTTGGGCTGGGGGAGAAAGCTTGATTTTAATGAAAGAAGTTAAGGTCCCTTTTCTCATACTCTGGTGTCTTGGGAATGATTGTACTTTTGGCTTAAGTTATGGCTGACATATAGGACTTCCTCAAAAAGTAGAGTAAAAAGGAAATATTTATCAGATATAGAACAGGCAATTTATTCCTCTTATGAAAGAGATGCTAAACATAAAAATCACAGTGTGCATTAAAAGAACAACTTGAACTAATAAACAATAATGACTAGTAAATACTGTTACAATCTGTTGGGAGGCTGATACTTAAGTCTCATCAGAACATAAAGTAGTTTCCAGAACTTCCAACTAGGAATTTTGCAATTCATCTTGGCTTTATACTTTTCAAACAAAAGTTGGTATGTGTCTTCTAGTAAAATGGCCAGGACCAGGCCAAATTCTCTAGTTAGGAACCATTCTCTTTGATGCAGAAGATTTCCCTGACATGCAACAGCTCTAACCCTATGGGATGGAAGATCTCAGGATCACTCTCACTCAAAAAGTTTCCTGCATACCTAAATAGATACATCCACCATGATAAAGATATTTAATCACCTACTCACAAAAGGAAACACCAATTGGAGACAGCCAGTAGAGACCCAAGAATAAGCTTACCTAGTTGAGTCTACTGTCCATTGGGAATAGAAGTAAGGTATCAAGTAAAGGTACTGTTCACCCTCCCTAACCCCATGCTTTGGAATTCTAGCTCACATGCCATGTGGGAGAGTCAAATCAGACATGCTCTTCTTTTAACTGATACAACATCCTGCCTCTCTTATGCTATCATAGGGTAAAAGGAAGGACCAAGGGACAACTTGGGCTTGCCACATCATGCCAAAATGACAAATTCTCCCAGAACTAGGCACCAGATGCAGGCCTTAGAACCTTGGAGTTACTGTATGTTCCATGGTATAGTTCCCATTAAACATTCATTCATTCATTCACCAAAATTATTATGCATCTGCTATTTGCAAGCCACCATGGGGAAATCAAAGATAAAATAAGACAATATTTGCCCTCAAAGAATTTATGATTAAATAAGTGTTTTCAAATGAGCATAGAACAGTGTTCAAGAAACAAACCCAAAGAAATGGAGTAAAAAACACTTTTTAAAAACTGCTAGGAAAATCGGAAAGTAATCTATCAGAAATTAGATATAGAACAGCATCTCATACCATATAGTTAGGTAAACTCCAAAAGGATACATAAAAAGCTATAAGAAAATTAGAGGAACAAGGCAATAATTACCTTTCAGAACTAAGAATAGAGGAAAAATTCATAAGCAAGAATCAGAATTATGGAAGATAAAAATGTATGGTTTTGATTATATAAAATTAAAAAAAGCTTTGTGTAAACAAAATCGATGTAGTTAAAATTATAAGTGAAAGAGATAACTGAGAAAAAAAATCTTTGAAGCAGCTTTTTCTGATAAATATCTTACTCCCAGGATTCATAAGGAACAAGTTCAAGTATATAAGAATAAGTCGATAGACAAATTGTTAAAGAATATGAACAGGCAGTTTTCAAGGTAAGAAATCCAAACTATCAATAATCATGAAAAAATACTCCAAATCACTAATAAGTAAGGAAATGAAAATTCAAATAACTCCGATGTTCTACTTCATACCTATCAGATTGGCAAAGATGACACAATAGGGAAATCATAGATGTTGGAGCTGCTGTGGGAAGACAGGCACACAAATGCCATATTGGTGGAGTTGTAAATTTATCTAGCCCTTTTGGATAGCAATACACTAAGCTGTGTCTATCCTCTGACTCAGAAAGACCACTACTAGACTTATACCCCCAAAAAGAGCAAAGAAAGAAGAAACTCATAAATTAGCAAAAAATGCTCATAGAAGTTCTTTTCATAGTAGTAAAATTAAAAAAAAAATACTGGAAATTAAGAGAAGAGAGTTGCCTGTTTGGAATGGCAGAACAAATTCTAGTATATGAATTAATGAGATGTGACTGAGACATTAAAAATACCAAATGATGTAAGCAGAACGAGGAGAATTATTTATATAATAAGACATTTTAAAGAAAAAAGCAACTTTGAAGACATTAGAACTCTCATCAATGCCTTGATAAGCTAGGATTCCAGATGACCTGGGATAAGGCATGCTACCTACCTCCTACCAAAGCGATGAACTTAAAATAGGGAATGGGACACACATTTTTGGGACATGGGCAACGTGAGAGAATTTCTTTTGCTGAATTATGCATATTTGTTTTGCAAGTGTGGCTTTTCTTTTGTAGTTGTTATTGTTCAATAGTGGGGAGAGAGCGTGCAGGAGAAAGACAGATGCCTATTAACTTGAAAAAATGAAACAAAATAAAGATAACCTTTACAAAGAACCATGGTGGTCATCCCATAAAGCATAGAGAAGCAATGAAAGTCAAAAAACTATTTGAAGAAAAGTTGACAAGACATTCAACTAAACAAAGTTGTCCTAAGGCATTTAAAGACAAAAATGGAAGAAAGGCAACAAATAGGAGAAAAATGGAAAAGATTTGTAAAAAAAACAATCACATAATAAATTATTTTCTCCATCATGGACAGTGGAAGTACCATACTTGGTTCCTTACATTACAGAACAAGATATGGTTGAGGTAGAGATAGCACTAAAATGAAAAAAAAAGACAAGAAAAGCAATTGGAATGGATCAAATGTACATAGAAGAGATTTATGCTGGAGATGACTTAATTGGGAAGATATTGAGGGAATGATATATAAGACATCTGAAGGAGGACCTTATTAATAGCAAAAAAGGTGAAATAAGTAATTATTAACCTATAAGCCTACTCTTCCATTTATACTAAATTTTTATGAGTCATTTATTTAAGAATCAAGGACATCTTTGATGAGGATGATGATGATGATGATGGTAATAATAATTAAAAACTAACATTTATATAGTGCTTACTATGAACCAGGCACTGTGCTAAATGCTTTACAATTATCATCTCATTACAATTATCATCTTCATAACAACTCTGGGAAGTAGGTGCTGTTATTATCCGCATTTTACAAATGAGGCAGAGGTGAAGTGACTTGCCCAGGTGACACAGCTAGTAAGTGTTTAAGGACTAATTTGAACTCAAGTTAAGTCTTCTTGGCTCCAGGCCCAGGACTCTAACCACTGTACTACCTAGTATAATGGTAATATTAATAGAAAACAACCTAGATTTTTAAAGGAAAATTTTTCTTGTGTGCCATATCTTTGTCATTTCATAATTGACTTAAAGGGAAATATAAAATCCTATTGTGATTATTGTGTATTAATTATGAAAAAGCACTTGATTTGGTAGAACAATACTCCTTACAGGCACTTTTTTCTGTGTTTCCTGTACGTTAAAATCATTCAAGATTCCTTAAAAGATGTAACAGAAACAATCCTATTTAATGACCTTCTTACCACAAACACTGAGCAAGCATAAAATAACAAGTGTATACTTGCCAGAAGTGTTCACTATGATGATGGAGGAGATCCAGGGCAGAATCCAAGTTCAAGAAGGATTCTTTGTGAATGGTGAGGTCCTCCTAGTGCTCCTGTATGCAAAAGACATTGTTTCTTCCTTGGAAGATGTGTATGGAGGCTGGACTAGAAGAAGAACTGCTAGTTCGGAAGAAATGGTGCTGCCACTCTCAGCAACCAATCAAATGTTCATCAACCTGCTGGTGGCAGTTGGACAGTAGTAGTTGTTAATGGGGATGAGGAAGTTGGGCCCCCCTCCATAATGATTTCTGTCCTCAATGATGGCCCTAGAGGCAGAGTCAAAAGGAATCCTGGTGGTTTGGGGAATACTACTACTCTAAAGCCTCTTGGATTTAAAGTTCTAGTCTGTCTCCAAGACCCAAGAGAAGATAGTGATCAAGGTGATGGTGGTGGTCCTGTCTTCCCCTCAGGGAGACTGAAAGAAATGATGAGCTTGTGATGTGGTAATAATGATGAACAACAGCCAGAGCTATTACCCATATGTCAAGTAAATGTGGAAAACCTCCAGAATGTTGGACACACCCTCTGACTTGAACTTACAAGAGGATATAGACAAAAGCTCCATAGGATGAGTAGGCAAGAATGGATTGTGATATTCGCTGCTGAAAAGAACTTTCAAACTGATGAGATCATAGATATAGTTGAGCATTTAAATGGCTACTATTATAAGAAGCCATAGAGTAATCAAAGATAAGATGTTGTTTCTGCCCTCAAGTAGCTTATGATTGAGTACACTGCAAGGGTACTCTGTATTCATTCATTCACTCAACAAGAATTTATTTATTAAATATCTACTATCTGCAAAGTACCAAGGGGAAATCAGAGAAAAAAGCAACAAGAACTTTGGTTGTATATTCTGGGTGGCTGACACCCTCCTTGAGGCTACTTGGTTTTCTTCAGTATATTTTCCAGATGACTGAGTTTGTAGGCCCTGTCTAGGATATAGAGCTTTGACTACTGGCCTAGGGTGGAGATATTTCTCTATCCCTGGAAGAGGCAGATTTTTTCCATGAACTTGTTTCCTTGATAGGACTTCTAAGAGAATGAAGAATAATGACCGTTGCATTAGAAGAATCCACAAACATAGGCATGTTGTTGGTGATGAAACTCAGACCATCGACTAGTAGTTGAGACATAGCTATTCTGAGATACTATCTCCTTGACAATCTGAAAAAGGAGAAGGAATCACCTTTTCCTGACAAAGTTTTTGCACTTCTCCCAGTTGCTGGGTTCTCTTCTTTGCTTATGTTGAGATGTTTCTCCAATGTTCCTGAGTCACAGAGATCCTTTCCTACTGCTCTGCCTCTGTGAAGAGATCCTAGCCTTATCTTGATGCATGCACTCTGAGATCACCCTCAATTTACCCAGTTCATATCTTATAAGTATGTAGTCATTCATATGTTGTCTCCTATGAGCTTGAGAACAGGGATTAAACCTTCTTTCCCCCTTTTCTTTGTATCTCTAGTACTTAGCACGGTGCTCATAGAAGGCACTTGATACGATCTAGTTAAATGATTGACTGTCTAAAATAATACAGTTGGAAGGACCTCAGAAGCAGGTTAACCTCTCCCTACACTATAATTCCCTCTAATAATAATAAATATACGCCAGAAAATCTCTCACTGTAATTAACTAATAGATAACAAATTCCCATCTACAAATACAAACTCTGAAACATCCTTGGCAAGTCAACAAATAAACTTCACTGGAACTAGAGCAGCATTATAGATGAAAATGTTGCCCATAATTTCCTGGATTTAACATTGACTGCTTAAAATTGGGGAACGGTGTTTATATTTATGTTGCCAAGTTGAATACCTTCAAGCTGTGTGGAATGAAAAACTCTAAAATTATAAAGATTTGTCAGGAAAAAATTAGAGCAGGTAGGTGGTGCAGTGGAAAGAGTGTTGGATCTGAAGTCAGGAAGACTCATCTTCCTGAGTTCAAATCTGGTCTCAGAAACTTCCTAGCTGTGCGACCCTGTGACCTAACCCTGTTTGCCTCAGTTCCTTATTTGTAAAATGAGCTAGAGAAGGAAAAGTCAAACCACTCCAGTATCTTTTGCTAGGAAAACTCCAAATGGGGGCTCAAAGACATAACTGAAACAGCTCAACAGCAACAATCAGAAGAAATTAAAACTGTGCGGGATCAGGATGAAATTTTTTAGTGGAATGTGTGTTGAACTTGAGATCTAGATCTGGTAGTTATGGTGGTGTGAATACCAGCAAGTCACTTAGTGAAGCTAAGTCTTTGTTTCCCCTTGAAGTGGAAAATGGTCACATTGCCTGCCCCCACTTAAGTGTTGTAAAGAAAGGGCTTTAAAGTGCTGTGTAAATGTGAACTGGTATTGTTCGTACTATTCCTTATTGGTGTCTAAGTGACACAGAAAAATCAAAAGAACATCGACCTCATTTGAAACAAGAGAAAATAGTGATTCAATCTCTTCCAGTTTTCTTTCAAAAAAAATTCAGGATTCATTTAATGGTCTTAGGCCTTTCCATGACTGTATTTTAAAAGTACATTTGAATCATTTCCATGGCATGTCAGATTATTTCTGACCTAGAAGGGACTCTCCTTGTAGCCTGTAGGGCCCTGACTTAAAGTCACTGGGATAACCCATCCTTCTGCTCCATTTCTAGTGGAAGATACAATCTGAATTGAAGACTTTTGTGGTTACATCTCAGTTAAAAACTCCCAATGTCAGGAGCTGGGCTTGTAGACTATTATTATGGTATGATTAAGATGGAAATGTACAAATAGAAATAATGAAAAGGGTACAACAATACAAGGTCCAGATCTCCTGACCTCCAAGTATTACATCCCAAAATAATGCCTGACTTCCTCTCCCATCCCTTCTCTCTGTAAAGAGTTTTCCACTTGCATTCTCCTGTAAACACCAAGGATCCAATGCTGTCCTTGAGGGCAAAGGGCAACTGTGAAAATCACCCAGAGTTCCTTCAAATGCTTTCCTGCACAGAGTAAACAGGAGAGAATGGTTCAAATACAATCATCCCACTGGATACTCAAGAGATACCAGCTGCCTCACTGGGGCAAAATGGAAACTGTCTGCTAGATTTTGAGTCAGAAAACTTAAATTTGAGTTTTAGTTCTGCCACTGCTACCTGTGTGACATTTATTAAGTCATTTCCATTCTTTGGGACTTGGTTTTCTCATCAATCAAATGAGAGACTTGGACTAGGTGACCTATAAGGTGCTTTTCGGCTCATACCATAATCACCATTCCCACCACCTACTATAATCACTAATCATCATTGATATCAGGATCATACGCAGTAATTGCCACTGCCATCATTGCCAATCATCAGCATCACCATTATCACCACTGCCATCTTTACCACCACCATAACTTAATATCTTGACCAATGTTGCTACTACTTCATCACCATGACCACTACCCTGAAGACCATGTCATACTCTCCATCACTACTACTATTTCCATCACCAATAATAATGTGGTCTCATCATGGCCATCCCTGCCCTTATCATCATTATCAATGTTTCCACTATCATTACTCAGGATCATCATTATTTAAATATCTTGGGATGGTATCTGAACTGGTGATTTCATAGATGTAGGAAACTCCCTGTTATACAAACTCCCTCCATTAATGCAGATCAGCTACTTATTTGTAACTTACAGTTTGAAATATTTTTATTAAATGCAACATGGCATTTGAGAATTGTTGGATTCTGAGCAGTAATAAATGACGCAAGCTCAGTTCCTGTCCTCTAGGGGGTACAGTCTAGGAGAGACTGGAATTTTTGCCAGTATCAAGTCCAGTATCACAAATGAAGGAAAGGGTCTTTTTAGGGTTATGAAGTTCTGAGTAATAGATCTGCAGCTTGTGGCGGACGCTGCCAGGATAAGAAGGAAAGTGAGGTTTGGCTTTTTATTGTGATTATTTTTCTCCTTTGCAGCCTATGTGCAAAGACTTCTGGGATCAGACTCTTTGTAGATTCTCACTCCGTAGGAAACCCAGCACCACTGTTCAACCTGGAGTGTTTAATTACCAGGGAAAAGAATAATTTTTTTTTTGCAGTGAATCCATTTAATTATTTGATTACACAGTAACCAAAGAGTGTGAGAGGCCTGTAGCCAGAAGGGACTTCAAAGCAATACCTTGATGTTGCTGAGTGGGGCATTAATGGGTTCTGAAGGCAGGAAGATTGCTAAAGGGGGGTGGGAGGGGGAAACATTCAAAGCTCCTCATGATCCTGCCAGCAATCTCAAAAAAATGCATAAACACTGGAATCCTCTGCCAGAGAAGGAAGAAAAGTTCAAAGGGATGGGAGAGTTTTCATGTAAAGTTTAGAGTTTAAGGCGTGACTGTTGGCTAAGGAGCCCCAGTGTTTGAACTTCTGTTTATTAAAAACAGTTTCCCAGCCATTCAGTGGGTTCAGAAAGACAAAAGAAAAGTGCAGGCTTTTTCGCTGTGGAAGCTTTAAAGGAACCATTGATTTCAACCTAGTTTTTTAAAAAATCTTTTGTATGTTTTGTAAAAAATCAAATTCAAAAAGTCTCCACTATCAGAGGAAAAGAGAAGAGCACCGTGGCAAAGAGAGGTTGTGGGGTGTTCTCTCTTTCTAATTAGTTCCTTTTCTACTCCATTTTCCTGAGGTACAACTGAGATAGCTGTCCACCTGTCCACCATCCCTCTGCTCTCTGCTTCTAAGAGTAGAGAGAGCCATCACTAATGGTTCTGGTGTCTTGGCAGCCACCACAAACCACACCTTGGGGCAACTAGGTAGTGTGGTAGGTAAACTGTTAGACTTGAAGGCAAGAAGACTCGAGTTCAAATCCTCTTGCAAACACTCCCTAGCCGTATGACCTTGGGCAAGTCATTTACTATATCCTCTCTATCTCTGTCTCTTTCTCTCTTTGGAGGAGGCCACTCACAAGCCTCATCCTACTAATGATAGTATGGAACTTTTAACCTTTTTTTTTGTGACCTAGGCCAGTTTGCCCCTCCTTAATCAGCTTGGTCTTTCCCCTTTCCCTGGGGAGCCTGCCATATTGGTGCCAGATTGAGTGTAGATACTGGATCAGCTTTAGGGCCCCTGTGGCTCAAAAGTCCTGAGTCCAAGTGATCTGCTAGCTTTGGCCTCCCTGGTAGCAGAAATTAAAAGCATGGGATACTGTGCCAGGCCAGTCACATAATTTTTCTCAGTCTCATTTTCCTTGCTGGTAAAATAAGAGGATTTGATCTGATGGTGTCCAAGATCCTTTGCAGCTCTAAGTCTATGATCCTATGATCTAAATACCATGAAAGGAACCTGTCAATCAGTGTTTAAAGATACATTCAATTGTAGCAGGTGGAGAGACCTCAGACCACGGGATACAAACATGGACATAATAAATATACTGCTGGTGGGGAAAGAAGCAGGCGATGCCTGGGATGTCACTAGGATATGTATGTTTCCTGTTTTAACTTATTCTGTTTAACTCGTTTCAAGGCTCAGTTGTTTCTATGTGCTGATTAGGTACTGTCAGTGCCCTTTTAATTTCAGCCAAGCCCCAACTGATTTAATCTAATTCTGGTGTTGGAGTTAGGATTACCTACTTCATCTGGCTTAGAACTCAGAAATCAAGATGAGGACTAGAATATATGAGAGTACATGAAGGCTGGAAGTATGGTATCATCTCATGGTATCATCCAACCCTTGAATTTTGAAATTCTGTTTCTTCAATTCATTAAGTTTAGAAACAAGGATCTGCACTAACTCTTGGGATACAAAAGTGAAATCAGACACAGACCTTGCCTTCAAGAGACTTCCAATCTATTAGGGGCAGGGAAGAGTAAGATAGGCCCCCAAATAGCTAGAACAAAAAGCAGAATGTCCTGATGTACACACCAGGAGAGGGTTTGATATAGCAATAAAAATACCTGCAGACTAGAGTCAGGAATTTGATATCATTTACAGTAGGAGAAGAGGAAAGGATTCATAGAGGAATTAGGCTTTAGTTGTGCTTTCTTAAAGCAAGGGAAGAAGGGAAAGATACCAACAGGAAGAATTTAGGGATGAAGGAGTAAAATTCATGCCTAACCAGGGGCATGTACACGTTTATGGAGACAGGAACAGGAAAGGGCAAATCTCTCAATATGCCTCAAACAGATGTCAAACACACTTCTTGGGGCACATGTAGCTCACAACACTTCCAAGAACAGTGGAACCACATGAAAATGTGATTGGGAAATAGTTAACAAAATTTTTTTAAAAACACAATAAAACATAGATGATATTAATATGTGGTTTTCTAAGTCACTACATGCCTGCATGGATCCTTAGGTACAGTTTAGTTATCCCATTTCTTTTTGAGTGGCCTTGAATATAGTATATTGAAAGTAGTATGAGATAGGTCTGTACCATAGGAGCCATACTATGAATGACCTTGAATACCATAGTCAGTAATTTGTACTTTATTTAGGGGGCACTCAGGAATGACTGAATGCTTTTGAGCAAAGGAGTGACCCAATGAGCATGGTGCATTAGGAAGTTTGCTTAGTTTACTTAGGTTTGTTAAAAATAAGGGCCTGGAAGCTGGAAGACCAGTTATAAAGCTATTATAATAGTTCCAGTGAGAAGTGGATGAGGACCTGGGTCTGAGCATGGTTGACAACAAATTTGGAAAGGGATGTTCTTAGGTTAAATATATGTTTTGGAATAGAATTTATAAGACTTGGTAATGTGGGGCATGAAGTAAGGAAAGAACAAGTTTATTAATCATCTACTTTGTGCCAGGTGCTATGCTAAGTGCTTTACAAATATCATCTCATTTGAGAGGGAGGTAAGTGCTATTATTCTCCCCATTTTGCAGGTAAGGAAACAGGCTGATAGAGGTAAGTGCCTAGAGTAACACTGGAAGTGTCTGAGGATGGATTGGAATTCAGATCTTCCTGACTTCAGGTCCAGTACTCTCTCCATTGTTAGCTGCTTAAAGAAAAAATTAATTGAATCACAGCTGCCTTTAAGGAGAGGGTAGAGTCAAAACTGACTAAAACTTTCCAATTGGATCCAGTGGCTGGGGAGTTTTGTTCTCTACTGCTATGTTGCTCCCCAAAAAGATCCTGCAATTTTGCAGTTCCTAATGAATAGGCATACTTATTTTTCCACAAGCCTGCCAGCCATGAGTTCCATTGCTTTTCATTATTTTAATAATTTAATCCTAGCTGTATTTCTAGGAGTGAATGAATGGATGAAGAGTCCTGATGACCACTTAGAATAGATGGAAGAAGTCTTGGGTGAGGGGTGGGGATTGGGAGTCTGTGATTTTATTAGTATAGGTTGCTCAAATCTCTTCACCAATGGAGATCAGCAGCTGTTCCGCAACTTATACTCAGGGAGAATTGCCTTGGGACACTAAGCTTTTAATTGACTTGCCAGGGGTCACACAAGCATCCTGTGTCAAAGGTGGAACTTAAACCCAGGTTTCTCTAGTGATAGTTTATGGCTAGAAGATTATTGAGGTTTAAATTAAAATGCTATTTCTAAAATAATCTTGAATTAAAAAAATAAGGAGAGAAATGAGGACTGAGTAGGGCTGATGGACTGGGAAATGGAAGAAAGAGATCACAGTTAGCATTTTGGGGAGGAATGAGGGAAAGAGAGAAGTAGAAGAAAAGAATATTAATGTTCAGGGAGGGATTTTAGAGTTTATGATCTTGAATGTACTGTGTAACAATTTTAAGTGATGGTGAGATCAAAGATATGACTTCATGCAGTGAGTGGGAAAAATATAGTAGAGATGGAAGTCATGGGAATTGAGCAATTCAAGGCACTAAGAGAACAAGGTATTAGAAAGTTTATGAACTTGAATATTAGAGTTTCAGATGACAACGGAAGGGGAATGAGGCAGAAAAAATGACTCTGAACCACCAGTGAGGAGGAAGATGAAAAAGAAGGGTATAGTCTTTGATGCTGTTGACAACACTCCTCCCCTTGATCCATTTCATAACATGGCTCCCTCTCTCTCCTGTTCTTTTCTTATTTATCTGACCAATTCTCAGTTTCCTATGTTGGATCTTCATTTATGGCATGCCTCTTAGCCCTCAATGTCCTCCAGGATGCTGTTCTGGGAGCTTTTTTGTTCTCCCTTTATACTATTTTGCTTGGGGATCCCATAAGTTCCTATAGATTTAATGATCTTTTTTTTGTAGATGATGGCAGTAATCATCACAATAATTATATATATACATATATAATATAAATAATAATAAATAAATATATATGTAATATAAATTGTAACATATTATAAGTAAATAAAATAATAATTAAAAAGCAAACATTTCCATAGTGCTTACTATGTGCCACACATTGTGCTAAGTGCTTTTAGAAATATTATTTCATTTATTCTCCAAACCACCCTAGGAGGTAGGTATTATTATCTCTACTTTACAAATGAGGAAACTAAGGCAAACAGAGTGCAAAGGGTCACACAGTTAGGAAGTAGCTGAGACCAGATATGAACACAGGTCTTCCTGATTCCAGGCCCAGCACTTTACATACTTCACCAATTATTTATGTGAGCCTTAACTCCAACATCTCAAATTGTAGCTTGGGCATTTCAAACTGGATATCCTGAATACATTTTAAATTCAACATGTCCAAAACTGAGCCAGTTCTCTTTCCCCTCAAATTCTCCCCTCTTTCAAATGTTCCTATTATGTTGAAAGTAATATCATCCTCCTAGTCACCCAGGCTTGCAATCTAGGCATCATCTTCACTTTCTCACAGCCCCTCTTTCTTCCATATCTAATCTGTTGCCATGTTGTGTTTATTGTTTCATAATGTCTCTTTCATATTCCCTCTTCTTTCCTTTGACACTGTGACCCTGGTGGAGGCCCTCATCACTTCGTATCTTGACTATTACAATAGACTTCTGGTTGGCCTCCTTGCCTCTAGTCTCTTCTACTCTGATCCATTTTCCACTCAGCTGTCAGAGTGACTTTCCTAAAGCATAGCTCTGACCATGTCACTCCCCTACTGAATAAACCACTGCTAGGATCAAATATAAAATCTTCTGTTTGATTTTTAAAGTCCTTCAAAACCTAGTCCCTTCCTACCTTTCCAATTTTTCTACAGTTTTATTCCTTTCTACATATCCTAGGGGTTAGCTAGGTGGTACAGCAAATAGGGTCCTGGACCTGAAGTCAGAAAGACTCATCTTCCTAAGTTTGAATCTGGCCTCAGACATTACCTCACTGTATGGCCATGGGCAAGTCACTTAACCCCATTTGCCTAAGTTCTTCATTTTTAATATGAGCTGGAGAAAGAAATGGCAAAACATTCCAGTATCTTTGCCAAGAAAACCCTGCATGGGGTCACGAAGAGTCAGATGTGACTGAAAATGACTAAACAACCATATTTTATGATCCAGTAACACTGAACTCCTTTGTTTCTCACACTGTAACATAAAAACACTGAAAATTATAACACATGGTAAATGGTTTAGAGAATGGCATTTTCAGTCATATCCGACTCTTCAAGATCCCATTTGGGGTTTTCTTGGCAAAGATACTGGAATAGTTTCCCATTTCCTTCTCCAGCTCATTTTATAGGGGAAGAGAGTGAAGTAAACAGGGTTAAGTGACTTATCTAGGGTCACACAGCTATCTGAGCTGTGTGTATCTGAGTATCTGAGGTGGGATTTGAACTCAGACCTTCCTGACTCTAGGTCTGACACTCAATCTACTATGTCACCTAGTTGTCTCTAGAGAAAGGCATATAAAAGTGCAAGTACTATAGCTTATCTGGAACATATAGAGCTTGGAGAAGGAAAATGTTTGCTAAAGAAAGATAAGAGTTGTGCTGGATTGCAAAAGACCTTGAATGCCAAGTAGAAGAGTTTAAACTTTACTTGGCAGGCAGTAGGAATCCACTGAAGGTTTCTGAAACAAAGAATAATATACCCAGTGGTAAGAAGGATGGATTGGAGAAAGGTAATAATAAAGATGGAAAGATCTGCAGCAGTCTAGGAGAGTGGTAATAAGGGGCTTTACTGTTCATTCATTCATTCATTTGCTGAATTAGGTATTTAGTCACAAAGTGGGGGAAATCAAACAGCAGAGATGCATAAAAATGGAGAGGAAAGACCAGCTGGGAGATTAGGTAGAATCAACAGATCTTGTTGACTGAAAAATAAGGGCAAAAAACCCCAAAGACAATGCCAAGGTTTCAGACCTAGGAGAAAGAATGATGCCACAGAAAAGGACAATTAAATCAAAAGGAGGATCAGGTTTGGTGGGGAGAAGAAAATGAACTTGGTTTTGAACTTACTGAGTCTGAGATGTTGGTGGGACATCCAGATGGAAGTGTCTTGTAGGCAATTGGAGCATTGAGTGTAGAAGAGGGTTCAGAGGTAAAGATGGACATTTGGGATTCATCTATATAGGAATTCTATTTGAAGCCATAGAAATGACTGAAATTGTCAAGTAGAGAAAGAAAGACCAAGGAGAAACCCTTGGTAACTCCATCATAAAGTGGGTAGGAAGATGGTTGGTTATTGGTTGCTGTCCTTTGTTCTCAAAGAAGACCAGGTGACATCACGATAATAAAGTCGAGTTTCAATGTGTCCAGCTGTGACTGATCAGACCAATAAGAGCTCAGAATGCTCTACCACAGGTTGGGTACAAATAGTCTGTGTGAACACTTAGGGTGTATACTCTAAATTTGTGCATCCTGCATTTCCTTTGAGCTGTCTCAATTCTGCTTTACTTATAGAGCACAGCACCTTCTCTGACAGGGGCACACCATGCTGAGCGGTCCTGTGCCAGTGTCTCCCATGTCACACAATCAATTCCAAAGTTCTTAAAAGAGACTTTGAGAGTGTCCTTGTATCGCTTCTTCTAACCATCATGTGAATGCTTACCCTGTGTGAGTTCTCCATAAAACAGTCTTTTTGGCAAGTGTATATTTTGCATTCAAACAACATGACCAGCCCATCAGAGTTGCATTCTCTGAAGCAGAGTTTGAATACTTGGCATTTAGTTTGAGTAAGGACCTCAGTGTCTTATATCTTATTCTGCCAGGTGATCTCCAGAATCTTCTTTAGAGAATTCAAACGGAAAAGATTCATTTTTCTAGCATGGCACTGGTACACTGTCCAGGTTTCACTTGCATACAACAATGAGATTATCACGACTCTGTAGACCTTCAGTTTGGTAAGTCAGTCAGTGTAATACCTCTTCTTTCCCATACTCCTTCAGAGTTTTCCAAACACTGAGCTAGCTCTGGCAATGAATGCGTCAACCTCATTATCAAAGTGTTCATCCCTGGAAATTACACCACCAAGGTAAGTGAACTTATCCACATTATTCAAAACTTCTCCATTTGCTGTAACCAATGGTTCCACATGGATGGTGTGGTGTTGACTAATGGACCACCTTTGTTTTCTTGATGTTAATTGGTAGGCCAAAATTAGCACAGGAAGCAGAGAATTGATCCATACTTTTTTGCATCTCAGCTTCAGCTGCACTGAGTGCACAGTCATCTGCAAATAGAAAATCATGCATTAACACTCCCTCCACTTTGGTCTTGGCTTATAATCTTTTCAAGTTGAAGAATTTACTATCAGTGTGGTAGCTGACCTTGATGCCATGTTCACCCTCATTGAAAGCATTTGATGACGGATGAAAATATCATGCTAAAAAGCATGGGAACAAGCACACAGCCTTGCTTCACTCCATTGGTGCCTGTGAAGGCACAAGAGCATTGTCCATTATCTAGAACCTGGGCAAGCATGTTGTCATGAAACTGACATACATTGCTGATGAACTTCTCTAGGCAACCAAATTTTGACATAACTTTTCATAAGCCCTCATGACTAATAGTGTCAAAAGCCTCGATCAGATCTACAAACGTTGTGTACAGACCTCTGTTCTGCTCCTGATATTTCTCCAGGAGTTGTTGGGCAGCAAAGGATCCAAAGAAGGACTAAGAAGGAATGGTTAGAGAAATGAGAAGAAAACAAAGAGAATTTGGTGTCTCTTAAGGCCAAGATACAAAGTGAAATCAGTAGGAGTTACTTTGCAAGACTGCACAGAATAATTATAAAATATATCTTGAGTAGAAAAAGGTCAAAAATCTCCAGGGAAATATTGAAAAAAGAAAAGTCAGAATGAAAGGAGTTTAGCACTACCATATCTCAAACTATACAGTAAAACAGTAATTTGCAAAATTTTCCAGTACTGGTTAAAAAAATAGAAAAGTTGATCTGAGAAACTGATTAGTTAAGCAAGACCCAGACGCAACTGGGCATAATAGCTTAGTGTTTAATAAATCTAAGGACTGGTATAAAGACTCCCTATGGCACAAAAACTTTTGGGGAAACTAGTCAGAAGTTAGGTTTGGACAAATATTTATACTATAGACACAATGAGTTCCAAATAGATATCTAGTCTATTCAAGGGTCATATCATAAAAAAAAAAGATAGTACATTTCACATCTGTGGCTAGGGAAGAATTCTTTTTTCTTTTTAAAATTATATTTTATTAATATCTTTTATTTTTATGTCCCCTTTATCCTTCACTGTATTTCTATTACCACTTTGTCCCAGAGAGTCATCTATATGAAAAAGTATGAAAAAATAAAGACAATTTCCACATAAAATATTTTTTTTAAAAAAAGTTTGATTTTATATGTAATATTCGCAGCCATGGGTCTACACTTTTGGAAAAGATTGGGTGAGATAGCTTCTCAAATCTTTTTTTTGGAGGGGGTCAAGCTTGGCCATTATAATTCTGCAACATTCAGTTTTGCTTGTTTGGTGGTGGTTGTTTTTCCCATTTACATCGTTGTCATCATGTATACATTGTTTTCTTCTTGTTGTTTGTTAAGACTAGATGTCTCTAGCTTGTCCTGGCTAGAGGTGCAGTGGCCATGCACAGACTCAACCCTACTAGTAATTGGCATGGAAGCTTTGACCTGCTCTGCTGGTGATCCATCACTCCCAAGTGTTCACCATATTGTTTCCAGAATTAGTGGGTTACTTTAGCCCTCTTATAGCTCAGAACTCCTAAACTCATGCAATCCACTTGTCTTAGCCTTCTCAGGAGCAAAGACTACCATGCCTAGGGAATATTTGTTTTTCTAACTCTACTAAATTCAGTTTACAATAATTCACATAATTCTTCCCATGTTTCTCTGTATTCATTATGTTCATTTTTTCTTATAGCAGTGTTATGAATTTTATCTTATATTACATATATAATATTATATATATATGGATACATGCATATGGTGCAATTTGTCTAGCTACTTCCTAATCAATGAGCATCTACCCAATTTCCAGTTCTTTGTTAACACGAAAAGTGTTGATATATCTGTACATCTCTCTATATATATCTATACATATGTATAGATATCTATCTATCTTTTATTTTTTCCCCTATTCTCCCTGGTATATACGTTGAGCAATGGGAATTGCTGGGATAAAGTATGGGCAACAGTGTTCTTTTCACAGTTACAGATTAGTTTCCAGAATGTTTGTACCAATCCCTAGTTCCATCAACAATTAGTGTGCCTGTGTTTCCACAATCTCTCCAACATTGACTTATTTCATCTTTTGCCATTTTTTGTCAATTTGACCTGTTTTATTACTAACTTGGGTTGTCTTGTCCCATCCTTAGGCAGCTGGTAGTCCTTCATTCCCAAGAACTCACAATAATGTTGCCAACATGTAAGGGGAAAGCTTTGCATTGTTTTGATTTGAATTTGCTATTATTAGTAATTTGGAACTTTCATTCATATAGTTCTTAATTTGCAATTTTTCTTCCTTGAGATATTTACTTGCATCATTTGGTCATTTATAGGGAGAAGGCTTTTGGTTTTACATATTTCTATTAATTGCTTATATACCTTGGATATCAAATCCTAGCAGAGGCATAAGATACAAAGATTTTTTTTAGTAATCTGCACCCCTTTTTATTCTAGTTGCATTAATTTCATTCATACAAAGACTTTTCTATTTATCCTGTAATCAAAATTATCAACTTAATCTTTTACAATTGCCTTTATTCTTTATTTGGTTAAGAGGTTGCCTTCTAGTTATAGCTATTGTCTCCTACAAGAGAAGGCTCTATTTATTCTATTTAGAATGAAATAGAATAAAGTACCTACTAGGTGCCAGATATTGTGCTAAATAATTTACAAATACTATCTTATTTGATCCTTACAACAGCCCTGGGAGGTAACTGCATACTAAGAATCCCTATTCAGGTGAGGAAATCTACGAATGAGAGAGGGTGAACATTATGGGTAAAGGTCAAAGGAGGGAGAAACGGATATTTGAAGGAAGACTAAGGAAGGAAAAACTGAAATGACTTTTGTCATTGGTGTATATAGATCATCTGAACAGAGAGAGGAGTGTGGGAAACAGCTCAACAGCCTGGCACAAAAATGACAGAATATTGTTGGAGGACTTCAATTATCCAATACTCTCTCTCTGAGTTATCTCTCCCTGACCAAAGCAAGAGCACCTAATAATTTCCTGACTCACTTTAGTGACTATTTCATCCTGTAAGAGGCAGAGCAGATTAGCTTACATGGCAAAACAGGAAAATGACAAATGTTGAAGAAGATGTGGGAGAGTTGGCATACTAATTCATTGTTGGTGGAGCTGTGAGCTCATCCAACCATCGTGTTCAGTAGTTTGGAACTATGCCTAAAGGGCTATAATATGTGCATACATTTTGACCCAGCAATACTGCTTTAAGGGCTGTATCTCAAAGAGATCATAAAAATGGCACTATATTTCATTACATTTTTCAGAAGAATGGTAGGATCACATGAAATAAAATATTTCATGGAAAGTCAGCCTATGAGGTATTGTGCTGTGATATTTGAAGGCCCATGGACACCAGTAGAGGTGCCACAGGATTGGAGAAGGTCACATATCACAGTTTTTAAGGAAAAGGAAGAGAATGGAGTCTTTAAACTATGGAGCAGTGAGTTTGACTTTGAATCATAAAAAAGAAATGAACATCTTGATATGGAAATGATGCTATCATAGAAAGAGCAAACATGACTTCATCAGGAGTAAAAGATGCCATGCTAACCCCACTTCCTTTTTTTGGACAGTATTAATGAATTAGTGAAGCTGAAGTGGATAGACTGCTGGGCCTAGAGTCTTCAAGAACTGATACCAAATATGGGCTTAGATGCATGCTAACTGTGTGATTTTGGACAAGTCACTTAACCTCTGTTTGCCTAGGAGGCAGATAGGTGGCTCAGTAGATAAAGCACAGAGTCTGGAGTCAGGAACAGCTGAGTTCAAATCAAGCCTTAGATACTGAGTAGCTGTGTGACCCTAAACAAGTCACTTAACCTCTGTTTGTCTTAATTCACTGGAGAAGGAAATGACAAACTACTCCCCATGGTCCACAGGGTCATGAGGACTCAGCCACAACTGAAGAGCAAAAAATGAATTAGTAGATGAGGAAAAATTGGGGATAATTTATTTGGATTTTAATGAAGCTTTTGAAAAAGTATTTCAAATTTTCTTGTGGGAAAGATGGAGAGACACAAATTAGATAGTAAGTCAGATGGATTTGGAACTGATTGGATGACTGAGTCAACATCAATGTGGCAAGAGGTCTCTGGTTGATTACCCCAGGGATCTGTATTTAGCCCTGTACTCTTTAATAATTTTATCAGTGAGATGGTAAAAGGAATAGAGTATCTGTTCATCAACTTTGCAGATGACACAAAACTTAGTGGAATAACTAACCTAGTGAGTGAAAGTGAGGTTCCAAAAGAATCTTGACAGGTTAGCACATTGAGCCAAGACTGATGGGATGAAATTCAATAGTGAATTTTTTCCAATTGAAAATCAATAGTAAAATTTTTCATGTAACTACAAAAATTAATTATATATATATATATATATGTATATATAAGATTTAGGAGGCATAGTTGTATTTCTGAAGAGATCTGCCATTTTTGTATACTATAAGATCAGCATAAGTCATGTATGATACAATCAAAAATACTAATACAGTCTTGGGCATCATTAAGAGGAACATGACTTACAGGAATAGAAAAGTGATAGTCTTTCTATATGTACTTTATTGTATTTTATATGTATTTTGCTTTCTTCCAATTACATGTTAAAATAATTTTTTAAAGGTTTAAGTTCCAAATTCTCTCCCCTCTTTTCCTCCCAGCTTCCTAAGAAAGTAAACAATCAGATATAAGTTTTACATATGCAATCATGTAAAACATTTCCATTTTAGTCATTTTGTACAAGAAGATTAGAATAAAAGAAAAAGAGTAAAAGAAAATGAAAACTAGCATGCTTATGTCTATGTTCAAACAATGTCATTTCTTTCTCTGGAAGCAGATAGTATACTTCATTATTAGTCCTTTGGGATTGTCTTGGATCATTGTGCTGCTGAGAATAGCTAAGTCATTCAGAGTTCTTCATTTTACAATGTTGCTGTTTCTGTGTACAGTGTTCTCCTGGTTCTGTTCACTTCACTTTGCATCAGTTCATATAAGTCTTCCCTGTTTTTTCTGAAATCGTCCTGCTTGTTATTTCTTAGAGTCCAACATTCTATCACAATCTGATACTACAGCTTGTTCAGCCGTTCTCCAATTGATGGGTGTTCCTTCGATTTCCAATTCTTAACCACCACACAAAGAGCTGCTATAAATATTCTTGTACAAATAGGTCTCTTTCCCTTCTTCTTTTGATCTCTTTGGGATATAGACTTAGTAGCTGTATTGTTGAATCAAAGGGTATGCACAGTTTTGCTTTGGGCAGAGTTCCAAATTACTCTTCAGATTGGTCAGATCAGTTCACAGCTTGAGAGGTCTCACTGTATTCGGCCATGGTCAGTCTTAATAGAAAGTATTGTGTTTAGTTCCTATAACTCTCCTAGGATGGCCAAGTGGTGGGAAGACTTTACATCACAGAAAGTACCCTCACCCATTGCTTTTTTCCTTTTGGGGGGAATGTTTGACACATTAAAGGTCATAGATGAGATGAAATTCAACAACATTTTTCCTTCAGATGATATGGAAAACCACTAGGTCCTACCACCTTCCTTACCACTAAATCCTGCCACTTGCCTCATCCTCTCCTAGCACTATTATCAGACCTTTTCTCTCTAACCTAAGGATTCCTGGGCCTTTTCTTTGGCCCAGTGTAGTAACCTCAGGAATTCTGAATCCTTCCATCTGCTCTGTAGATGAACTTTCTTTTGTGCTTTTCCCCCTTCAATTAGAATATGAGCTATTTGAGAACAGGGACTGTCTCACTTTTTTAATTTGTATTCTCTGCACAGAGCTTGGTATATAAAATGTTTAATAAAAACTTCATTCATTCATTCATAGCCCCATAGTTTAAGAAGGACATAGTTTAAGATAAGATGAAGAGTGTCCAAATTAAAACATTCAAGATGGTGAAGGGCATAGAAACATAGGAAGATCAGCTGATGGTGCCACATGAAGGTATGTTAGCCTAGAGAAGATAAAACTCAGAGGAGACACTATAGTTGTCTTTGAGTATTTGAAAAGGTATCAGATGGACTTATTCTTTTGGGGTGAGTAATGGTGAAATTTGTAGAGGCTAATTTAGGTTTGATGTGAACTATCCAAAGATGGGATAGACTGCCTCACAAGAGTTATCCTTGCCTGAGTTTATTCAGCAAAGACTGGGTGGCCAACTTTTCATGTGGCTTTATTAGCTTAAAAGTGTACCAAGACTTTTGGGACACCCTATATATTGGGAATTTCTTTCTTGTATGGATGGGATTGATGATTTCCAACTTTTAACTCTCAAATTCTGTGTTTCTGTGATCATTTCTGAGTTAACCCTTTGCCTCCCGGTTTGCTAGCTGGTGAGCATTGCCAGAAGGAGAAAGGATGCTAGAAGAACCAATATAGCAATATACTTCTGCTCAGAAGTCTCAGAAATCATTACATTTCAACTTGGAGTTTAGAACTCTGGCAAAGAGAAAGAGGAATGGCAGTCAAGGGATTAGAGCTTTCTTGCTTTATGTGCTCTATATGTCCCCTTCCCTTCTCCCCTCAGCAATCCTGAATTGTATTTTCCCCAGTATGTAGCTCATTCTTGGGCTCATAGTACATGCTCCATATTTATTTGTTGGTGAAGAGGCAGTGAGGTTTGGTGGAAATATTACTTGCATTGAAGTCAAGAAGGGTCTGAATTTGTGTTTTGACTCAAGAACCTGCTGTGAGATCACCTGCAAGTCATTTAACTTTTCCCAGCCTCAGACTGGGAGCCTCAGTGACACCTAAAACAAAATAAAATAAAAAAAATAAAAATATTTTGCAATCTACTTAATCCAGTCCAATTCAACAAGCCTCTACACCGTGCAATGCATTGTTCTGGATACTGAGAATATAGGTAAAACCAGAAGCAATCACTTCCCTTAAGAAACCTGCATTCCCCTGATGACATACACCAAAGAAACAGCTGAGAATATATAAGATAATTGGCAGGTGGAAAGAATGCTAACATAAACTGTACCTTACCAGAAGCTGGGAATTCTAAGAGGTTCTGAAGAGTTCTAAAGTGAGGAAGGGATATTTACCAGAGGCATGGAGAATAGAGGATGGAAAATGCTGCAAAGAACAGTGAGGAGGCTAGTGTGCCTGGAATGTAGAATGCTTGGGAAGGAGGAGGGGGAGAGGAGGAATGGTAATATGCAGTAAAAGACTTTCACAATCAAGCTGAGGATTTTGTGTTCCATCTTAGAGGTAATAAGAAGTTCTATAAAGATCCTTGAGCTTGAGAGCGAACCAGTCAGATTTGCACTTTAGGAAGATGGTTTTTAGCTCTCCTTTGGTTGATGAGTTTGGTAAGGAGAGGTATCAGGTAGGAACCTGAGAGTACAATTAGGAAGCTATCATCATAGTCTATGTGAGAAGTGACAGGGGCCTGAAAGAAGTGGCCATGGAGGTTGGATGGACAGAAGAGACACTGGGCAGATAGAATTGATCTGCCTTGGCAGCTGTGTTGCTATGAGGGAGAGGGAAGAGACAAGAATGGCTCAGAAGTTAAATAGTATTTAATAAACTCTAAAGTGCTATAGGAAATGAGCTCTTATTATGGATTAAATTTTAATCTGTCCACATGTTTTTTGACATAACTCAAGACAGACTCAAAGACAGATCATTCCTGATACTCACCTTTTCCTTTCCTGCCTGTCTCAAAACAGATCCAGAGAAGTGGACACACTAGAGATAGAATTTTAGATAGCTGTCTCATGGCTGAGAACATGTGCTCTCCATCAGGGGAGAAATATGTATTTATATATTCTCCATAATAAATTCACATTCTTACTCACCATATGAGCTAGAATACTCTGCATAATTGTCTTCCTCATCATTAGGGCTATCCTTTTAAAATTTATTTCTATTGTTCCTTTGACATTATTTGTTTTCATTATTAATTGTATTATGTTTATTATATTTAATATAATTTGTTACTATTATTTATTTTTATTATTACTTTACCATTTGGATGCTCCTAACCCCTTGTTACAATTGGTGGAAAAACAGTGGTGAAAAGGTGACTGAAGGAAAGGTGTTTGAAGAGATCCCTTTGACTTGTACTTACACAGAGATCACTTTCAACTCAAGAAACTTTGCAATTTATATGTAATACTGTGCTATAGAATCCGAGGTGGGAGAGGTAAGGCCTTGCTGTTTGCTCAAGAATAGTATTTAGCGAATACAGACATTAGTAATATCAGAAGGATAGTGCCAGACATGTCTGGTTTAATGGTTTTCTTCCCTTAAAATTTTTGGTGCAGAGAAACTGAGGCAAAACCAAAACTTCTTTAAGTAATGTCTTGGAATATTTCCTCACATCACATTTAACAGCTTGCAAAGTGATTCCCTACACAATCTCTTATTTAACCTTACAACCTTATTTAACCTTACAAGTTTACATAACACTTATTATCATATCCATTTAATAGATAAGGAAACTGAGGCTCCTTTATGTAGCTTATAAGTAATGGAGGGGGCAGTAGGTGGTATAGTTGATAGAATGCTGGGCACGGAATCAGGAAGACTCATCTTCCTGAGTTCAAATCTGGCCTCAGATATGTGCTAACTGTGGGACTCTGGGCAAGTCCCTTAATCTTGTTTTCCTCAGTTTCCTAATCTGTAAGATGAGCTAGAGAAGGAAATGGGAAATCACTCCAGTATTTGCAAAGAAGTCCCATCATGGGGTCATGGAGAATTGGACATGACTGAAATGATTGAACAAGGAGTAATGAAGGTAGGACTCAAACTTGAGTCTCTTGGCTCCCAGCCCAGCTTTTTTCATGATACTATGGTCTTAGAACATCTGGGAGGCACCAAGAGATGGGTGGGTCATCATTAGTGACTCTTTTCCAGCCATTGCCCCTCTCATCATCTCTCACCTTTCCACTATGCAGAATGGAGACCCTAGAATACTACAGGTAGCATGACTTTTGACATCAATCTCTAAACTCCTTATAGGACACTTCCCTTAGTTTAGAAGTAGAGTTGCTGTTAGGAAAGCATTTTTCCTACCGCTACAAAGAGAATTTTTTCCCCTTTGCTACTATTCAGCTTTTCTAGTCATCCCTCCCTAAACAATCCCTCTCCCATCTTTTTGGTTAATTTCCTTCCTTCTCAGGAGCAGTTGTATTCCCCTTTGTCACAGGGCCAAGCTAAACATATTTAGGGCTATTGTGTTTTTTTTCTTCAAGTTTACTCATGAGTCACTATCTCTAGCTTTTTAATCATTTTTGTTTTGTGAATGTTTGGCAGGCAGTTGGAGGCCTAGCTCTCAGATGTAAGACAAAAAGACCTTAAGAACAGGACCAAGGCTGTTGTCAGATTACCTCTTGCCTGATTTCTACCCTCTGGGCTTGTGAAGTCTGGCTGGGTGGCTCCCACTCTGTGGGTCCCGGGCGGGGCCTTTAGCCTCCTAGGTGAGAAGGCAGCTCCCCTCCCTCAAACTTCAATCAGAGATTTTAACCTCAGTTCATGGACTCTGGAGTTTTGAGAGTTCCTTTATTAGCGTGGTAGGTGAAAGATGAAATGATTGAGGAAACAAAGGTTCATTTCATCCTTTGTCTGCTACCCTAGGGAACCCTACCTAAAAATGTGGGCTATAGGCAGTCAATGACAGAATTATGATATGATAAAATCACAGAAATAGAATTATAGTCAATCAATGACAGTTGAACACTTTGATTTCCTGGAAAATTCTAGAATAAATCATTAAAGAGATAGTTGCTGAACATCTAGATATGAAAATAGTGCTTGCAAAAAACCAGCACGACTTCATCAAGGACAGGTCATGCCAGACTAACTTCATTTCAGTCTATCTAGACTATAAGTTTATTGAAACAAAGAAGTTTATTTTCTAGAATTTTTCATTTCTCCAGTAGCATTTATTACTAATAAAGAAGTAGAAATAGGTAAAGAAGTAGATAACATTTGGTTTTGGTTGCCCCGCAACTCCTTCTTGCTCCTTGCCACCTAGAGGCCACTAAGTGGCACAGTTAATAAAGTACTTGACTTTAAGTCAAGAAGAACTGTGTTCAAATCTAGACTCAGACACTTAACTGGCTGTGTGATCTTGGGCAAGTTACTTAACCTCTATTTGCCTTGGTTTCCTCATCTATAAACTAGGGATAATAACATAACACCTACCTCCCAGGGTTATCATGGGAAGAAATAATATTTGTAAAGTGCTTAGTATGCTAGGCATAGAGTAGATGCTTTAAAAATCCTTATTGACTTTCTTCCTATCCCAATATGGTCTTCTCCTTTTCTCTCGTCCTGGGCTCTAGCACTCTGTTAGGATTAATCCATGAGGTGCCTTTGCTACACCTAACTTTCTTTCTCTGCACAGGCAATTTGATAGCTTGGCTTTTTCCTTTCCACTGAATTGTGAATTAATTTATCACACTGACTTAGTTTGTTACCCTTTCCTAAATAACATCTTTCCATTTATTTTTGGACGCAAATGGTGTTAAGTGAGTTGTCCAGGGTCACACAGCTAGTACATGTTTGAGACTGGATTTGAACTCAGAGTTGACTAGAGAGTTGGTGCTCTCTCTACTGTACCACTTAGCTCCCCCTAATGTCTTTATTTTTAAAAGGGACTTTCACTATCTTGGCTGAACTGAAACCTTGTACAGTGAAAAGTACTGCAGATTTGGGGTCAGATATTTGAATTTGAGTATCAGCTCTACTTCTTACTATCTCTGTCATCTAAAGGACCAACCAGAACTCAATGAAATAATAAAGAATATTAGAAAAAACTCAAAGATCTAAAAAGATAGGAGAAGTTGAAAGATATCTATTATCAAGAAAAGACTGACAAGAAAAACAAGTTGAGCGATAACTTAAGAATAATCACATTCATTGAAAACCATTACCAAGCAAAAAACCTGGATATAATTTCAAGGAATCACAAATAAAATGCCCAAATATATGAGAGCCAAGGAGTGGGTGACAAAGTGAAAAATAGAAAGAATCAATGGATCATCTCTTAAAATAGACATTAAATTGAAAGCATCTAGGAATAACATAATTAAAATCCAGAACCTTCAAGTCAAAGGAAAAAGAAAATGTATAAACAACCATAAAGAAATAATTCAAAAGGAAAACATTTGCAAACAACCATAAATAAATAATGCAAGTACCAAGAACCACAGTCAGCATCACATGAGACTTGGATTCAACTACTTTAAAGGAGATAAAAGTCTTAAAATATTATATTCTATAAGAAAAAAAAGTTTATGAGTTTGAGCTAAGAATAACTTACCCTAAAAACAAATCATATTTCTACAAGGGAGGGGACAGGAATGGACCTTTAATAGATTATGGTAGCATTTTTCAAACTTTCTGGCCTCAGAACCCCTTTATACTCTTAAAAATTATTGAGAACCCTCAGAAGATTTTGTTTACATGGATTATATCTATCAATATTTACCATAAATAAATTAAGATGAATACTTTAAAGTACATATTAATTCATTTAAAGATAACAATGATAAATCAATTTGTGTTAACATAAATAGCCTTAACAATAATAATTTCCAAAACAGAAAAGCATGAGATTATTATTTTACATATTTTTTTGCAAATCTCTTTAATATCTAATTTAATAGAAGACAACTGGATTTTCATACTACTTCAGTCTTTTGTGATACATTGATTTGGTTGAAATGTATGAAAAAAATCTGGCTTCACATAGATATGTAGTTGGGAAACAGAAGAATATTTTAATAGGCAGACAACATCTTAGTTCTCTTATGAAAGCAGTGTTGACCTTGCAGACCCTCCTAAAGGGGTCTCATAGACACTTAGAGGTCTGTGGACAACAACTTGAGGACAACTGAAATTGAGGAATTTCAAGAATTCCTGATTAAAAGACTAGAAAAAAGTAGAAACTTTGACATGCAAACACAGGAGCCTAGAGAGGCAATTAGAAGAGGATAAATGATTAAAAAAAAAAAAAGAGCATGTATTTTACTAGGATAAGAAAAATATTCCTTTAGAATTACATTGTCTTCAAGGGTCACAGAGGGAGTTAAGTAACATACAAACACAGCGCCTAGGAGTGGCTTTATTCTGTTTGCTTGGTTTTAAGGGATGAAAGAAAAGGGAGGTGGCAAGGAACATATTAGGGAAGAGATAAAGAAGGGGTAAAAGTTACTATTTTGCATAATTGGGGTGAACAAGAAAAAGAGTGTACAAATAGAGAGGAAATATAGAGGCAGAGAAGGCATTTCATGAACCTTACACTTATCTGAACTGGCCAAAGAAATATTGAACACACATGCACACATACACATGCACACACACATAAACACACAAAGCTTATTGTAGAAACGCGTTAAAGTCAACAAGGAAATACGTGGGGGTGAAATAAAGGAGGGAAACTTTGAGAAAAACAAAGGTCAACTTTGAAATTTGGATAATAAAAGGGACTAAAAAAAGAAAATGTAAGAACTAGATATCCGGCATCTGGGTTTAATGAACAGAGAAGGAGCAGAGGAGGAGGAACAGATGAGGTCTTGTATAGTTTGCTAGTGCTGATTTCATTTCTTTCTCTATCTTCTTTGCAAAGAGAGAGCTAGTGGGAAAGACAGTGGATAAAATTATATGATAGAGGGATGTATGTGTATAGGTGAATCAACAGTACATGTATATATACACATACGTATAGGTACATGTGTGTATATGTAATACACATATATATTGCATTTATGTGTGTTTAAATGTATATATGTATTTAAATACATACAGTTGGATGGTGCTTTCCAATTCAATTTGTTATACTTCTCCATTTGTTGGGTGAGTCCCTCCCATTTCCATCCACTGAGAATAGCATATGTACACACACACATACACATATGCATACACTAATATATACACATATACATACATAAACATATATGCATGTGTATATATACATACATGTGTGTATGTGTATGTATACACAGAGACATAAACACAGACACAGACACAGACACATTATATATATATATATATATATATATATATATATATATATATATATATATATATATCCTTCCATTGGAGCAACTAATTGGTGTAGTGGACAGAGTGTTGGGTCTGGAGTCAGAAAGACTCATCTTCCTGACCCTGAGCAAATCATTTGACCCTGTTTGCCTGTTTCCTCATCTGCAAAATGAGCCAGAGAAGGAAATGGCAAACCACTCCAGTATCTTTTCCAAGAAAACTCCAAATGGGGTCACAAAGGGTTGGACATGACTGTAACAAACGAACAACAAGGAAATCCTTTGATTATATTATCTGATATAAAATATATGCATACATATGTATATACGTGCATATACCCACATGTAGATAGACTCACAAACACATGGAGGAGGGTAGCAAAATGAATTGGAGGTCAGTATCCAACAATATGATGATCATATTATTAATCTGAAACAGACTCACATGGAATTAAAATGAGAGATTAGATGAGAATTATTACACCTTCAAATGAACTATAAAAAAACCCCCAAGGATAGCTATTACAATCTCAGACAAGTCAAGAGTAAAAATAGACATTGCTAAAAGAGATTAACAGAGAAACTACATTATGAGCCATAATGAGATAAAGTCAATGTTTATTATATTTACACTGAATACTACAGAATGTAAATGTTTAAAGGTGATTTATTATTAAGCATCTACTATCTGTCAGAGACTGTGCTAAGTGCTTTACAAATATTATCTCGTTTGATCCTTACAACCCTGGAAGGTAGATGCTGTTATGATTCCTGTTTTACAGTTGAGGAAACTGAGGCAGACAGAGGTTAAATGATTTGCCCAGTATCACACAGTTAGTAAGTGTCTGAGGATAGATTTGAGTTCAAGTCTTCCTGACTCTGAACCCAGTGCTAAAGTTAATTGAATCCCAGGGAGAACTATATGATAACAATACAATTATGATCATTGAGGTCTTTAATGTGATCTTTTCAGACCTAGCCAAATCTAAGAAAAAGATAAATAAGAAAGTTGTTAAGGACCTGAATGGAATTTTTTAGAAACTGAATTTGATACCTCTCTTGTAATTAATGAAATAAGAAATATACATATTTCTCAGTATCAAAAATATTGACCACGTGCATAAAAACATGAAAAATAAATACAGAAAGGCAGATATTTTAAACACATACTTTACTAACTACAACACAATAAAAATCACATTCAATGGAGGGCATAAGAATGCATTCAAATTTTAATGGAAGTGAAATAATTCAATCTTAGAGAATTTGTGGATCAAATAATAAATCAGAAAAATAATAGACAAATTAACCAAAGAAAATAATAAGACAACATGCCAAACCTTAGATGATGCAGTCATTATAGTCATTAGGATAAAATTATATCTGTAAACACTTTTAACCACAAAAGAAAAAATAATTAGTTGGGCATATAATAGGAAAAAAGCCTAGAAAAACAATAGGGAAATTAAAATATTAAGCACAAAAAGATAAATCTTTAAAATTAAGAAGAGATATATGAAACTGAAGTTAAATATCTTCATATTGAGAAATAAAACAAACATTTCCATAGCTTAGTAGAATAGAAAGAAGAAAAATGATTGCACATGAAACTGCAAATCTGTAGTGCACAAGTTCCTATTCTTTTAAAATATATATTAATCGTGTAACTTTCTTTTTTCTTCCTTTCCCCCATCCCAATGACTACCATTAGATAGAACTTATATACATAATTTATATATATATGTATGTATATATGCATTATATATATACATATATACATATATACATATATATATATATATATATATATATATATATAATTGTGTCCGTGTGTGTGTGTAAAAACCATTCTATACACACTTGTATTTCTTTGTTCTTTCTCTGGATGCCAATAGTCTTCCTTCACAGATCCTTTGCAGTTAATTTGGGTATTTACAACAGCCAAAATGACTTAGTCACTCCAAGTTGTTCTTAAAACAATATTGGTGTTACAATATTGTCTTGGTTCTCTTTATCTCACTCCATTATTTCACAAAAGTCTATTCACATTTTTCTAAGATCATCAAGCTCATCATTTCTTATAGCATAGTAATCTTCCATCACAATCGTAAATCAAAACTTGTTCAGCCATTCCCCAGTTGACAGACATTACTGAAATTTTCAGTTATTTATCACCACAAAGAGAACTGCTATAAAATATTTAGAACATATAGGTTTTTTTTCTTTTTCCCTCATCATCTTTGCAAATAGATCTAATAGTGTTGGGAAGGATTCCATAGAGTTCTCCAAAACTGTTGGATCAGTTCACAGTGCCACCAACAGCAAATTAGTGTCTGTATTTTCCCACATCCCCTCCAACATTGTTTCTTTTCCCTTCAACTATTTTTAGCCAATCTGCTAAGTGTAAAATGATCTCTCAAGGTTATTTTAATTTGCCTTTCTCTAATCAATAATGATTTAGAGCATTTTTTCACATGACTGTAAATTATTTTTGATTTCTTTGTCAGAGAGCTACCTGTTCATGTCCAACATCAGCTGGGGAATGACATGTATTCTTATAGCTTTGACAAAGTTCTTATTGAAATCTGAGACCTTTATCTGATAAACTATAAAAAATTCCTATCCAGTTTCTTGAAGGAAAAAGAAGGGATGGAATTCATTAGACTAATCTGATAATAACAGAAAAAAGTCAAATTTCCCATATTTAAAAATAATAAGGGAGAATTCACATGCAAAAAAGAATAGGAAGTACCTAGAAATTATTTTGTCCAATTACATTCCAAATAGTTGATAAATGAAAAGCATGAATATTTATGACAATACAAAGTATTCAGATGAGTAGATCAAGAACAGATAATTTAAGTAACACAATCTCAGAAAAAGAAATTGAACAAGCTATAAAGCAACTCCAAAAGGGGCGAAAAACATGGTATTAGATCTATATTTATAAGTTAATTCTATTGAATGTTCAAAGAATTATTAATTTAATTATTTAAAGCATTTGTAAAGACAGAGAAAAGGGGGAATCAAGCAAAATTCCTTCTGTGAGATAAATATGGTCCTGATACCTAAACCCAGGAGAAAGAAAACAGAAAAGAAAAAGCATAGACTAGTATTTCTAATGGATATTGTTTGCATAAGTATTGAATAAAATACTTTTTAAAAAGCTACAACAGCATATTTTAAAAGTTACATATTATGATCAGGTTGGATTTATACCAAGAATAAAGATCTGGTTCAATATTAGGAAGATTGTAAATGCAACAGACCATATTAATAAGAAAAATAATATAAATCACATGTAGAAGCAGAAAATCTTTTGACAAAATGCAACATTCATTTATTTTAAAAACAAAAGGTACAACAGACCATTCCTTAATATGATAAATATTATCTGTCTAAAAATAAAAAATACATACATGTTTGCATATATATGCATATATATGTAGATATGTATGTATAGTGCTAGCAACCTTTCCAGTAGGATCAAACATAAAATAAACATATCTATTGTCCCCACTATTGAATATAACTACCAATCCTAGCTATAGAGAAATTTAAAAAATAAGGATGTGCAAAGAGGAAACACAATTACCACTTTTTGCAGCTAATATGGTGATCTGCTTAGAGAACTCTAAAGATTCTGCTAAAATTAATTGAAATATTTAATACCCCAAGAAAATGAGCAGAATGTAAAATAAGCCCACAAAATCATCAGCCTTTCTGAGTATTAGCAAGAAAACCCAGGAGGAAGAGATAGAAAAAAAGTCCATTCAGAATAGCTACAGAATGTATAAAATATCTAGGATTCCACCTGTCAACACTCATACATACAGAAATTATATGAGTACAACTGCAAAGCACCCTTTAAAGAATATAGACAAATAATAGGAAATATATTAATTGCTCATTGGAGGGCTATCACAAAATTAAAAAAACCTAATACTACTTAAATTAACATTTTATTATTTAAAATTATTACTTAGAATCATTATAAATTCTATAATAATATATAATTACTAAATATAATTGCATATTATTATTATAAATTCTAAATTATTATTTAAAATTAAAAAATTCAATTCTATCCCATCTAAACTATCAGAGAGTTTGGATTCAGTCAAAGGGTTGCCCTTGAGGACCTAGAGGGCAATATGTGGCCTTGAGGTCACAGATTCCTCACCCCTATCCTAGAGTAAATCTATCAGAAGGTTCCCTTTATCCACTGAAAGAGTTACTTCTTCCCTCATGACAGTGCACTTGAGTTGGACTCCCTCTCTCCCTTGACTTGGTAACCCCCCTTTTCATGTCCTAGATTCTATCCCTTTTTTCTTCACTCCTTCTGTAACATCTCTTATTACTAAAAGACTAGAAGTCATCATCTCTTCATTGTTAACCAATGGATGTGATAAGGGCACATCATCCATTTTTTTCTGTTCTCAACTCCTCTCTTTATTTATGCAGCCACCAATTCTCCTCCACCTTCACTTCTCCCATTGCTAAATTTAGGGGATGCCTGACTTTATTTAAAGAGCACTGGCTGGGGAAATAGAAGCCTGGGTCCTGGTACTGCTTCTCTCACTAATAATACTATTGTGACTCTCTGTGAATCATGTCCCTTTTCTGGGTTTCCGTATTCTTATCGTGGAAGGGTTTGTACTCAATAACTTCTAAGGTTCCTCCTAGAACTAAGAGTCTGTGATTCTGAGTGAGCTCCTTCCCAGGCCAAACCTCCTCTTAGGGTCAGGGCTGCCATTGATTACGGGATGGGACATTAGAAGAGGTTTATGAAGTATTCTTACTTAATAAAAAAAATATAGCAAAAAATAGTAGTTACATGTGTTTTAGTTTTACAGGATGACTTACATTATCTTATTTGGTCTTTACTATAGTCCAGCAAAGGTGGTAGAATATTATTACCTCCATTTTGCATGAAGAAACTCAAGATGATATGGGGTCAGTAATAGATGTGGACTTGAATTCAGGTCTTCTGATTCAAAGTTGAGTGTTCTTTGCCCTGTACTGCACGGCTACCATATGTCTCTTCTGTAGTCAAAACATGGGGAAATCTGACATCTCCCAAATCCACGTGCAATTCCTAAGAGTTTTGTTCTTATTTGATTTGCCCTCTTGGACAACCTTCCCTGTGAGTTTCTTGGTTACACAGGGAGCCATTATGTATTATAGTAGGTAGGGAGGATCAAGGGTTAGAAAACTGGCAGGTTCTTAGAATCATAGAGCAGAATGGGCCTCATAAGTCATCTAATCCAACTTGCACCTGAGTAGGAATCCTCTCTCTATCTTTAAAAAGTGAACACAGTTTTCCATTAAAAACATCTAGTTAGGTATAACTCTACATCTTTTCAAGAAACCCATTGCATTTATGGATAGCTATAATTGTTGGTAAGAGTTACCTTATGCCGACCCTTTATTAGACAATGTAATTTCCCAGCGTGCCCATTGGGGTGGACATCGGGAAACTTGGCCTTTTCTGGCCCTGCTACTAATTTGGTGTGTGAACCTGGACAACTCATGTAACCTCTCCAGGCTAGGTTCCTTGCCTATCTCCTGGGGACCTGGGATCAAACAGGATGACAGACATAAAAACAATGTGAATGAACAGGCAAGTGTGAACTGGTAATATCATAGTTAGTTCTAGAGCTCTTATTTTGATGGCCCCAGAGCAGATACAGTTAGACTAACCCTGATACCCAGGGGATAGTCCCAATGAAAGGTTTTTAGAAGTAGAAAAGACTATGTACACAGAGTGGAATGAGGAACCAAGGATAGCAAATTTTGGCTAATTCTTTTTTAAATTTTTAAAAATTAATTAGTATAATTTTAGTTTTCGACATTGATTTCCATATGATTTTGAGTTTCAGATTTCTCCTCATCTCTTCCCTCCCCCACCCCAAGATGGCATGCATTCTGATTACCCCTTCTCCCAGTCTGCCCTCCCTTCTATCACCCTCCCCCACCTCTCTCATCACCTTCCCTCTTACTTTCTTGTAGGGCAAGATAGATTTCTATAACTCATAGACATCTTATTTCTTGGCTAATTCTAAAAGAAGAGTCAACCAGAGTATGGGAGGCAGCACAATGTGGAACAGACAAATGGACTTAGAGTCATGAACACCCAGATTCAAATCTTACTTACCAACTGTAGGGACCTGAGTAAGTCAACCTCCCTAAGGCCCAGACAACTCTCTAAGATCTAAATTGTAGATGGGCAGATCCTTTTCTATTGATATAATAAATCAGAATTAGGAGCCAAGGGGATTGGGCTATATTACCAGCCCTTACATTTGCTACCCTGACTTTGGGCAAATAGATCAGTGGTCTGGGAGAAAGGTAAAAGACAGTTTCTGCTACATCAGATTGATTAAAATAACAAAAAAGGAAGATGACAGATGCTGGAGGGGCTATGGGAAAACAGGTACAGGAATGTACTGTTAATAGAGCTGTGAATTAATCCAACCATTATGGCAAGTCATTTGAAACTACACCCCAAAACTTATTAAACTGTGCATACTCTTTGACACAGTAATACTACTACTAATTCGATACCCCAAAAAGGTCAGAGAAAGAAGAAAAGTATATATTGTTAAAAATTATTTATGGCAGCTCATTTTGTGGTAGGAAAGAATTGGAAACTGAGGGGATTCCCAATTGGTAAATGTCTGAACAAGCTATGGTATATGAATGTGACAATACTATTGTGCTGCAAAAAAATTAAAAAAAAATTATGGAGACGGTTTCAGAAAATCCTGGGAAGATTTGTAGGAACTGATGCAAAATGAAGTGGGTTGAACCAGGAGAATAATTTATACAGTAACAAGAAATGTAAAAATAATCAACTTTGAAAGACTTAGCAACTCTGATCAACACAATGGCCAACCAGAACTCCAAAGGACTCATGATGCAACAATCACTCCACATCCAAATAAAAAGCTTATGGATTCAGAGTGCAGATTGAAGTGTATTTTCTTCTCTTCCTTTCTTACTTTTTTTTTTTGACACAGCTAACGTAGGGATTTGTTTTGTATGACTATATATGTGTGTGTGTACATATATATGTACACACATACACATACATATATACACATGAATTTTGTTTTTCTGGCCTTCACAAGAAAAGAGAAAATTTAGAATTGAAAATTTTAAAAGTTGAGTTAAAAAATTTTAATTCCCTACTCTCAAGGAGCTCATAGTCCAGTGAGGAAGGGAGACAACATAAAAAACAACATATACAAGTCAGCTATGTGCAGGATAAATAGGACATAGCACGGGGAAGGCAGTACAATTAAGAGAAATCTGGAAATGCTTACCCTAGAAAGTGAAATTTTACCTGAGATTTGAAGGAAGTAAGGGGAGCCAGAGGGTGGAGATGAACAGAGAGAGAGAGAGAGAGAGAGAGAGAGAGAGAGAGAGAGAGAGAGAGAGAGAGAGAGACAGAAAGAGGCAGAGACAGAGACAGAGAGAGACAGAGACAGAGACAGAGAGACAGAGACAGAAAGAGGCAGAGAGAGAGACAGAGACAGAGAGAGACAAACAGAGACAGACAGAGACAGAGAGACAGAGAGAGAGACAGAGACAGAAAGAGGCAGAGAGAGAGAGAGAGAGAGAGAGAGAGAGAGAGAGAGTATTATCCTGGGCATGGGTGAATGACAGTAAAAATGCCCAGTTGGGAGATAGAACATGTTTCATTTCTAATATGGTAAATATCAATAAATATAATCCATATGAATGGAAACTCTTTGTGGGGGGGGCTCCTCAATAGTTTTAAGTGTAAAGTTCTTGAGATCAAAGAATTTGAGAACCAGTGGATTAGATTATAATCTAAACCTTTTTCTAGCTCTAAATCCTGTGATCATATGAATCAGAGAAATAATAATGTACTTCCTCTCTTTCCTATTCCCCTTTGTCTGCCCTCAACTAATGACATTTTCTGTTTGTGCCTTTAAAACTGGGTTAGTAAAACCAGGCAGTTTGGCTGCTGCTGCACGTGGGGAAAGTGAGTCGCCCTTCAGGTTGACGGCTCTCCTTACCTTCTTTTTTTTCTCCTAGGTGATAGATGGGCCTCTGTGGGACACTCATCCTCTCTCCTTCTTGCCCCTACTTACCTGCCCTGGAGCTATCCTTTTTGAAGTTATTTCTGCTTCTGAGTGAATTCACTCTGTCTCTTTCAAGGACACACAAACATAATACGAAGACCGTCTGATAATAACCACTTTTGCAGGGAATCAAAAGATCCCCAAACTGCTTTCCCAGAGAGCATGGGGTGCTTTGGTCAGATGTTCAGAGCTGGATTTCTGAATGGCAAAAGCGAAAGTGAAGCTCCACAATTTTTGGCTGGCAAGCAGCTGCCTGTGGGGTTCAAGTCTCCCAGCTTGCTCCTCTGTACACCTTCCCAATGCAGTGATTTACATGGCATGGCAATTGAAGTGCTCATTTTGGATCCCCAAGCAATAAGATCAGAAAGGAGCCTTGGAAACGAGTGGAAGTTTACGGGAGGGAGGTGGTATTATTGTAGATTCATCTTCAAGACAAGTCAGGTTGGACGGGAAAGGGGAAGAGAAGACAGAAAAGGAATAAGCATTGATATAGTACCTATTATGTACCAGACACTGCGTGAAGTGCTTTTTACAAATACTATCTCATTCCTGTTGAGGGTTTTATAGCCTGGGGCCCTTAAACCTGTTTACTGTTGCTTTAAGATTTTTGATAATTATTTCAATATAATAGGTTTTCTTTGTAATCTTAGATATTTTGCCTAATTCATTTTAAGACTGATCAAGAGTTTTCAGGCACAAAAAAAGGTCAAGAATTCCTGGCTTACAAGTCAAGAAACCCTGGATTTGGTTTGGTGTCAAACACTTGCTACAATCACCATTGCTCTAGATCTATGGTTCCACTCAGGACTGTTATGATTCTAAAGCTCCCTAAGCAAAAGCTCCCTTATCTGGTCATTATATCCTCCTCCTTCGTACCTATTCATGTCCACCCCACCTCTCTGTTGCCCCAATTTCAGTCTATCTTCCCTTTCCATGGTCCTTTCTAGAAGCCTGCTCTTTTATTAACAAACTATCCTTTGTATTAGACATGAGCACTGCCTCCAGGAAAAAAAAAATACATATATCACATATAACTATATCCCTTTTAAATATTTATCTTTTATCTATCTATATCTTTTAGAGGACTACTTGAAAGCTTCAGTGAACCACCCACAATAAATTCAGTGAAACAAAGCTTCAAATCTCAATTGGTATGGAGAGGCGGAGATTTTTTTCAGTGACTTGAATTAGCCTGAGCCAAGTGACTGTGATCTATATTCCAAATATAAGCTGGTTCTCCCTTTTAAAAGAAGATGTGAAGCGACTCTCCACAATTCATGTTTTCAGGAACAATAAAGTGCTTGGAAAAAACAGAGTTGCAATGAGAAATAAAAATATAAAGTGTTGGAGGGGAAACTGGACCATGTTAGGAGGTTAGATGTCAGATGTGTCAGAAAGGAGCAAGAGAAAAAAGAGACAACTGAAAGCTTAGAACTTAAAAAATGTGATCTCTTTCTGAGGAAGGAAATGAATGTTCTGAGGAGGAAGCACATGCCTATCCTCTAAGGAGTAGCAAAGGCAGTGGTACAGTAGAGAGAACAAAGGAATTGGAGTTAAGAGGATCTGAGTTTGAATTCTGACTTTTCCAAGAATTAGCTGTTGTCTTCCCAGCACACATATCCAAATATGACTGAGAATCTCTCCCCCATTCTTAAAACAGATGATGCTTACCAATTTCTGAGAATCTGTATGAAAACAAAATGACAGAAGGAACCTAGAAAGTACTATCAAATATTATGAAATTTTAAGTAAGAAACTAAAGACTGTAGGGCCATAGCTTGTGTCTTTATTACTTTCCAGTGAAGGCAAGGGATGCAGTAGGAAAAAATTAATTTGGCAAGTGGACAGCTGGGGCCAATCAAATCCCAAGCAAAGCTCTATCTTGTTTTAGGTAAAATTTCTCCATGTTCAGGGCAAGAGCAGAATAGGGGATGATTCTGGGGAAACAATAATCCTATCACTCTAGAAATCTGCAAATTCAGACAATCAAAGAATAGTTCAATGAAACTAAAAGCAACTGATAAATAGAAGTAGGAACTTTAAAAAACATAACAAGATAAGCAAATCATTAGCTAGTCTATTTTTTTTCATATGGAAACCAAATCCTATACTCTTGCCAACCCTCAAATAGAACCCCCTACAAAAGAAAGTTAAGCAGAATAAATACAGATCTGAAATATAACATTTTTCATTATCAGGATTAAAAGAAGATAACTCACAAAATGAAAGAAATTATTAGAAATAATTTCCTCCAATTACATACCAACCAACTTGATAGCTTGTGGAAAATGGTTGAATATTTAAAGAAATAAAAAATTCTCAGGTTAGCTAAAAATTAAATTAATTGAAGTTTTTAAATTTTATTTTTTTCTTTTGAACTTAAACATCAAAAAAGGTATTTTCTGAACATGTAGAAAAATACAGAGTATTCCATATGAAATTGTGAATCTCTGTTTTGCCCAACGAATTTTTGAAAAAATATGTCATATATAGCACCTTCAAAATTGTCTTTCTTATTTTGTTTCCTTCTGAATGAATTTTCTTTTATCTGCTCATTTAAAAATGTTTAAATAAATCTTTTTTAAAAAAAAACATTATTTCTATTCTTTCACCAGCTCTCAAATATACCTCTCCACCAAAGAAAGATTTAAAAAAATCTCTTGTAATAGGTCATTATAATTAAGCAAAATGAATGCACACCAACGCTATGTCAAAAAAATGTATGTCTCTAGACCTTGTAGCCATCACTTCTCTCTCAGGAGGTAGTTAGCATGCTTCATCATGTTTTCTGGAGACACGATTGGTCATTGCTCTGATCCCAACTTATATGCCTTTTAAAATTTTCTTAACAATATTATTGTCTTTGTATAGATTTTTCTCTTGGTTCTGCTCATTTCGTTCTGCATCAGTTCATACTACCCAGAATTCTCAGAAATCAGTCACCTCTTGTGCTATTTCTTACAGAGCAAAAATATTAGTTTACATTCATAAGTTAGCTTATCTAGCCCTTCGCCAATTGTATAAACAGTGATATTAAGCATTCCACTTAGACCTAAGTTCTTTCTATTTCCTTTTCCCTTCTTTTAATCCTGTCTTCAGTATCAGGAAGTTTGTTTTGCTTAAAACTATTTCCTTTACATAATTATCCTTCATCCCTCTTAACTCTTCCTATCCCAGTTCGTTTCCTTCTTGTTGGATATATTTGTACATCTCCCTCCCTCTCTCCTTCTCTCTCTCTCTCTCTCTCACTGTCTTTCTCTCTGTGTCTCTGTCTCTTGTCTCACACTTATTTCTTCTCCCTTTCTTGGAATGTTAACCCTATATCATCATATATCTCTTTCCAATTGTTTAATAAATTTATTTTTCTAGCCTTCTTTGGACTCATGCTTTTATTTCATATTTCCTACTCAACTCTTATCTTTTCATCACAAAATATTTGAAAGTTCTTTGTTTCATTAAATTCCATTTCTCCTCTGGTTGGATTATATTTAGCTTTGCAGGATAAGCTACTCTTTGTTGTAAGGCAATACATTTTTTATCTTTTGGATATTCTCTCATTTTTAAAAGAAGCTTCAACAATATTGTATTAGATTGACTATAGCTACTCATAATTTCTTTATAGATTCTTGCCGTATTTTTCTTTGACGTAGGAACTCTGAATTTTTGCAATGACATTTTTGGGACTTTTTCTTTTGCAATCCCTTTCAGGTGGTGATCGATCAGTTCTTTCTATTTACTTTTCTCTTTGGTTCTAATAAATCTGGATAGTTTTCTCTGATGATTTCTTAAATATCTGAATTTTAAAAAAATCATGGATTTCAGAATTCAGTGGTTCTCAAATCATCTTTCCTTGACCTTTTTTAAGATTAGCTGTTTTGTTTATCAGAAGCTTATGTTTTATTCCTTTCTTTCAATCTTTGTTCTAATATTTCTTGCTGTTTCATGGAATCATTAATTTCTGTTTGGGCTATTCTAGTTTTCAGGAATTCCATTTTTGGTAAAGTTTACAATTTAATATTCTGAGCTAATTATCATTTTCCCCTCAAGGGCTTTTATTTAATTTTTATATCTTGCTTTATTCTTCTAGGCATTTAGGTAATTTTTGTGTAAAAATGATTTTTTTTCCCTCTTTGAGTCTCTTGTTAAAATTTTTATGGAGTTAGTTTTCAGTAATACTTTATGCTATACTGGATCTTCTTTGATTTATGCATCTTATCAGTTTCAATTCCTGAATTTGAGTTTTGTACTGGAGTCAGGTTTCTTCCCTCTCTTTTATTTAAATTTTTATTTAGTACTTGTGGAATATCAGTTTTTTTTCTTTGAGTCTTTGATTGCAGTTGTTATAGAGCAATCAATGTTTTGAGAGATCTGAGGTTTGGTAATTATTTTTTATGCTGGATGCTGCTTAATTTGTTTTAACTTCACATTTAATTCCTGAATTAGGGATTTGTGTCAGGGCTAGGTTCCACTATCTGCTATGCTTTTGAGTAGTGTGGTTACCCAGCCTCTTCCTGGGTCCTTTAGGTACTCATGTTGATTTCCTGAGGTTAAATCCCAACTTTCTCCCTTTCCCCCCTGCCCCTTTGGATCTTGGAAGTTCAAAGCACTTAATCTTCAGAGTGTTAGTGACTTTAGGGCTGATCTGGTCTGAGTGCTATGATACCCTTGGCTTATCATCTCATTGTTTGCTACTGCTTGCTTGAGGTTTCTAAGGTGTTTTTCCTGGGACTTCCTCACCACCCTAGGGCTTCCTCAAGGGAGCCATCTACTCTTCCTGACTCTGGACACAGATCCTCATTGGCTACACATATCCCATCTCTGGTTGTTTTTATACTCTCTTTGCTTAGGCAGCAGCCTTTCCTATTACACTTAGGATACTGGCTGACTCTTTGTGTCAGTTCTAGGCTGGAAGAAGTCACTTACTATAGTTTCTCATTGCATTTGTTGATCATTATTTGATTTGCTATGAACTATAATGTCTTACAGGAATAATAGATGGTGGGCATGTGGGCAATCTTCTTGTTCAGTTGACCATCTTGTCAAGAATTCCAAAAACAGAGAATTTAAGTAACCTAATCTCAAAGCAATTGAATATACTAAAAATTTAATTCATAAGGTGGGACAAACAGAACTATATTTATTGAACAAGTAAATTCTATCAAAAAAACCAAAAACTAACCCCAATAATAATATATGTTGTTTGCAAAAATAAAAAAGGGATTCTATTATCCCTTTTGTAGTACAGATGTGGTCTTGATCCCTAAACCAGGTAGAGACAAAGTAGAGAAAGAAAACTATAGTTCGCTGTCTAAGGAATGACCAAAAAAATTTAAATAAATCATTAGTAAAGAGACAACATATTAAAGGAATTATATTCTATGGTATAAGCATACTAAACAATAAATAGCATAGTAGCATAGTAAACAATAAATTAAAAGACCTTAAGTAGTGGAACCAGGATTATTTAACAAACATTATTAGGATAACTGGAAAATAAGTCTATTAGAAAATCAGTTTAGAGCAAAAGCCTAAATACTGTGCATTGTATAAGTAAAGACAGACTAAGATAATTGGAAAGTTATTAGCTGTTTGTTAGTGAGCCATTCCTATGTAATAAAAGTGACAGTATTACTTACATTAATTTATTGATTCAATATCACACCAAACTATCAAAGAATTAATTATAGAACTAGAAAAAAATAACAAAATTTATCTGGAGGAACAAAAAGGACAATAAAAAATGAATAGTAGAAAATAGAAGGACTTATAGATAGGAAGGATAGCTTTAAAACTAATGTTTTGGATTTATTACATACTTTTAAAATGTAAATTATATGCAGTAGATAGTCATGGTTCATATGTAATACCATTTTCCCCTAATCTCCTTATTTATTGAAATTCTCCTGTTAATGATTGTCAAATTTAAATTCCTTTATGAAAAAAAGTCTCCAATGGATTTTTCTTGGGAATGCTTTATGTATCTTGTTTAGTTGTATAATATATGTATATAATAATGAGCTCTATTTCACAAAGAAATTAGAGGAATAATGAAGAATATACCTTTTATGGTTATGAAAAGGGAGAGATTTCTTGACCAAACAGGGGATAGAGCAGGTCACAGGAGATAAAATGGACAACTTTGGTTATATAAAATTGAAAAGCTTCTATATAAAATTAATGAAGTTAAAATTAGAAGAAAATAGTTAATTGAAAAGCAATTATTTATGACAATTGGGGCAGATAGGTGATGCAGTGAATAGTGTGCCAGCTCTAGAGTCAGGAAGACATAAGTTCAAATTTGGCTTACATACTTACTAGCTGTGTAACCCCAGACAACTCATTTTACCTTGTTTGCCTCAGTTTCTTCATCTGTAAAATCAACTGGAAAGGAAACAGCAAATCACTTCAGTATCTTTGCAAAGAAAACCCCAAATGGAATCATGAAGAGTCAGATAAAACTGAAATAACTGAACCATAACAACATTTGTGACAAATTTCTTTGAAAAGAGTTTACCATTTAAGATATGTATGGAAGTGACTCAAGTCGACTAAAATAAGAGCCAACTGATAAATGTTCCAGTAGTTCTCAAAGGAAGAAATTAAGTTTCCAATAGTCATAAGAAAAAATGCTCTAAATAACTACTAACATGAACCACAGAGAAGCAATGATAAAACAGACTGCAAAACAAAATAAATCCTTTGATACATATCTATATAGTCCAGCAAAACAAATTCCCACATGTCTTTTTTTTCAGAATGTATTTCTGTATTTTAACTTCACTACTTCTTTGTCAGGAAGTAAATGGTAAGTTTCCTCTTCATTCTTTTGAACTCATGTTTTATCACTGCATTGATCATTGTTCTAAAGTCTTTCAAAGTGTTTTTTCTATAATGTTGAGATTTTTGTATAAATTATTCTCCTAATTTCACTTTGCGCTGTGACAGTTTCCTCTGAAATTGACATTTCATCATTTCTTATAGTACAGCAATATTCCATTACTTTCATATGTTATAATTTGTTCAACCATTTCCCAATAGTTGGATGCTCTTTTAGTTATCTAGTTTTATCTATAATAGAAAGAACTGCTATAATTATTTATAGGCAGGTGGGCAGATAGATAGACAGACAGACAGACCAACAGACAGACAGATAGATATGTTTCCACTTTCTTTTATTTCTTTGGGGTAGAGGCCTAGTAATGCTATATAGCTGAGTCAAAGTGTATGTACTTTTCTCAGCATAGTTCCAGATTGCTTTGCAGGTTTATACTTATATATTACAAGGATTTTTTTTTTTAAGTGGGAGTAGAGAATTAGGAGAGAGGAGGAGAAAAAGATAGAGAGGTTAGTGATAATGATGCCAAAAAGACAGACAGAAAGAAAAGAGAGTTACTGAAGCATTTTAAAAAATGCACAGTAGTAAATAGAAGATTTATAAGGAAATAAAGATAAACAGGATAGCTTTGAAACTAATGTGCTTAATTTATTATATACTTTGAAAATGTTAGCTAGATATTCATAGTTCATAAGTAATACTATTTTCCTGCTTTTCTTTTTTGTTGAAATTTAAATTCTTTTTTTTAAAAAGTAGATTCTAATGGCCTCTTCTAGGGGATACTTTGTTTATTTTGTTTAGTTATGACATCTTTTTGAAGATAAGAAATGGCTTTTGAAAAAATACTTGAGACTCAGAGGATGGGACCTCCTGAACGTGAATTAGCTATTATATGTTAAAATCAGGACTAGAACCTATCTTTTGACTCCATGTTAAATATTGCCTCCTTTGCCATACCATGTGTACCATTCTTGTGGCACTTAAAACACGTAGCCTTACATGGTAGTTGGTTTTATTTTTTGGTTCATGTCTTCTACTACTCTCTGCCTCCTACCCAAGTCCAGTGTAAACTCCTAGAGGGTAGAAATTAATCTTTGTATCCCCTACGCTTCAGGAAAGATATCCTTGGTGAATATATGTTGAGCGAATGTATGATTGGATGACATGAAAGTGTGGAAATTTCTGGGAAAATTCATTCCCACACTTAGAAAAACAACTCAGAGTTGTTGATGGATACTGAGAGCATTCATCTCCCAGTTTGGTGCTCATCCTCCAACTTTGAGGGGTCACTCACAATGAGAAAGGTCAAATGTTCTGTTGGCAACTTTTGGGATCAAATAAAATTCTCTAGCAGTAGGGGACATTGGGAAAAGTTATAAATATTTGGAACATAGATTCAAACAAAAGACCTTAGGATTCATATAGCACAGAAGTTAGTAACCTGGATTCTATGAACTTGTGGGTTTTTTTTCTTACGTTTTGAAAAGTATATTTCAGCATAGTTGGTTTCCTTTGCAATCAAAGCTATGTCCTTTATTTTATGCATTTAGAAATGTTACTCTGCAAAGGGGTCCATAGATTTCATCAGACTGCCTAGGAGATTCATGATACAAAAAAAAATGTTAAGAACCTATGATATAGGACAACTGTAAGTTAAATAACTGCCTAAGCCACATGACTATTAAGTGGCAGAGCTGAGATTTGAACCTAGATTCTCTGATGCCAAAATTCAGCATCCCATGCACTACAGCAAATACAGTCCTATTGTTGGGTTGAAAACTAAAGAAAATCTGCTTAATTTTTTGTTTAAAGATTATGCCTCATTGGTATGAAACAAAGTCACCTAGGTGTGTTAGGCTAAAGAAATATATGAAGAATATAGCTATTTCTTTTCAAATAATAGGGTTTTGGAAGGTGTGACTAAAATATATATTTCAGAAAAGATTCATCCCTGGAAAGAAATGTCATAGGAATATGAAATGTGAAATAGTCTCCAATCTGAATTCCACTTGAGGCATTTTGTAGTAATTATTTTAAAAATTTCACAAAAGACATCAATTATAGGAGCATGCAAGATCCATACTTCAAGGCCACTTCCTTCATTGGGGAAAAACCAGCTTCAAATCTTAGATTCTGATCTAAGGCTTTTTTTTCTTTTATTAGATATGAGGATTAAGTTTTTTCTTTTAAAGGGTAGAGACAAGATTCACAGCAGAATAATGACAGAGAAAGCCCAGGTTCAAATTGGATGCAAATTAACTCCCAGAAATATTTAATTTTATTTGAATTTCTAGATTTATCTAAGTCAATTAGATATCTTTTCCAAAGTATGATGATTTTGTATTCTCCTTTTCCAATGTTTATTTCCTTTTTCTTATTATATCAGATAATAGTAGTGAAAAATTAATAACATTGTTTTACCCTTGATCTCATTGGAAAAGCCTCTAGCATATTCCTTTTATATATGATACCGAATCTTTATTTTATAGAGATATTATTTACCATAGAAAGTTCCATTCATTCTTATGCTTTTTTGCTGTTTCTAATAGAAATTGTATGTCATGTCACAAATAGGATTGTCAGGAGCTTTTCCTGCATCTATTGAAGTAATTTTTACAATTCATTTCAGTTTTGTTATTATGCTTATGGTTTTTCTAATACTGAATATACTTAGTAGAAATATAAACTGCTCATAGTATATAACATCTTTAATACTATGTTATAACCACTTTGCTAAAATCTGATTTAGTGCTTTTGCATCAATATTAATTAGGAATGTTAGTCTATAGTGCCCTTTTTCTACTTCATTTCTCCCTGGTTTGGGTATGAGGACCATGTTTAAATCAAAGAGGGAATTTTAGAAATTTTCTTTTCCTCTTTTTGCAGTGTTTATACAATAATGGAATTAATTCTTATTTGTATATTTGATAGAACTTACAAATCAGTCTGGGCCTGGGATTTTTCTTTGGAAGTTCCTTTATGGCTTTTTCAATTCTTTCTTCTAGGATTGGGTTATTTAAAGTCTCCGCATCTGCTCCTGTTAACTACCAAAACAACAGCTAACCTTTTGTAGTACCTCTTTTGTGCCAGGTGTCGTGCTCAGCACTTTATAAATGTTATCTCACTCGATCTTCCCAGCAATCCTGTGGGTCTCCCTATCACTTTTGAGATAGAATTGCAGTGACCACTCACAGGCTTCATCTCACTTGGAAACTTGGACCTTCTCTCTTTCTGATGTACTGGTTTGCCATGCCTTAGGCAATTTACAGGTCATCTGCTTGCACTGGTTTATCATATTGGTGCCAGATTTAGAGCGGACACCCAATCAGTTCAGTCTACGGAAGTTTTGACCTCTTAAGCACAAGAGATCTGCCAGCCTCAGCCTCGTTGGTAGCAAAGATGACAGATGTGTGCCATCATGCCTGTTGGGTTGTGGTCCTTTTGATGTGCTGCATTTCCAGGCTTCCTCACTCCACTCCCATACCTAATTCATCAATTTGTTCTTTATCTCTTTTGTTAATGAAAATATTTAGAGATAAAAATTTTCTCTTAGGACTACTTTGACTGTAAACCAAAAGTTTTGGTATATTATCTTATTGCTGTCATCTTCTTTGATGAAATTATCTATTGTTCCTATGATTTGTTATTTCTCACATCAATTCTTTTAGGATTACGTTAATTAGTCTCTATTTAAATTTTAATCCTTTCTTCAAAGACCCTTTTAAATCGCAGTTTTTATTTCACTGTAGTCAGTAAAAGGCATTTAATATTTATGCTTTTTTGCAATGTCATGAAGTTTTATATCTTAGTACATGGTCATTTTTTAAAGGTGCAGTACACAATTGAGAGATTTGTATGCTCTTTTTAACTGCCATTTAGTATCCACTATCTAACTTTTCTAAAATTCTAATCAGATTCTTAATTGTTTCCTGTTTTTTAAATTAGTTTTGTTCTACATCTGAAAATTTAGGTCCCCAGCTATTATACTCTTGCTATTTGTTTCTGTAATTTGATGAACTTTTCCTTTAAAATATAGATATTTTCTATCTGGCTCATATTAAGTACCATTATTAATTTGTTTTCTATGATGCCTTTGATTTTAAACAACTCCTTTTTTAAACTCTTATAACCATGTCTTATTGCTATAATTTTTTTTAGTTTTCCTGATATATAATAAATTCTGGTATAGTCTCTTACTTTAATTCAGTGTGAATCTTTCTGTTTCATATGTTTCTTGTAAACAGCTTATTTTTTAATTCTTTCTAATCCATATTGCTATATGCAATATCTTATGGATGAGCTCATCCTAGGCACATTCATATTTATTATTAGTTTGTAGTTTCCTTCATTATATCCTTTTATACTTTTTCCTCAGTTTAAGTTCAATCTCCTTTTTATCAAGAAGAGGAAGGAGGAGGAGAAGAAGGAGGAGGAAGAGAAGAAAAGGAGAGTGATCGAGGCTAATGCCCTATAATTGAAGCAATGTGCTTCACTGTCCCTTCCCTCTTCTTGCCCTAGTTCTTATCCTGTAATCTTTTTTTAATTCTCCTTTCTGATCCAGCCTCCAGAGTTGAACTTTCTTTGTTGAGTGTTTCTTTCTTCCACATAATTGCCCTTTTAAACCTCTCTTTTTCCCTCTTTCTATTGACATCTATTTCCCTTTTGCATTTAACATATTTTGATACCAAGATTGTATGTGTTCACGTGCATGTGTTTCATTCTTCTTTTTCTAACTCCGTTAAATCTCATATGGTGGCCACTCCTCCTACTCACTCCTTCATATTTATATATTGTTTTTCTCTTTGTGATTTTGAGATATTTCAAGTTTCACCTCCTTCTTTCTCCTTTTCCTCTAGTGTGCTTCTTTCTCCTTTCTTTTCTTTGATTTTTAAGATCATCAAAACAGAATTAATCCACTCTTAGTTCCTATGGGTATGTGTGTGTGTGTGCGTGTGTGTGTGCATGATTTTTCCCCCTTACTCTATGGCCCATGAAGATTAATATTTCAAAGGAGCACATGTTTCTTCTCCTTCTACTAGATGTAAGTACTTTACTGTAAAATAGCCCCTTCTAGTTGCTGAAATGTATTGAACTTTTTAGATTTTGCTTGACTCCTATGGTTGCATTTCAAAGTGACACACTGGTCTTTTCTTCAGGAATGCTTGTAATTCCTCTATTTCATTAAAGTCCTTCCAAACTCTCCATTCTTATCCAGACTTTGAAGGGGAGGAGATTCATGGTTTTCATGGTTCTTAGGCTCTCTTTCCTCATCTATTTTTTAACCAAAATTTGTTTTATAGTAGATGGCATACAATATCTTCTTTTTTTCAAAATTCTAATTAGAATTTTCAAAATTCTAATATCTCTAGGCATCTTATAGTCACCAATTTTAGTTAGGTTCATTTTAATTTTAAGGGAGTTCATTTCTTGGTTAAGGTTTACTAACTTCTGCTCTAGGCTATTTCTCCTTGCAAGATTCTCCTTCAAAGGTTTTCCCCTATTTTTTTCCTTTATGTTTCATTTAAGGTATCTTTGTCTCTGTGGTTAAGACATTCTTTTTTCTTTGAAGCTCTTCTTAAGGTTGTTATGAAGTTATTTTCTTTTTCTATACTAGACTTTATTGTGCCAATGAATTCATAACATTTCTTTGGGTGTTGATTGGTGTCTTCTTTTTAGTCATATCTCCAGGCTCAGTACCCCTGATCTCTCATAGCTGGGTAGTCGAACTCTCTTTGGTTCCAATGTTGATCACTCGAACTCTTTCTGTTGGCTTCCACTTTTTCTGGTGTGTCTGTTCTTAGAGTGCTAGCGTATTTCAGTGCTGCCCCTCCCCCTCATTTCTTGGGCTGCTGGGGTTAAGAGCACTGGCTACCCTGGTGCATAGGGTTCTGGACTTTTAAGGTCTCTGGAATACTCTATTGTGGGCACTACTACTACAGTCTGAGTATCAAATTACATTTATGTTATACAATTTGTTTAGCCATTCCTCAGTTGGAGGGCATCCCTTTAATTTCCAATTTTTTGCCACCACTAAAAGAGCTGCCACACATGTTTTTCTATACATGGGACCTTTTTATTTAATCTCTTTCATCTTTTAAAATCAATTTAATTTTATTTTAATCTCTGAATTCTCTCCTTTTTCCCCTTATCTTCTTATTGAGAAAGTAAGAAAAATGAAATCCAGTGCAAAAATGTAAAACTAAGCAAAACAAATCACCACGTTAGCCATGTCCAAAAAAGATATGCTTCAATATGTATTTTGAATCCATTGGTATATCCACAAAGTTTTATTGCTTTTAGGTAAATAGAAGACAGTGTTGGTGATGAGGTTATGAGACACACAAGTCTTCAATAGTAAGTGACTGTTGCTGTTCCCAGCTTTATTCCTTCCAAGGATTCTCTGCCATATCTAATAGTCTGTGTCTACTCTGGCATTAAAGTCACCTAGAATTACAAGTTTGTCTTCTTTTGACACATTGATGATGAAGGTCTCTAGGTCTTCATAAAATTTTTCTTTGACATGATCAGGGTTCGTCATGGTGGGAGCATCTGCACTGAACAACCCTCATCCCTCTTATACATTAAAATCAATTCTTTATATATATATATATATATGTGTGTGTGTGTGTGTATATATATGTATATATATATGTATTAGAGGTGAGACTTTTATTAGAGAATCTTGCTGAAAAGATTTCCCAGTCACCTGTTCCTTTTCTAATTTTAACTTCATTTATTTTGTTTGTGTAAAAATCTTAAAATGTTTACAAAACACAAATTGTCCATTTTATTATCTGTGACCCTCTTTATTCCTTGGTTGGTAATGAACCTATCCATAAATCCTAAGGGCAATTTCTTTCTTTGCACCTCTAATTTGTTGATGTTGTCACCCTTGATGTCTAACAAGTAGCATATTGTTTTGATGATTTTTACTTTTTAGAATAGTTTGAAATCTGGTTTTCTTCCTTCTCACTTCTTTTCTCTATTTTTTTCTTTGAGATTCTTGACATTTCTTCCTCCAAACAAATTTTGTTATTTTTTCTAGCTCTATAAAACAATCATTTGGTGATTTATTTTGGCACTAAATAAATTAATCAATTTACAGAATGCTGTGATGTTCATTATGCCAATATAGCCAATAAGGAATTAATATTTATCCAATTTTAAGTCTGTATATTTGTGTAGAGTGTTTTGTAGCTACATTATCATAGTTCTCATGTGTATGGTTTGGTAGATAAATATCCAGGCATTTCACATATTCTGTAGTTATTGTGAATGGAATTTCTCTTTTTCCTATGAGATTTTATTGATAGTATACAGAAATGTGGATGTTTATGAGTTCATTTTATGTTCTGAAATTTTCCCAAATGTTTTCCTTAGTTTTCAATTTAATTTTTAGCATTTTCTAATAGACTCTTATCGTTTGAAGAAAATGATAGTTTCATTTCCTCTTTGTCTATGCTACATCTGTCAAAAGCTTTTTTTTTTACTACACTGGCTAGCATATTTAGTATTATGCTAAACAGTAGTAATGATAATGGACATCCTTGTTTTACTGGAAATACTCACATTTCATTTTTACTTTGGGGTATACACACATGGATGCATTTGTGTGTTTATGTATGTATGTGTGTATATTTACATATACACACATACATACATGTATATACATATATGTGTGTGTATGTGTGTATATATATATATTTATTTATTTGTACATATACATATATAGAGCTACATCTACATCCAGGTACAGATCGTCATTGTATTAAGGGAAAGTCCACTTATCCTTATGTTTTTTGCTTTTTTACTTATTTTTTAAAATTTATTTAAGTTTTTAACATTTATTTCCACAAGATTTTGAGTTCCAAATTTTCTCTCCATTTCTCCCCTCCTCCCATCCCAAGACACTATGCATTTTGATTACCCTTTCCCCCAATTTGCCCTCCCTTCTATCACTTCCATCCTTTCCCTTATCCCCATCTTTTCTCTTTTCTTGTAGGGCAAGATTGATTTCTAAACCACATCTTCTGTATTTCTTATTTCCCAGTTGCATGCAAAAACAATTCTCAACATTCATTCCTTAAACTTTGAGTTCCAACTTTTCTCCCTCCCTCCCTCCCCACCCATCCCCACTGAGAAGGCAAGCAATTCAATGTAGGCTATACATGTGTAGTTATGCAAAAGACTTCCCTAATAGTCATGTTGTGAAAGACTAACTATATTTCCTTCCGTCCTATCCTGCCTCCCATTTATTCTTTTCTCTCTTTTGACCTTGTCCCTCCCCAAAAGTGTTTACTTCTACTTACTCCCTCCTCTCATTTGCCCTCCCTTTTATCATCCCCTCACACCCCACTTATCCCCTTCTCCCTTACTTTCCTGTAGTGTAAGATAGACTTTCATACCAAATTGAGTGTGCATGTTATTTCCTCCTTAAGCCAAATGTGATGAGAGTAAGCTTCATTTTTTTCCCTCTTCCCTTTTCCCTTTTCCCCTCTACTGAAAAAGCTTTTTTTTGCCTCTTTTATGAGAGATAATTCACCCCACTCACTTTTTCCCTTTCTCCTCCCAATATATTCCTCTCTCACCACTTAATTTTATTCTTTTAGATATTATCATTTCCTATTCAATTCACCCTGTGCCCTCTGTTTATATATGTATACATGTGTATGTATATATATATGTATGTATGTATGTATGTATGTAATCCCCCTCCAACTAATGAAATACTGAGAAAAGTTTCAAGAGTTACAAACATTATCTTTCCATGTAGGAATGTAAACAGCTCAACTTTAGTAAATCCCTTATGATTTCTCTTTCCTATTTATCTTTTCACACTTCTCTTGATTCTTGTATTTGAAAGTCAAATTTTCTATTCAACTCTGGTCTTTTTATCAAGAATGCTTGAAAGTCCTCTATTTCATTGAATGACCATTTTTTTCCCTTGAAGTATTATACTCAGTTTTCTGGGTAGGTAGTTCTTGGTTTTAATCCTAGTTCTTTTGACTTTTGGAATATCATATTCCACACCCTTAGATCCCTTAATGTAGAAGCTGCTAGATCTTCTGTTATCCTGATTGTATTTCCACAATACTTGACTTGTTTCTTTATGGCTGCTTGTAATATTTTCTCCTTAACTTAGGAACTCTGAAATGTGGCTACAACATTCCTAGGAGTTTTTCTTTTTGGATTTATTCCAGGAGGTGATGGGTGGATTCTTTCAATATTTATTTTCTCCTCTAGTTGTAGAATATCAAGGCAGTTTTCCTTGATAATTTCATGAAAGAGGATGTGTAGGCTCTTTTTTTTTTTTTTGGCATAGCTTTCAGGTAGTCCCATAATTTTTAAATTGTCTCTCCTCAATCTATTTTCCAGGTCAGTTGTATTTCCAATGAGATATTTCACATTTGTCTTCTCTTTTCTCCTTCTTTTGGTTTTGTTTTGCAATTTCTTGATTTCTCATAAAGTCATTAACTTCCATCTGCTCCATTCTAATTTTTAAAGAACTGCTTTCTTCAGTGAGCTTTTGAGCCTCCTTTTCCATTTGGCTAATTCTACTTTTTAAAACATTCTTCTCCTCATTGACTTTTTGGACCTCTGTTGCCATTTTGGTTAGTCTATTTTTAAAGGCGTTATTTTATTCAGCATTTTTGAGTCTCCTTTACCAAGTTGTTGACTTGCTTTTCATGATTTTCTTGCATCACTCTCATTTCTCTTCCCAATTTTTCCTCCATCTTGATTTTTAAAATCCTTTTTGAGTTCTTCCATGGTCTGAGACCATTGCATATTCATTTTGGATGTTTTGAAAGCAGAAACCTTGAGTTTTGGGTCTTCCTTTGATCGCATGCATTGTTCTTCCTCATCTGAAAGGATGGAAGAAAAAACCTGTTCACTATGAAGGTAACCTTCTATAATCTTATTTTTTTCCTCTTTTTGGGCATTTTCCTAGCCAGTTACTTGACTTTTGAGTCCTTTGTCAAGTGGTGAGTGCACTGTAGCGACCTGTAAGTTCTCAGTTCCTCCAAGGTTGCATAATCAATGTGCCTTGTCTGTGCTCTGGGAGCAACCACAGGCTTTTCTACCCAGGATCTGCAAGTAGGATTTCTTCTCCAGAACCTCCACCAACTCCACCATGCCAGCACTCTTCCTCACCCCAGGACTGCCACTCAGAACTGAGACCCAGATCAGCCACTCAGTTCCCTCAGGGTCTTTAGTTGGAGGGCTCCAAAAATGGAGCTGTTGTAGCAATGGCTTGCCACTAACCCAGTGCCAGGGTGTGGTTGAACCCTGCTCCCTTCTCAACCCAGTGAAAGAACTTTCTTAGTGATCTTTGAAGTTGTCTTTGGAGTCTGTGGGTCAAGAAATCTGGGAATTGTAGATGGCTACCTGTGATTCCATGCCCTGAAGCTTGCTCCAGTCCTACCTGCTGCATGGCCAGAGCTGTGCTGTGTTCCACTCCAAGCTCAGTGCAATGGAGCCTTCCTGTTGGCCTTTCAGGCTGTCTTTGGCTGGGCTTGTCTTTCATTCTGTAATTTTGTGGCTTCTGATGCTCTAGAATTTCTTTAGAGTCATTTTGTACAGGTATTTTATGGGCCATGGGGATAGAGCTAGAACAGGTCCATCGTTCTACTCCATCATCTTGGCCTTTTTTTTTAAATTTTAATAATATCTATTGATTTTCAGAAGTTCTACTTTTGCTTTTATTTGGAGATTTTTTTGTTAGTTTTCTACATTATTTGTTTCATGGTCAATTCATTGATTTGTTTTTTCTCTCCTTTCTTGATGAAAGCATTGAGAAACATGAAATTTCCTTAAAAGGAAGTGCTCTACCTCTATTCCATAACTTTTAGTGCATTGTTTCTTTGTTATACTTGTTTTTGCTGAGATATCTATTTTTTCTATTGTTTGTTCTTTTATATGCCAGGTTTTTAGGGCTAAATTATTTAGTCTGCAATTAATTGTAATCTTTTAAAAAAATAGTCATTGGTTAAATATAATATAATTTTGTATTGTGCTCATTAAGACATGGGTTTTTTTGCTTTTCTGCATTTATTTCTTTATTTTTCATGTCCTAATATATTCCATATTTGTAACTGTGCCTTGCATAGCTGAGAAGTAAATTCTTTTTGGTTCTCATTTGGTAATTGTTAGAGATACGTTATTTACAAGTTTCCTAATGGTCTATTCAGGTCCTTAACTTCTTTTTTTTCCTCTGCTGTTAAATTTGACTATGTCTGAAAGGGGTACATTAAATTCCTCCATGATTATAGTTTTACTTTCTATTTCTCCCTAACAATCATCTTTTCCTTTAGGTATTTTGATGCTATGTCATTTGGTACATAAATGTTAAGCAATGACATTGATTAATTTTCTATGGTGCCTTTATGCAGCATGTAGTGTCTCTGCTTATCTCTTTTTAATCATTTTTTTTTTTTACTGGAGCTTTCTATGAAATTATTCCTGCTATTCCTTCTTTTTTTTTCACCTGTAGCATAATAGATTTTGCTCTGGTCCCTCATTTTAATGACAGATTAATATTTATTTTTTCAAGTGTCTTAAAAATAATGTATCATTAAATTATGCTTTCTAATTTATTCAAGCTTCTTGCTTTATGGGTGGATTCACATTTGTAGCTATGATTGCTAATTTTGTATTTTCCTCAAAGTTATAATTGTCATGTATTTTCCTTCGTTTGTTCCTCTTTAACTTTTTTCCTCTTTTCTCTCCCACTTTCCTCTTTACAAAAAATAATAAAGTGGTAAAAGAGAAGTTTGCCTAACATTTTTCATTAATAAATGTTATAATCTATTTCTTCTTCACTTCTCCTTTTCCTTTCTCAGGACCTCACTTTGATCACAGGTCTTTGTTATTTCATTCTTTCATTTGAATACTTCTGTCAAAACCCTTCTTCAAGTTTTTTAGTAGGGAAACCAGCTCATTCCAGTTTTATCTGGTGAAGGTCAAATATTCTAAATTAGTCTACTAACGGTGGAAGCACACCTGTTTTTGAAGATAACTATTGTAGCTTAGTTTAATTCTCTCTTAATGTTTGATAGAATTCACTGTAATCCTTCCAAACCATTAAAAAATTTGAAATTGTTTATGGCTTGCTTGATTTCCATTTTGAATATGGAGTTATTAAGATTATTATTTCTTTTTGCTGTTTTCATTAGATTGGGTAAGTTTCTTGTTGTTAAGTCACTTTTCAGCTGCATCCATCTCTGTGACCCCACTTGGAGTTTTCTTGGCAAAGATCCTGGAGTGGTTTGCCATTTCCTTTTCCAGCTTATTGTACGAATGAAGATCTGAGGCAACAGGGTGAAATGATTTGACCAGGGTTATATAGTCAGGATGTGTCTGAGGACAGATTTGAACTCAGGAAGATGAGTTTTCCTGATCCCAGGCTCAGCATTGTATTCACTTTACCAACTAGTTGCCCTGTAAAAAATAATTTTTTTAGATATTTAAAATTTTTAATTGAATTCTCAATTTTGTTGGAATATAATTATGAGTAGAATTTTCTTATAATTCTTTTTTTTAATCTCCATTTGTGTTGAACTTGATTGGCTAATTTGTCATTCTTTTGAAAACAGCTCTTGCTTGTTACTCAGTTCTAGTCAACTTTATTTTTCCTTTAATTTTCAATAGTTCTTATTTTGTACTTTTATTAGATTTGTTCACTTGTTTATTTTCTAGTCTTAAATTGTATGCAAAGTTTATTGAATCTTTCTTTTTCTATTTTTTCATAGGAGTTTTCAGAGATATATTTTCAAATAAGTATTGTTTTAGCCATATTCCAAATCAGTATGTTGTTTTATTTTTATTATTATCTTTAAAATAATCAGTATAGTTTCTATGACCTATTCTTTGACTCACTCTTTTATAACTTAGTTTTTCTTTAGGGGTGTATCTTTTGCTTGTTTCTTTTGCTTACTATTGATTTTATTTCACTGTGATCTGTAAAGGATACATTTTTATATCTGCTTTTTTGCATTTGTTTGTGATTCCTTTATGTTATAGCATAAAATATTTCTGTAAGGGTATTAAGATTCTTAAAAATTTGCATATTCCTTACTATTCCCATTCAGAAATTACCTGAGTCATCCAAATCTTGTGCGTGTGTGTGTGTGTGTGTGTGTGTGTATGTTATGAAAAGCAGCATGTGGTGAGTGGACTGAGAGTTAAGGAGTCCTGTATTCAGTTCTGTTCTGCCGTATATGGGTTGTGTGTTATTTAACCTCTTAGTGCCTCAGTATTTAATGTTCTTTAAGAATGTTAATTCCATAGAAAGGGTCAATTTGAAAAGATAGAAAAAGTTCCCCCTTTAGAAGTTCCATAATGAAATCACAGGTCCACTCTAACTCAAGTCATGATACTAACTAATTAGGACTGACAAAGCTGACTAAAAATGGAAAATGAATAAACATTCAAAGACCCCTAAGGATGAACAGATACATTGCAATAAATGAAATAAAATCCACTGGGCAAGAGAAAAATAACACAAATAATTCTGCAGGACCCCTTGAAAAAATGGAGAACCCACAGTACCTCTAATGGTTCAGAAGAGCAATCAAAGAATGAAATAAAATGTTGAAAAAATAAGGACCAAATTAGAGGCCTTAAGGAAGAAATGAAAAAAAAAAACCAACAGATTATGGAAGTTAGAAAAAGGCAGAGTCAGTTCCATAGAGTAGATTATTTGAAAAAGAAAATATCAAAATTAGAATTACTGAAATGCTGAATCACAAGGAAAAATAATGAAACAAAATCACAATATATTTGAAAGAATATGTGAGAGCATGGCAAAACTAGAATATTGACATGGAATCTAGGATGTGAAGTGATAATTTGAGGAGTATAAATCTTCCACAAAAATTTTAGAAAAGAAAATCTTAATCTTGAAAAAAATCTTCAAGCAATCCTGCAAAATTTGTCTGAAATATTGGAAGCAATTGGAAAAGTTCAGATTGAGACAATTACAGAATAACAGAACAAAGAAATTCCGAGCTTAAATTTTCAAGAAACGTTATAGTCAAATTTCAGAACTACAACAATAAAGAACAAATTTTCAATGTATTAAAAGGGGGAACTCTTTCCAAGAAGTGTTGAGAATATCATAAGATTCCCCAGCAGTTTCAAGAAACAAAAGGAGAAAATTGAAATATAATATTCTGACAGGAAAGGAAATTAGTTGGCACTGCAAATAGGATATCCTGCAAAGCTACACATGAAAGGAAATAATTGGACATTCAGTAAAAAGGAAGACTTTGACTTATTCCTCAAAAAGAACCCAGAAATAAACAGAGTATTTAACTTGCAAAATGACCCAACTGCAGAAAGTTAAATACTTTCACATAGTAGTGAAAGCTTAACAAATGAAATACTTATTTGCACATATCTAGAGGCAGACCAGGACATGAATGTGAGAATGGGGGAAACTATTTGTTTTATTTTCTTTAAACAACAATAGCGATCTCATCCATTATCTGTGGATAAGTGAGAATGCAAACATAGTGTGAATGCACTAAGGAATGTAAGAAGTAAAGTACATAGTGGGGAAAAAACCCCAGAAGGATAAGATGTGTATAGAAGAAGCAATTTAATATTCTCCTCATTAATAAAACAATAGTATAGGTAGTACGCTAATACAGAAAAATCACCTCTTAGATGAAAAGAGGAGGGAAAGACAAGAGAACACAGACAGCCAGAAAGACAATAGAAGGCAAGGATAAAGAGGCACAAACACAAGAACCACAAACCATAAGAGACATGTACTGAATAACCATATTAGGGGCAGCATCTTATAGGAAACTGCTTGGGACATAATTATGTTTATTAAATATATAATATTATAACTAGGCTATATATGACTATGGGAAGGTTGGAGAAAAAAGATAAAAGTGAAATAGCTTCTGTTCTCAAAGAGCTTGTATTATACAAGTGGAGAGAATATGCATAGATATGGGTATATAGAGAATATGTAAAAAATGAATTGATAATAGCACAGATGCAGCTATCGAAAGGGACTTCATATGGGAGATGGCACTTGAGCTGAATCTGGAAAGAAACCAGGGATGGTAAGAGGTTGAGACAAGAATGCAGGGAATTACAGGCTAAGGCTAATGTTTGTATAACTAGGGCAAAGGCACGGACATGGATGATGGAACATTGTGGGTAAAAATACTAGACAGGTAAGAAAGATCCATGTTGTGAAGAACTTGGAATGCCAGAAAGAGAATGCATTTGATTTTAGAGGTAACAGAGAGTCACTGGAGTTTACTGAGCATTCCGGTGACATGGTTAGGACTTCATTTTAGAAAAATCATTTTTACGATTTTGTGGAGGTTAAATCGGAGAAGAGAAAGATTCGATGCAGGAAATTCTGTTCTGTCTGTGGTTCTTCTGCGTACTCTTTTTTATCATTCCCCTCCACTGTTCTTCTGACTATCTGCGTTCCCTCAACGTTCCCTCCTTTCTTCCCATCTAAGGGGTGATTTTTTCCTGCATCATCCTCATACATATAATATTGTGTACCAATGAGCAGAAAAGGTTTTCCCCCTGAAACATTAAATTGCTTTTCCTGCATACTTGTTATCCTTCTGGTTTTTCCCATTGTAAATTTTACTTCTTAGACTTCTTAGTGCGTTAGTAAGAGAGAGAAGTTTCACAAAAACCCAGAGGAAAAAGTGTATCCAGGATGGGAGGGTGGTGAAAAGTGTCAAACGCTACAGGGAGGTCAAGAAGCATGAAGATTAAGAAACCATTACATTTAGTATTTACGAGAGCATCGGTGATTTTGGAGAAAGAGGTTTAAGTTGAATTATGAGGTTAGAAGCCCAATTATACAAGGTTTAGAAAAGAATAAGAGGATAGGGTGAGCAGGCATTGAGGGCAGATCAAGGAGTTTGACTAAGAAAAGGAGGAAAGATGTAGTCTGATAGCAAAGATGGCAGAATCAAGAAAGGTTTGTTTGTTTGTCTTAAGCGGGGACTTGGGTGTGTTTCTATTTATCAGGGAAGGAACTTGTAGAAAAGGAGAGGCTGAATAGTAGTAAGACGGTGAATTGTAGGGGCAAACTCCTGGAAAAAATGGGAAGAAATAAACTGCAGGGTATATGTAGAAGGTAAAGCACTTGATCTCGTTAAGGAAGTTTTCATTTTAGACTGATGTAAACAAGGACGATGAGGATGAAGATGAGGGGCTATGATACGAAGTGAGATGTTGCTTTTAGTAATGGCTGAAATTTTCTCAGTGAAATATGAGTCGAGGTCCTTTCCAGCCTTATTATTTATTATTGCCTTTCATGCATTCTACTGCACGGGCAAAATGATCTTGCTTTTCCTCATCCACAACATGTTCTAGCCTCACTATCTCGTTATTCTTTCTCATTGCTTTCAAAGCTTTGTGCAGCCTCTTATTGACGAGAGAAATATGGGAAATGTAGTTTTTCTCTGATGGAATAAGAAAGTAATAAAAATAGGAAAATGAGCGAAGTCCAGGCTTGTATGTGCTCGTAGATTCAACCATTTGCAAGTGAAGGGTGTTACCATCTTCAAATGAATACAGACATGAACAGTCAGAGCCCTCTCTGGCTCACTGACCTGCATCTGCACATGAAATGATCTCTCCCTTGCCTCTATTGGGACTTGGCCAATGTGTTTCTCTCCACTTCCTTACCCTCCCCAATTTCATCACTGCTAATGAATTGGCATCACATATCTTTGGTAGTTTCTTTTTCTCTCTAAACATTTTTGTAAATGTCATGAACATCCTTTTTTTCAGAGAAGGAAATGGCAAACCATTCCAGGATCTTTGCCAAGAAAATTCTATAATGGGTTCACAGAGTCAGACAGGACTGACACCAGTATCAACAATATGTCCTTTTATAATGAGTTTTGTTCCCAGATTCAGGTGAGCTAATTTTAGTGCATTCTGATTGATTATTTGAGATAAAGGAATAGACTATGCAATAAAGAAGAACAAGAAGCCCTATAGACTCATATCCTAGACCCAGATGTGAGCCTTTATTCAATAGCTCTTTCTCTATCTCTGTCTGTCCCTATCTGTCCATCTTTGTGTCTCTTGTCTTCTGTTTCTGTTCCTCTGTCTTATGTCTTTCTCTGTGTCCATCTCTCTATCCTCCCTCCACAAATAAGGGCTTCATGTTTAAATACTACTTCATACATGAGGCATTTCCTAGGCCTCCCAGCTGCTAGCAATAAGCCTCAGAATTACCTTGTATTTATTTAGCGTATTATTATGTACCTTAGTGTTTTGTATGTCCTCAAATGTGTACATATCGTCTTCATTTATACAATGAAAGGTCATTGTTGCAGAGATGGGCTCACTTATACCTTTATCTTCTTATTAGCATAAGGAAGCTGGAATACAGGAGAGATGACTTGGAAATGGCCAGGTCAGACAAGGTGAAAGTTCACTAATCAGATCTTGGATCCCATGGGTGAGAGTCTAGTTCCAGTGGGAATGCTTGTGGATTGATATTGTGGCTGTCAAACAACACCACTTCAAAAATTTTGGTATTGAAGAGATGGAACTTTGTTTCCTAGAGAAGCTTGTGGTCTTTAAAAAAATTTTGCAGTTTCACAGACAATCCAACCTCATGCTCTTCCTGTTCAGTTCCATGCCCAGTGCCCAGCTAGCACATTGTCCATTTGTAAAGTCTGATCAAAGATTCCACATTTATTTACATGAGTATCTATTGTTTATTTATATGAGTATATTATGGATGGACATATACATATATGGTGAGAACTCGGGCGGGGTCATGAATACAAATAGTTTGCCTATATAGTCTCAGAACAACTAGCTTCCTCCTGGGTTCTTAGGCATCTTCTAGGGTTGAACCTCCGGATTTCTCTTATCCTTTTCCATTTTCCCTTTAAAACAGCACCCCTACTTTTGCTACAATGTCAGCCTTTTTCAGAATTGTCAAGGCTAAGTGCTAGATTTTACTCTCACCGTCCTTGAACAGTCACATATAACCCATTAGAGGTGATAGGGTTTTGTCCAGTTGTTAGGCTTAATTTTCACAGGGTGACTAACATCTTAATGCCTCCTGGGGTTCATACAGCTGCCTAGTTGCCTAAGACACTCTACCTCACTGTAATAATTTTGGACAACGTGGAAATCAGAGTTCAAACAGGTATGATTTATATAATAGAGGAACCACCTCCTCTGTGTAGCAAGTTGGCTTTATTTTTTTCAACATGCCAGCACCTGCTTCTGAGTAGCCCAGTTGAGGGTAATGAGGCAAGCTCCTGTGCCCTCAAGCACTCTTCCTCCTCATTATACTCTGCTATTTTTAACTCCAGGGGATTTGAACCAGCTGGGGTTAAACCATAACTCTGTTACTCCTTAGGGGCTTCTGAGTTTATAATGCAATTCCCAGAGGTCATGTGACACATCTCCCTCATCCAATAGTTTTTGCTTATACCAAACTATTTTCCAAGTAGGGTCTGGAGACCCCTTGTGGACTGTAACAATTACAATTCACATTTACATAGTCCATAAGATGGCTTACAATGCACCCCTCTAAAACAATGCTATGCCAAAGGGTAATCAAACTGTGCATACCCTTTGATCCAGTAGTACCACTACTAAGCCTATATTCCAAAGAGATTTTTTTAAAAGGGGAAAGGACCTACTCATACAAAAATATTTATATCAGCTCTTTTTGTGGTAGCAAAGAATTGGAAATTGAAGGGATGCCCATCAATTGGGGAACGGCTGAACAAGTTGTGGCATATGAATGTAACAGAATACCAGCTGCGCTATAAGAAATGATGAGCAGTTGGACTTCAGAAAAACCTGGACAGACTTAAATGAACTGATGCTGAGTGAGTAGAAGCAGGAGAACATTGTACACAGCAACAGCAACATTGTGTGATGACCAACTTTGATAGACTTAGCTCTTCTCAGCAATACAATGATCTAAGACAATTGCAAAAGACTCAAGATAGAAAATGTTATTCACATCCAGAGAAAGAACTATGGAGTCTGAATGCAGATCAAAACATACTAGCTTCATTGTTCTTTTTTTCTTTCTCATGGTTTTTCCTTTTGTCTTCTTTCCCAACAAGACTATTATGGAAATATGTTTAATGTGATTGTACATGTATAGCTTATATCAGATTGTTTTCTATCTTGGGGAGGGGAAGAGAGGAGGAGGGTGGGGGGAGGAAAAATTTGGAACTCAAAGTCTTATAAAAGTGAATGTTGAAAACTATCTTTACATGGAATTCATAAAATACTATATTAAATGGGAGGGGGAAAGAAATTACAAGTAGGCTTATTTCATAAAAACCTGGGAAGACTTATATAAACTGATGCAAAGTGAAGTGAGCAGAACCAGGAGAACATTGTACACAGTAACAGCAACACTGAATAGTGATCAACTATGAATGACTTAAGCTATTCTCAGTAATGCAATGATGTAAGACAATTCCAAAGGACTCATAAAGAAAAGTGCATCCACCTCCAGAGGAAAAGAACTGATAGAGTCTGCATGCAGGTCAGAGCATACCATTTTCACTTTATTTTTTGTGCTTTTTTTCTTTTCATCTGTTTCTTACTTAATGGTATCACCAGTACTGAAATATGTATATATGAATGCACATATGTAACCATTGCTTACTCTCATAGGAAGGGAGAAGAGAAAGTTTGAAACTGAAAATTTTTAGAAAATGTTAAATGTTAAAAATTTTTCTTTACATGTAATTGGAAAAATAGAATATTATTAAAATTAGAAAAAACAAAAAGTTAAACCCTAGTCCTGAAATTTAAAAAAAATTAAAAATAATGCTGTAATCATTTCCATTTGACAAAAGAGGAATCTGATGGTCAGCCTTGTATATAGTTATACAACTAGAGTGGCAGAGATTCAAATCCAAGTCAACTTATTCTGTGGTGTTGAGCTGAGTCTTCAATTCCTGAAGCTGGTGGGTCTCTACTATTAATATTTATAATATTATAGTACCTATCAGATACAATGCTTTTCACAAAGTAAATGGTCCAAAAAAGTCAGATTTGAAATATTTATCAAATGGAGTGCCATAGAACATAGACTGTTAGAAACAGAATGAATCTTAGAATTCAACCACTTAAATGGGTTCATTTTATAATGGAAAAAAATGGATACTCAGGTAGCTGATTTGCCTATACTCTCTTTTTATTTCTGGGTATCTAGGTGCTACAGCTGCTGGTGTTGCTGGCCTGGAGTTAGGAAGACCTGAGTTCAAATCTGACCTTAGACACACTGGCTTAACCCTATTTGCCTCAGTTTTGTGATCCGTCAAATGGTCTGGAGAAGGAAATGGCAAACCTCCAGAATCTTTGCCAAGAAAACCCCAAATATGATCATGAAGAGTCAGACACCATTGAACAAGGATAGATTGAAAACCAATGTGGAATTATTCAAATAAAGTGACTAAGATGTCCATAGTCTTTGAACTAGAGAAATCATTACTGGGCTTCTATCCCCAAAAAAGTCATTGATAAGAAGAAAGTCCCCAGATCCACCAAAATATTTATAGCAGCACTTTTTATCTTAGCAAAGGATTTGAAACAAAATAGATGCTTATTAATTAAAGAATGACTAAAAATGTGGCATCTGAAAGTAATGACATATTGTGCATATGTATGAATACAGAGAAGCATGGAATGATCCACATGAACTGATGAAGAGTGAAGTAAGAAAAGCCCAGAAAACAATATATGTATCGATTAAAACAATGTAAATGGAAAGAACCACACACTAAAAATCAAAAGTGAATGTAAAAAATTATAAAGTAAGACTTGAATAAAGAAATATGACAGGACATCTTTAATCCACCCCTTTATGGAGGTAGGAGGTACACAGGTACAACCCATTGCAAATATATTTGAACTTGTTCAATGTATCAATCAATTGAACTGATTTTTTTCCTCTTTAAAATACTATTTGTTACAGGGGATAGCTCTCTGAGAGAGGAAAAATGAAGACTATTGGGATAACTATGATGATGTAAAAAAACTAAGATATTAATAAAAATTTATTTTTAAATGGTCCATTTTCACTCCAAGGATGGTTCTACTTTGACTGTTATTCTTGGCTCTAAGTCTTTATTTCTTGCCTTCTGGAATGCTCTATTCCAAGATTTTCTCTTCTTCATAATACTGACATCATAGTCTTTTGTGATCTTGACTGTGGATCCTTGGCATTTGAACTCTTTCTGGCTGTTTGTCATATTTTTTTTCTTTGACTTGGAATAGTTTTTGGCTATGATATTTCAAGTGTTTTCAGTTTCTGTGTGTGTGTGTATTTTACGGTAAATGATTGGTAGCTTCTTTCTATTTTTATCTTGTCCTCTGATTTTAATAGAACTGGGCAATTTTATTGCTTCTTGATCTATGCCATCTCAGTTCATTTTTTAATGATAGTCAGAGAATCCAATGATTCTTAGATCAGTTATTGACTCATTTTCCAAATTAATTATTTTTGATAACAGATCTTACGTTTTCAAAATCCTTGACTATTCTAATATTTACTGTTGTCTTGTGTAGTCATACAGTTGTAACTGTTTCATTTTGTTTTTCCAGGAGTCTAAGAGTCCACTTAGGTTTTTCCACTCTGGCTCTGCTTTGGTTCTGATAGGTCAGAGCTAGGATTGGGATTCAGGACCATTTATCTGGGCTTAGGCTGGCTTCCCTAGTCTAATAATCATATCTAGCACTTATAAACTTCCTACTATGTGTCAGGCACTGTGTTAATCACTTCACAAATTGTACCTCATTTTATCTTCACAACAATCCTGGAAGGTAAGTGATATTATTATCCCCTTTTTACAGTTTAGGAAACTGAGGAAAACAGGTTAAAATGACTTACCCAAGTTCATAGAGTTAGTACGTGTTTGAAGCCAGATTTGAACTCAGTCCTTCCTGCCTTCAGGCTGAGCAATCTATCCACTGTATCACCTAGCTGCATCTTTTAGCATTCACAGATCTTTGAGCCATTTATCAGAGCTTGCGCTGGCTTCCTGGTATGAAATCTACATCCCAGTCTCCATTGACTTCTGGTCATCTTTTTACTCAGTTCTGGAGTGGATGTTGATGCTTATTTGTCTTTGGTTTTCGTTATCATTGCCCTACCTAGGTTCCTTTTCTGACATCTATTGGGTGATCCTTGGGAGAAGTAGACTTTTCTATCCTCTTTCACATTACCATCTTTACTGAATATGCAAGTGTCCAGTATTTTACTTGGGCTTTAAAAGAATGGGTACAAATTCAACAGGAGAAGAAGGGAAGATGGGCCATCAAAGCCAACTCAGGGTTCCCATGGAATGGCCTACATTCAGGAGGATAAAGTCTAAGAAGTGGCCTCCTTGTAACTAAGGAGGATACCAGTTCATGGTCATGAAGGCCTAGAAAGCACTGCTAACTGTGATAGTCTCAGGTTAGTTTTAGTTGTAATGAACTTTCCAGTGTTAAGGGACTGGAGGTGGTCTTATATTAGGCATATTATTACAAAATATTATTGGTTGTGATAGGTCAAATAGACAGGCAAATTAGATAGACAGACAGATAGAAAGAGCATTTATTAACCAGTTGCGATGTGCTAAGCACTGTGCTAAGTAGTGGGGATACAAAAATGTAAGATGGTGCCTACTTGTATTTTTACATTCCATTGAGGGAAAACAAAAAAGGTAGGAGACAGGTAACAAAACTGCAGGCAGGTAACTAATGTGAGGTAGGGCAGACTGGAGGGTGAACTAAAAGTGGCTGGGTCATCTCATGATAGGTTGTAACATTGATCACTGAGCTAGTGTCAGGGTGGAGATCCCCAGAAAGCCAGTCAGTCTCAGAGAGGTGGGGCAGATCAGTATGATGGTGGAGAGGGCCAGAAGGTGATCCAGAAGTTGAATGTGATGAAAATGTCCAAGCACTTTGTCAAGTGTAAATTCATTTTTTTCAAAAACCATTGAACATCATAAATAACCTCTCTCTATCGGATAAGCTTGGTTATTGATCAGATCCTGAGGAAGCAATACAAAATTGAGTGCTTAAAAACTATGGGATTGCTGTAAGGTATTTCTTAAAAAAAAGAAAAAAGGAGAAAAGAAAGGGAAAAAAATAATCAATAAAAAAGAAGTCATGCCTAAGGAGAGTGAATATGTCCCTTGGCTGAAGACACAGTCAACTTCAACAAGTCCACTGCTGCTCCCTTTGGGGTTAGTCATACCCAGCAACCTCATTCAAAAACTCCAAATCGGTGAAGACTGTCTCAGTCCTCTGGCTCTCTCTCAGATGCTTCTCACTTTTAAAGGGTTTTTTAAGCATTCTTTTCAGTGCTTTCTGTAGGTGAACTCTTCAGTTACCTTCTGGGCTTGTCATGACTTAGTGGCCAGTGTGTTAAACTTAGAATCAGAAAGACCTGGGCTCAAATTCATGCTCAGACACATGTGTGCTGTGGAACCCTGTCGTCTTTCAGCCTTAGTTTTTATCATTTCTAAATTAGGGAAAAAAATACCTGTAGCCCTTAACTCACAGGGTTGGTTGATTTGAAGATAAAACACAAAGTGCTTCGTAAAAACCATAAAGTGCTTATTTTATTATTATGCATATAATTAAAGGTGATATTATGAGTAAAGGACTTCAAAGGAAAACAGTATAACTTGACATAAATATAAATTATTATTATTCATATAAAATTAACCAAATGAGATGTGAATATGTAAAGTTCTTTGTGAATCTTAAAAAAGTTATATGAATTTTGTTTATGTCTCTAATACCTAATGCTGTTGACTCAGCACTAGTTGGGCATGGCTGTAGAAACATAAAGTGGAGTGATGGATTGATCCTGGGACACCTGTGCTTCCTCACGACTGAGGACATCCCTTTACAACATAGCTGACTGATGTTTGGGGTCTGTCTCTGGGGCACTGAGCAAGTTTCCTTTGGAGATTTGCTATTCCGCTTCTGGTCTGGACCAGAACAAAGTAGCATGGTGTAGAGAGAAGAATTCTGGTCTTGGGAAATGAAATATTTTAGATGAAAGCCCAATTCTACCATGTATTAGCTATGAGAATCTGATCCTTAGTTTCCTTTTCTATATAATGAGTATAATGCTAACTGTACTGTCCACACCACAGTGTTGTGGGGAACTAATTGTAAAGGGCCATATGTCTATGAATTATTATTTTTGTAACATAATCTCTTTAATTTTTGAAAAAATTTTCAATTCTAAATTCTCCCCTTCTTTCCACCCCTTCTTCTCCCCACTGAGAAGGTAAGAAACCAAATACCCATTATACACAGGAAGTAAGGGGCAGCTGTCCTTAGGCTACATGGCACAATGGAAAGAATGTCAGACCTATAGTCAGGAAGATTCCTCTTCCTGAGTTCAAATCTGGCTTCTGACACTTACTAGCTATGTGACCCTGGGCAAGCCACTTAACCTAGTTTGCCTCAGTTTCCTCATCTGTAAAATGAGTCAGAGAAAGAAATGGCAAACCACTCCAGTATCTTTGCTAGGAAAACCCAAAATGGGGTCACGAAGAGTCAAATATGACTGAAATGACTGAACCACAAAACAACTGAAGTTATCCAAAACCTAGTTCCATATTAGCCATATTTGAGGTCGGGGAGGGGGAGAAGTAAGCAAAAGCATCAAGAAAGTGAAAAAATGCTTCTACGAATTATTATTGAACCTGTATTTCTGACCTCTTTAGCACCATCCTTTGAACAGCCTATTTAAGTAGTATGTATGAGCTTGAAATATATATAAAACCTACCTTTGACTTTGGAAGCAAATAGTGCATGAAGAAACAAATGCTCAGGGACATTTGTCTAGATTCTGAATTGACCTTTAATATTCTACTTTTTGCTTCCAGAATTTCTAGTTCTGATGATGCTATATTGTATTGCTGTTTCACCTTTCATGAACTACTCTAGGGGAACAATCCTGAATAATGCCATTTATTTAACCACAATCTTATTCTCAAATGCTATCATACTTTAGCCAGAACTGGTCTGAGAAACTATAAAATTTAAGTTCAGATCCTTCCTTCAATACTTACCAGCTAGATGATTCTGGTTGTCAGTTAACTCCTCTGAACCTCAGTTTTCTTCTCTGTAAAATGGGGATAATAATGTACCTCACTGAGTTGCTGTGAGAATAAAATGAGGTAATGTATCCAAAGAGTTTTACAAACTAAAAGTTACATAAATGTATTAATATGATTTTAAGAGGAAAAGATATTATCATTATCATTATATCACATACCTGTGGTATTCCACAGTCTATACATTTACCTACCTTAAAGAATGGGAGTGGAAGCAGAGATAATTGTAAAGTTAATAATGAAAAGTCAGTTGTACCAGCTGTCAACTGCCCCAGTTATCTCACAAAATTGTGACTACCGAAATAGAAACAAAGAAACATAGAACCCCAGAATCCCAGACCTCAGGGGCCATCTAATCTAATTCATATAAGGAAGAATTTCCCACTATAACCTATGTGAGAGCTAGTCATCCAACCTTTGCTCAAAGACTTCCAATGAGGGAAAACCCACTCCTTCTGAGATAGCCCAATTCAACTTTTGGATTGATCAGATTATAAGGATTTTACCCCTTACAACAAGCCCCTTTGTAATACTGCCCATTGTTCTCAATTCTGCCTTCTGGGGCCAAACAGAGATAGCTTAATCTTTCTTCCATCCTCCCGAAACTTGAACACAGCTGTGATGTCTCTTCTGAGTCTCCTCTGCCTAAGGCTTCAACTAAGCCTCAAATGGCACAGAGTCAAGGTTCTTCACCATCCTAGTTGCCCTCTTCTCATAAACTCCCTGCCTTATGAATATCTTTCTTAACTATGGCATCCAGCACAGAACACAATATTCCTTATGAGGAACAAAGGATATATCTCCTCCTTCTTCCTGGAAGCAATACTTCCTTAATAGGCTAAAATTGCATTAGCTCCTTCCTTCCTTCCTTCCTTCCTTCCTTCCTTCCTTCCTTCCTTCCTTCCTTCCTTCCTTCCTTCCTTTCTTTTTCTTCCTTTCCTTCTTTCTTCCTTCATTTTTCTTTCTTCCTTCTTCTTTCTCTGTCCTTCTCTTTCTCCCTTTCTCTTTCTTTTTCCTTTCCTTTCTTCCTTTCAACCTATCTATCTTTCTTTCCACATAACACTACTGACCTAATATCAGAATTTTGAACTAGTGACTGAACAAATGCTTCACTGAAACCCTCAGATCTTTTTTCAGAAAAACTTCTAATTCTGAAAATAAAATGAATATATATATATATGTATATATATGTAAGTGATTTGTAAGTTGTAGAGGCATTGTAAAGGGTTATGTGATTTATTTCATTTGCCTTCCTAACTCCATTTGCCTTAGATTAATATTATAATTACCCTCCATTCCCCAGACTAGAGGGTGATGAGATGCTGATTAGAGGTTGAAGTATTTAGACTCAGACCTTTATTTTTGGTGGCAACCTTTCCAGCAGAAAAGAAAAAGAAAAAAAGTAAGGACAAATGAAGGGTTTTGTGTATAGATCCTTTTAGAAACTGAAAAAAAAAAAGTTGATTTTTGTGGTCCCAACTCCCTAACCTCTGATTCAGTTGTGGAGCCTAGGGGAAGCAGCTGGGGTGCTCAAGCATAATTACTTGGTACTAATTACAGATAATTAATTCTTAATACAAGTACAGTATTTATGTAGCCATCAGTTTTGTTTAAAAAGAGTTGCCAGGTGGGGTAGTTGCATCACTTGCTTTGCCAGGCCAGTCTATGAACTCCAGGCACAGGGTGCAGGCAAAAGGTGAGTAAGGATGGGTTGAAAACACACACCAGTTTGGATGTTTTAATGTAGCTGATCTGCTTTTATTTGATGGGGAAACAAAGACAATTTGTCATTCAGTCATTTTTCAGTTGCATCCAAAGCTTTGTTATCTCATTTAGGGTTTTCTTGGCCTTTTCCAGCTCAAATGGGGTTAAGTGACTTGTCCAGGGTCATACAGCTATGTCAGGTCGGATTTGAAGTCAAAAAGATGAGTCTTCTTGACTCCAGGCCCTCACTCTATCCACTGCGCCACCTAGCCACTCAACAAATACAGCAGATTTAGTCAAAGCTGAAATCAGGTATTTGGGATTTCTGGGCAACCACAAAATTAAAGACCCCATTATTCTTCTCCTTTTTTTCTTCCAATAGGGAGAACAAATGGATAAGCCTGGGACTGGTTCCATTGTTTCCTTAAATAAACTATTAATTTCCACATGGGACAGCCACTGCTCATTGATCCAGATGTTTGTTGCTTGTAAACTCAACTGAAAGAGACATTAACTGTTTCCATGCAGTTGTAATTCTACTAGTCACATATCTAATTAAATCTCCTAGAATCTCAGGCATTTTCATTTTGGTCTCAGCAAAAAGGAAGGTGCTTTGCCTCAGAGTTCCTAAATGGGACCATCACTCTCTGCCAGAGCAGGGATAAGTTTTTAACGGAATGGGAGCCATTCACTTTGATCTCTTACAGTTCTTAAATCTAGTAGTTGCATATTGAACATCAATGAAAATGAGATTTCAAGTTCCTTCTTTCATTATCTTTCTCAGAGATAAAGAACAGGAGTGGGGGAAAGTTCCGAGCTCTGGAGATGAGGCAATATTTTTACAATAATTTCTTTATCTGATTTTATTTTGTTAAGCAAAGCTGCTGTTTGGAAACCTTTTTATTTCCCTTTCCTGTATCTTCTTTGTTGTTGTTTTGAGATGGCTTTTCTTTAAAAAAACAAAACAAATAAAATAAAATCTATCTGTCCATCTATCATATCCTGTCCTCAAACACAGACAGATTCCTGCTTTTCTAGTTAATGCGGCAAAGATAAGGGATCCAGATGTGTCTCTCAAAACTCAAGCTCCTTGAAAAGCCTACATGGATGAAAGAAGAGATGTATGGGCTCAGTTTTAGTGCTTTATCTTTAGAAAACAAAATCAAGAGGAAATTTATGTAGTTAGGACAGAGGAGAGGGAAGGGGAGGAAATAGGCTTCTGATTAGGATAATAATTAAGTACCTGATGCTATGCACTTGTCCTCTGCTGCTTTGATGTGTTCAGTATACTACTCTAAACTTCACAGTGGAAAAATACAGGCGAAATCCACACATCCCAACATGGGCTGGGGTGGGGAGGCTGACTAAAGGTTCCAGAGCCTGGAGATAGGATCACAGAGGCAGCTCCTGAATAAAGTTACAGTGTGGCCAAGGATGAGTCTTGAAAAGATTCCCAAAACTACAGTTCTGTTACTTCTCTGTACCAACTGAGTTTACCAAATTCAGCCATCATAATGGAAAGGGAAAAAGAAAAGAAATGTTTCTATTCTCCTCTACTCATTGTACTTTAAGTTTCTTGAATACAGGGATATTTTCTTAGTTGAATTCCCAATTCCTAACACATGAGAGTCACTTGATAAATGTTTAATGACTAGAGTATTTATTGTCAAAATCAGACAGGCAATATTCATTTAGTGGGGTGAGGCTACATTTCAGATGATAGAAGTGCTAGCCAGCTAAGTGATGCAACGGATTGCACACTGAACCAGGAGGCAAGAAGATCTGAATTCAAATTGAGCCTTTGACCCTTTCTAGTTTTGTGATCTTGAATAAGTCACTTAACCTCTGCCTACCTCAGTTTCCTCATTGTATAAAAATAATAGCACCTCCCTTCCTGGGTTGTTGTGAGGATAAAAGGAGATAATATTTATAAAGTGTTTTATAAATGTTAAAGTATTATATAAATGTTATTTATTGTCATTAATATTATTTCTATTATTATTATTATTACTGTTGTAATAGGAAGGGAACTAGACTTGGGGTCAGGATACAGGTTCAAATCCAGAGCCTACCATTTACTAACTATATGCCTTTCAAGAAATGTCTTAGCCCCTCTGAATTTCAGTTTTCTCATCTGTATGATGGAAATAATACTTAAAATTATCATCTTGGCAAAAGTTTGGAGAAAAGCACTTTATTAAAATGCTATATCAACTACATTCATTATTGGATAAGAAGTAGTGTGTTCCATCTAAGGTAACGTAAGAAGTAAAGCAGAATATGGAGGCCCAGATAAATTGGGGAAGCTTTATGTTTGGGTAAGGTGGGAAAATAAGGAAAAAGGAGAGAAATCTATAGGGACTGGGTTTATGTCATTATAGGTCAGATCAGTCTCAGTTGTCTCGTCTGTAAGACAAAGGGATTGGATTCAATTTTTAACATGTCTTCTTTCCTTAATATTTTTTTACTCAGTATTCCAAAGTTTTGATAAACAAACCCCCAAATCCAAACAGAAGAACCATAAGAAATCTCAGTGTTTTGCTTTTACTGACCCAGAATGTAAATTATTTTAATTCTTCAAAGCATCCTTTTCCTTACTGCCTCACTTTGGATTTCCCCCTTATTCCTATGTAAACAGAAAGCAAAAGAGACCTGGATTCTTGGTAAGGTGGTAGTGGTAGCAGTAGTATAAAAGAGTCATCTCCAAAGATAGCCCTGTGACTGTCCTCATCCTATCTTCAATTCATGCTTGGATCTCAGCTGCCCCAATACTTATGGAATGATATTCTTTGCTTTTATGACCATGTTTTCTTCACAAGAAGGCCACAGGAGCCCCAGAAATTCTCCCACCCAAGAAACACTTATTCTCCTTGATAAAGGCAGCCAGGGATGATCCCTATTTCAGGGGAAAATAATCATTCCATGGTCACCTCACCTCACAAAACAAGCAAAAGTAATGGATGTGATAATGTCTACAAAAAGTTTCATATGAGATCATATTAAGCCAGATCATTCCAAAACTGTTTGTTAAAAAATAATTGGAAGGAGACAACAAATAGTTTCAAAATAGACTGGATTTGCCAGTTTTCATATAGCCATCTATTTCACCACTAATGATGGTGGAACCACCGCTATTGACTTTATATGCTATGGGAAGCAAAAATGGCACTTAAGTAGAACTTTGGAAGAAGAGTTGTACCTGCACAAGTTATAATGATAGCTGATATTTATATTGCACTGTATAGGTCATATAATGATTTACACACACCATGTTATTTGAACACAACTCTGTGAAATATTTTCATAATATTACAAAAAGGTCCAGAGTCGAATAGGAGGAAGGTTATTATTGTGTTGTTGTATTCGTCCTTCATTTTCAAAGTATACCATGACATTAGAGAAATGCTGACATGACTTGCACTTGACTTTGTTTTGAGTGAGGGATGGCTGTGCAAGGTCACCAGCCTTACTTTATCTTCTTGAACCATCTGGATCCAGTGACCAGATATTCATCAGTATGACTGGAGACAGCCCAGGATGCAATGGGAGACCTTGGTCTTTTTAGACTAAGGCCTTTTCAGGTACTCACTTAGAGTGAGGTAATGCCCATTCAGTGAATAAGTCCCTTTAAGAAGTAGTCAGGACATTGCCCCTTTAATGAGAAAAGAAAAAAAAATAACTAAATCAAAGTTGGAGGGAAAGAGAAACTGTTACTATTGATAATCATTATTTATTATTGTGATTTATTTATTTATATTTATTATTCCAAACAGCCAAGAGGACCCAGAAAACAGCCATTAAGTGGAGCTTGGGCAGGGACCTATTGTTGCACAATCTATGGGCTTCAGAGTGCACTGGGTTTAAGGTTTTAGGAAAGAAAGAAGAAAGAAAGAAAGAAGAAAGAAAGAAAGAAAGAAAGAAAGAAAGAAAGAAAGAAAGAAAGAAAGAAAGAAAGAAAGAAAGAAAGAAAGAAAGAAAGAAAGAAAGAAAGAAAGAAAGAAAGAAAGAAGAGAGAGAGAGAAAGAAAGAAAGAAAGAAAGAAAGAAAGAGAGAGAAAGAAAGAAAGAAAGAAAGAAAGAAAGAAGGGAAGGAAGGAAGGAAGAAAGAAAGAAAGAGAAAGAAAGAAAGAAAAGAAGGAAGGAAGAAAGACAGGAAGGAAGGAAGAAAACTAGGAAGGAAGGAAGAAATCTAGCCAGTAAACCCCAAATGAACTGGGCAGCCTCTGGTCATCCAAATTTACCTTCCTTTAGGGAGGAGAAGGAAGGGGAAAGGGAGAGAGAAGGGAGAGGATGATCTGAGTTACTTAACTAGGAGAAAAAGAGTGGGATGAATGATATCTGGAAACTGCAGTCTTTTTTTCAGTTGTTTTTGGTCACATCCAATTCCCTTGACTCCATTTAGGGTTCTCTTGGCAGAGATACTGTAGTGTTTGCCACTTCCTTCTCCAGCTCATTTTACAGGTGAGGAAATTGAGGCAAACAGAGTTAAGTGACTTGCCAAAGGTCACCTAGTTATTAAGAGTTTGAGACCAGATTTGAACTTAGGAAGAGGAACTTCCTGATTTCAAGCCAAAGACTCTATCCACCATGCCACCTAGTTGAAGTGTTACCTCAGTGAGTGAGGTATTTCTATAACATTACCAATAGGCCCAGAACTGAATGGGAGGATAAGACTGGGATGACTGGCATTTGGAAATTGCATTGTTTGCTGCAATCTGAAAGTATTTCTTGACACAAAATTTCATTAAAAAAATTTAACATTTGATTGAGTTTGACAAACATGAGCATTTCCATTTAGAAAGAAAAGATTATAGATGAAACCATGAATTTCATTGCATAGAGCTTTTTTCTTTAAAAATATAAATTAAATTTCGCATAATTGTATGAATGCTGCTTGCTTGTCTTTCTCTCCTCTGAGCTTCCTTTACTTTCTTTAGTATATTTAAATGTTTTGTTGTTGCTCTTTCTGTTTTTTAATTTGGGCCTCACTGTCACTACCCTAGTTTCCCTTCTGTGACTCACTCCACCCCTATAAAATCCTTCCCTTGTAATAAATAAATATGTTTAAGTAAAACAAATTGACATATTATCAGGATCTGAAATGTGTGTCTCCTAAACCTCTAGTCCATCACTGGCTGGATTGCTTCCAGGGCTTGTGTTTCTTATGTTTTACTAATTTTTCCATTTTTAAAAAAACTAATACCAAATAGTTTGGGTGATTACTGCTTTGTAAAGTTAGTTAGGTCTGGTACTGATAGGCCTCCTTCCTTCATACTTTTTAAAATTTCCTTTGAAATTATGAACTTCCGGGGCAGAGTCAAGATGGCGGAGTAGAAAGACGCACGTTTACGAGCTCCGAACCCACAGCCCATAGAATTAATGTAAAAAGAGATCACCATAAATTCTGGATCACTGTAAGGTGTGCACAAACAGAGTGGAAGAGATTTCCGTGCCAGAGAGCCCTGGAGAGCCGTCCCCAGGGTCCGTCGCACCCTGGAAAGTGGACCCTACCCCAGCGCTGCCCTGGCCGCGGCCCCAGAGAAGCTGATCCGAGCAGGCTTCAGGGACGGAACCTCCGGCGGCCTGGAAGGTCCTTCCGCCCACAGACTCTACAGGTCAGTGAGAGAGAAGGCTGGGTTGGAAGAGGGGAGCAGGGTGTCTCCATGGCTCAGCCCCCTCGGGAGGAAGTGGCGAAGGCAGAGGTGTGGGCGGCAGCAGAGGCAGCAGCGGCCCGGCACTCCCCCAGCAGCAGGCAGGATCTTCATTACTGAAAGTCTCTGCATAAACAACCTGAGGGAGCTGAGCCTGGGAGACGGCCCTGCCCCACTCCGCTCCTTTTCTGAAGGCCTCTGCATAAAACCCCTGAGGGAACTGAGCCTGGGAGGCGGCCCTGCCCCCACCCCAGCGCCAGAACTAAAGCTCACATTGATTAGCAGCCGCGTGGCGCGGAAAGCCCATTTGAATCTCAGACCCCAAGCACTAGCTGGGCGGATCTAGGCGGGGGTGGACAGGAATCTCAGAAGTCAAGTAACTGGCTGGGAAAATGCCTAGAAAAGGGAAGAAAAATAAGACTATAGAGAGTTTTTTCGAACAGATGCAAATGTTCCCAACTTTCGGATCTGATGACGAGGAGGACATATTCTTGCCATCAGGGAAAGACGCGGAGGGCGGGGCCTCAGTACCCCAGACATCCCAGGGGGATGTCCGGTGGGCTCAGGCCTTGGAAGAGCTCAAAAAGGATTTTGAAAAGCAAGTTAGACAGGGGGAGGAAAAACTGGGAAGAGAAATGAGAGAGATGCAAGAAAAGTATGAAAAATGGGTAAACCTTGGTAAAGGAGACCCAAAAAAATGCTGAAGAAAATAACACCTTGAAAAATAGGCTCACTCAATTGGCAAAAGAGGTTCAAAATGCCAATGAGGAGAAGAACGCTTTCAAAAGCAGAATTAGCCAAATGGAAAAAGAGGTTCAAAAGCTCACTGAATTTAATAGTTCTCTCAAAATTAGAATGGAACAGATGGAGTCTAATGACATTACGAGAAACCAAGAAATCACCAAACAAAACCAAAAGAATGAAAAAATGGAAGAGAATGTGAAATATCTCATGGGAAAAACAACTGACCTGGAAAATAGATCCAAGAGAGACAATTTAAAAATTATGGGACTACCTGAAAGTCATGATCAAAAAAAGAGCCTAGACATCATCTTCCATGAAATTATCAAGGAAAACTGCCCTGACATTCTAGAACCAGAGGGCAAAATAAGTATTGAAAGAATCCATCGATCACCACCTGAAAGAGATCCAAAAAGAGAAACTCCTAGGAACATTGTGGCCAAATTCCAGAACTCCCAGGTCAAGGAGAAAATCTTACAAGCAGCTAGAAAGAAACAATTCCAGTACTGTGGAAATACAATCAGGATAACTCAAGATCTAGCAGCTTCTACATTAAGGGATGGAAGGGCGTGGAATAGGATATTCCAGAAGTCAAAGGAACTAGGACTTAAACCAAGAATCACCTACCCAGCTAAACTGAGTATAATACTTCAGGGGAAAATATGGTCTTTCAATGAAACAGAGGACTTTCAATCATTCTTGATGAAAAGACCAGAGCTGAAAAGAAAATTTGACTTTCAAACACAAGAATGAGAAGAAGCATGAAAAAGTAAACAGCAAAGAGAAGTCTTAAGGGACTTACCAGAAGTGAACTGTTTACATTCCTACATGGAAAGACAATATTTGTAACTCTTAAAACTTTTCAGTACCTGGGTAGTTGGTGGGTCCATACATACACATGTACATGCATGCACGAACACACACATACACACATGCACACACATACAGAGACAGAGAGCACAGATTGAATTGAACAGGATGGGACCATATCTTAAAAGAAATTAAGGTAAATGGTGAGAGAGAAATGTAGTGGGAGGAAAGAGGGTGAAATGGAATGGGGTAATTATCTGTCATTTAAGAAGCATGTAGGAGACTTTTTAGTGGAGGGAAACAGAGGAGAGCTGAGAAAACAAAAAAACAAACCAAAAAACCAAGAAGTTTACCCTCATCACATTTGACTAAAGGAAGGAATAAAATGCACACTCATTTTGGTATGAAAAACCTATCTTACAGTATAGGAAAGTGGGGGAGAAGGAGATAAGCAAGGGGGGGATGATGGAAGGGAGGGCAAAGGGAAGAGGGAGCAATTTGAAGTCAACACTTGGGGAGGGACAGGATCAAAAGACAGAAGAGAAACAATGAGGGGCAGGTTAGGATGGAGGGTAGTTCAGTTAGTCTTACACAACACGACTATCAGGGAAGTCATTTGCAAAACTACACAGATATGGCCTATATTGAATTGCCTGCCTTCCCAAAGGGAATGGGTGGGGAGGGAGGGATGGGGAGAATTTGGAACTCAAAGTTTTAGGAACAACTGTTTAGTATTGTTGTTGCTAGTAGGAAAGAAGACATACAGTTAATGAGGAATAGAAAGTCATCTGGCCCTACAGGAGAAAAGAGAAGATGGAGACAAGAGAAGGGAGGGATGACAGAAGAGAGGGCAGATTGGAGATAGGGAAAATTAAATTGCTTGGGGTATTGGGGTGGGGGGAGGGGATAAAAGGGGAGAAAATTTGGAACCCAAAATTTTGTGAAAATGAATGTAAAAAGTTAAATAAATAAATTAATTAAAAAAAAAGAAATTATGAACTTCCACATGAATTTTGTTATTTCTTCTGTTGTCTATTATTTTTTTTACTGGTTCTATTAAGCAACCACTTGGTACTTAGATTAGCCTGACACTTAATCTGTTCATGAACCAACCATGAATACAATATCTCTTGAATTGTTTGTACTTCTCTATTTCCAAAAAGTAGTTTAAAAATTTCTGTTTATAAACAACTGATCTGGAAAATAGATCCGGGAGAGACAACTTAAAAATTATGGGAATACCTGAAAGTCGAGATCAAAAAAAGAGCCTAGACATCACCTTTCATGAAATTATCAAGGAAAACTTCCCTGATATTCTAGAACCAGAGGGCAAAACAAATACTGAAAGAATCCACTGATCACCTCCTGAAAGAGATCCAAAAAGAAAAACTCCTAGGAATATTGTAGCCAGATTCCAGAGTTCCCAAGTCAAGGAGAAAATATTGCAAGCAGCTAGAAAGAAACAATTCAAGTACTGTGGAAATACAATCAGGATAACCCAAGATCTAGCAGCTTCTATATTAAGGGATCAAAGCGCTTGGAATATGATATTCCAGAAGTCAGAAAGAACTAGAATTAAAACCAAGAATCACCTACCCAGCAAAACTGAGTATAATACTCCAGGGGAAAAAAGTGATCATTCAATGAAATAGAAGACTTTCAAACATTCTTGATGAAAAGAGCAGAGCTGAAAAGAAAATATGACTTCCAAACATACGAATCAAGAGAAGCATGAAAAGGTAAACAGGAAAGAGAAATCATAATGGACTTACTAGAGTTGAACTGTTTACATTCCTACATGGAAAAATACTATTTGTAACTGTTGAGACTTTTCTCAGTATTTGGGTAGTTGGAGAGATTATATACATATAGACAGAGGACACAAGGTGAGTTGAATAGGAAGAGATGATATCTAAAAAAATGAAAGTAAGGGATAAGAGAGGAACATATTGGGAGGAGAGGGAAAAATGGAATGGGGCAAATTTTCTCTCATGAAAGAGGGAAGAAAATGCTTTTGTCAATGGAGGGGAAAAGGGGGGAAGTAGGAGGGAAAAAGTGAAACTTACTCTCATCACATTTGGCATAAAGAGGGAATAACATGCACACTCAGTTTGGTATGAAAATCTGTTTTACACCACAGGAAAGTAGAGGAGAAGGGGGCAAGTGGGGTGAGGGGGATGAGACAAGGGAGGGCAAATGGGAGGAGGGAGTAACTAGAAGCAAACACTTTTAGGGAGGGACAAGGTCAAAAGAGGGAATAGAATAAATGGGAGGCAGGATAGGATGGAGGGAAATATAGTTAGACTTTCACAACATGACTATTAGGAAAGTCTTTTGCATAACTACACATGTATAGTCTATATTGAATTGCCTGCCTTCTCATTAGGGATGGGTGGGGAGGGAAGAAGGGAGAGAAGTTGGAACTCAAAGTTTAAGGAATGAATGCTGAGAATTGTTTTGCATACAACTGGGAAATAAGAAATATAAGTAATGGGGTATAGAAATCTATCTTGCCCTACAAGAAAAGAGAGATGGGGATAAGGGAAGGGAGGAGAGTGATAGAAGGGAGGGAAGATAGGGGCAATCAGAATGCACAGTGTCTTGGGGTGGGGTAGGGGAGAGATGGGAAAAAAATTTGGAACTCAAAATCTTGTGGAAATGAATGTTAAAAACTAAAATTAAATAAATTAATTAAAAATGTCTATTTATATAATTTCGGTGTGTCTTGGTAGCTGACCTCCCAGATATTTTATATATTTAATTTGGATTTTGAATGTATTTGTTCTCTTTTCCTGCTCGTTTTTTTTCAATATGCAAGAAAGCTAATGATTTTTAAGAGCTTCTTCAATAGCTTGCTAATTTACTGAAGTTATTAATTGTTTCAATTAATTTTTCAGTTGAAACTATAGCATTCTCTGTGTAAACTATTATATTATCTTCAAAAGATACTTTTTTTTCTTCTTTGACTATGTTTGCTCCCTAAGGGTTTTTTGTCTTATCATAATAACTAACATTTCTAGACTCATCAAATGATATTGGTGACAATGGGTAGTCCTGCTTTTTTTCCATTCTTATTGGAAAGGTTTCTACTGTTTCTGTTTTGCAAATAGTATTAACTCTTTTTTTCTCTTGATAGATACTGTTTATCTTATTAAGGAAAGGTATATTTATTTGTTTCTATGTTTTTTATTGTTTTGAACATAAATGGATTTTATAGTTTGTCAAGAAATCTTTCTTATTTATTGATATAATGATATGATTTTTTATTATTTTATTATTTATATGGTTGATTATTTTATAGTTTTTCTACTATGGAACCAACTCTACCTTCCTGGTATAAATCCAAACTGATCATAATATATGAGTTGTAATATGTTTGCTACACTATTTACTAATATTTTATGAAATATTTTTGCATCAGTGTATCAAATATCAGTGAATTCCGTAAAATATCGGAAGAATAATTAATTCCAATGTTATATAATATATATGGGGCAGGTAGGTGTTACAGTGGATAGTGTGCCCCTCCTGGAGTCAAGAAGATTCCACTTTCTGAGTGCAAATCTGACCTCAGACACTTACTATCTATGTGACCCTAGGCAAGTCACTTAACACTGTTTGCCTTAATTTCTCATAGACAACAAAGGGGAAAAAAAGGAGGGGGGCAAAATTCTAATGGTTCTTTTGTTTTTTTGCTTTAGGGGTCCCTAAATGGTCTGCTCAACTTTCTTCCCCCACTGAGAACAGGATATTTAAATTTTCTATTCCTCATTCTGTTCATCTGAGAATTTTATATTTTTATAAATATTTATTTCATTTGTTATCTATTTTATTAGTTTATAATGGAAAAACATAACTTCTAATGATTTCCTTTATTTCATTTCTGTACATTATGAATTTTCTTTTGGAATCTTAAGTGAGTTAATATTAATAGCAATGTTTTCTTTGCTTTCATCTTTGTTTATCTCTACTTCTCAGCATTTTAATTTCTGTGTTTTGTTGGGAAGGGTTGTTTTGTTACTTTTGTAGTTTTTTAGTTGCCCGTCCAGTTCCTTTGTTGATAAAAGACTTTAGATGTATGAAATTTCCCTTAATGGTTGCTTTAGCTGGATCCCAAAAGTTTTGACATATTGTCTCATTGTTGTCATTTTCTTTGGTGAAATTGTTTATTATTTCTAATACTTGCTCATTGACCCCTTTATTCTTTGGGATTATATAATTTAGTCTCCATGTAAGTTTGAATCCTTTTTTCAAAAGCCATTTGTGGAGTAAAATTTATATTACACTACTATCAGCAAGGGATCAATAAAGCATTTCGTATTTCTGCATTTGTTTATGTAACTTCTAGTACATGATGACTTTTTGAAAAGGTGTCAAGTAGAGTTGAAAAATATGTATATTTCTCCTTCCCCCTGTCTAATGACCCAAATGCACTTTCTTTTTAATTTATTTTAATTAGCAAGCATTTTTCCCCTCCGTTTCACTTCCTTACCCACTGAAAAAAAAATAAAAAGAACAGAAAAATCCTTCCAACAAAAATGCCTAGCCAAGCAAAATTAATTTTTACATTGGTCACATCAAAAATATATATGTTTCATTCTGTAGCTTGAATCCATCACCTCTCTGTTAGGGCATGGTTAGCATGCTTTACCGTCAGTCCTTTGGAATAGTGGTAAGTCATTGTGTCAGAGTTAAATATTTCAAAGATGTTAGCCATTGCAATGTTGTCATTGTATAAGTTTTCCCTCTGGTTCTACTCAGTTCAGCCTGAATCAATTCATACAGATCTTTCCAGGTTTCTTTCATTATTTCTTCTGGTACAATATTATTTCATTACATTCATATAGCATAATTTCTTTAGACATTCTCTGATGAATGACCTTGGTTGATCACTAGAGATCTACCAATTCTACCAATTCTAAAATTCTCTTTTACTTTCTTTCTTGTTGATCATCTTTTTAGATTTGTTTAGACTGAAAACTGGCACATGGAGGACTCATGCTTTTTGTATTTATCCTGAGTCATAATGAATTCAGTTCCAACCCTTAATTTTAACTCTACATTAATATTTGTGCTTGCATGTGTTTCTTGTAAACAACTATTGTTAGATTAATCCATTCTGCTTCTTTCTTCCATTATAGAGTTAAATTCATTCTATTCACAGTTTCAGTCATGATTTTTACTTTTTTTCTGTATTATATCCTTATAAACTTTTCCCTCTCCTTTTCCCCTTACTATACAAAGAAGAAGGTAGGAAAAGAAAAGGAATGCAATTAGTAGTAGTGATCTATAATTGAGTGATTTAATCTCATCTCTCTCCACACAATTGAAATTCTGAACATGATATGCAAACATTTATTAAGTACTTACTATGTGCTAGGCATGCTAAGCACTGTGGATACAGTTTTGTTTTTAAATGACAATCCCTTGTCTCAAGGAGTTTACAATCTACTAGGGAAAGACTCCATAAAAAGAAGCTAAAAGTCGGGGAGCAGAAGGAACCTAGTACAGGGGCATGGTGATGGATGCTAATCAAGTAGAGTATATGGTAGAAAATAAAGATATGCTTCAGGTTTTGGATCCTCTACAAGTGAAGGTTATGGAAGGAGTTTTTGCCTTACCCTCCACTCCTCCAGAGGGGCAGAAGCAACTGAGGCTACTGATGAAGTGAGTAGCAAAACTGAAGCGATATCCATGCTGGTAAGTTTCCTGGGGGTGATCTCCGGTTCTTACAGTTTTTCTCCCCCCATTTTTGACACACTCTTAAGAAGTTTGCTTTGCTTACTTCTGTTTCTATCCTCTTAAACATTTCTTTTTCTATCTTCTAACCTTGTCCCTACTAGTTTTCCTGTTAAATGTAATGCATTTCTACACCAAACTCCTGCATGTGTATGTGTTCAACTCTTCTTTGCCTGGTTTAGATAAGAGTGAGATTCATAAGATGCTTCTTCTCCTTATCTTCTCTATGTTTGTATATATGTTCCTCTTCTTGGACATCCCAATTATGAGAAATAGTAAATTATTTATTCTTTCTAATTTTTTCCCACATTGTGTTCATTTTTCTTTTTCCTTTTTTCTCTCTCTCAGTGATAGCAAAACCCTAGTTAAGGCCTATGTTTCGTATTGCTTATGTTTTCTATTTTAGATTATCAGGAATGGAGAGGTATTTCTTTTTTATATTCTCTTTGTCCTCTACTTTTAATACATATAAGGAATTTTCTTTCATGAGTTCTTGAAATATTGTACTTAAGTTTTTTGTTTGGTCGTAATTTTCAGGAAATACAATAATTTTTAAATTATCTGTCCTTAATGTTCTTCTAATTTTTTAGTCTTTTGACTGTTATAATATTTCTTCTCTCAGGATATCATTGAGTTCTGTTTCCTTTGTTTTGTTTTTCAAGAAATTCACTGAATTATTTATTCTTCTTCTAACGTTTTCCCTCAAAAACTCTAATTTCACTTTTAATGACTTTATTAATTTCTTCTAGTCACTCTCTTGGAGTCCTTGTAACCAAGTAATTTTTTTCTCTGAGGCTCTCTTTGCTCTTATTGTGAAATTGCTCTCTTCTTCCAAGTTTACCTCCTTGTCTTCTCTTAACTCGGAGTACTTCATTTAATTTGGAACTTTCTTCTCTCTATTTATATCTTTATAAACTATGTACT